>QDHC01005425.1:1233931-1321544 GCA_013186455.1 Papilio dardanus tibullus
ATTTAGGTCCCGTTTTCAACTGCAATTATTAGCTATGTTACTAAGCTACCCATTACAAATAAAAAAGCAGGGAAATCTTTACAGCTTAAGAGACAGTGGGTATTTGAATGGGGTCGGGTATTAAATTCAAATAAGTTAACATAACTTTTAAACTAAAAGAGATAGATTTTTTTTATTAATTTTCCCTATGCAGGTACCGATCTGGTGATGCACTGGCACTGGCTTATCGTTGAATGTTGGGACACCCTGTATATAGGGACAAACATAAAAAAGCGTTATTGTTTTCTATACTTCTATGCATTTATGCACCTCTACGCCGGGCGTGCGATGGCGTAGGGAGTGTGGGACTCGCCGGCCACAGAAGGTGACCGGAATATCCACTAAAACCTGACGGCCCTCAAACGTATTACGGCGGGGTCGCGGCCACTATATTACGTCCGCGATAAGCTTTGTATCAGGCCCTTAATTTAACTGTTATTTGAGTTACAACTTCTTAAGAAGTTAGTAGGATTATTAGTACGATTTGTGACTAGGTGTGATTTATAATATTATATTATCTATATATTGTGTGAAATTAATTAGTCTACGTTCTCTCTGTGAGTTTTCATTGACGAAACACTTACTTATAACAAAGATCTGTTTTTTCTGTTAGAGATAACAATTTGAACTTAAATATCTTACTAAAGCCGGCTACAGACGTTTAGTTTTTTAACTGTCCACAAGTCAATTTGATTTGCACAATCAAACTGTAAAGTTCAAAGTTTTTCTTACTCACGTCAGTTTTAACTATGCAATCATAATGAGAACTGTACAGTTAAAACCGACGGTCTGTAGCCGACTTTACATTATAAATGAGCTATTTTAGATGGATGTTTTACACGGCTAAACAGATCTCGATGTAATATTGCACCATACAACATTGTATAAAAGAACATATAGACTTGAAAGTAGTTTTTTTTGACTGCGCGTTCGGAGTCCCGGGCTAGTATGTAATAAAAATGACGCATTATTAATTATGATCGAATTCCGATTAAAAGGCAACTATTAGTTCTGTACTAAAATATGAAAAAAACTATCTGGGATAAAAAAAATGTCTACAATTAACGTGCGTAATTGTAATTAAATCCTTGAACTTATTAAATAACTGTAAACACAAACTACCAAACGTGGGACACAAAAAAATTAACATACAAAATGTATTCTATAGAAATACAATGTTTTTTAATTACAAAAAAATGTGTTCTTATGTATTCACACGAAATTAATACAATAAAGGGAGATTATACAAGGACTTCGAGGAATTGGTATTGTCAGTTATAATTAGTCGGTTTTAAGCAGCCAGAAGACCCAAATCTTGAATAAACACCAACTGCTTTTAATAAGATCGTGTTTAAATTATTTTTTTAACTTTCCCCCCCTTTTCTAGTTATCCCCTCCACCGCCAAATCCATACCGAACTGGTTACCGAAATGGTTGGGAAGGGGCCTTTCTTAGCTTGAATCTAATTTTGTTAAAATATTATCTAATTCTATTATTTTCTTAAATAGTAAATGTAATAACATCTTCTCTAGGTCGTCGCATGAAAAAAACGACGTTATTAACATAAAATATTTTTTGCTTTTGCCAATAGCATTGGGCATTAAAATTGATGTTTCTCTCGGTATTTTGTTACTAACATATACGACCACGACGAAGCTATTCCGTGTTTCGTCCGATGAGTGTGGTGCCGGAGGCCTAATCTTAATCCACTTTCCCTTCCTATTCCCTTCTTATATGGAAGTAATGGGGAGGGAAAGTGGATATGGCGGGGGAGGGGACGTATAGGAAGAGGAAATATCCTCTTGATTTGCGTCTCCTACTCCGTAGATTAAGGGTAGACAAGGCATCTGCAATTGCAGATCTATGGGCAGCGGTCGCTTCGCTAATTCAGTGAATCCACGTGGCCGTTTTCCACTTTGTAATATAAAAAAATATATACACGTAGATTTATAAATTATTTTCACACAATTAAGTATATTTCTTGTAATAATAAATAACTGTTATTTTATTTTCTCATGGTATTTATTAACATATTTATGAATGTGACCATTGTACAATAGTAGGCACTTAATATTCCTTTGCGTCACATGTCAAAAAAGTGTAATTTATCATCTCTAATGTATTAAATCAAAATGTTATTAAAATTAAACGCGACTATTTAACATATTTTCATGGTTATAATATTAGTATCCAAAGTACACCAGTAAAATCACTCAGTGGATGATTTACACATTTACCAAGTAATGTATTCGAATTTTGCCTTTCCTTCCTTATCCATTTCGATACACGGAAAAAACCTTAAACTTTTATAAATTAACTCTAAAAAAATGGGACATATTTTCCGCCCCCTACAATATGCCGTCCTAGGATTCAGCCTTCACAGCCTATCGGTAAATCTGCCAGTGTATGTAACCATGTATGGTGATTATGAATTTCCTTTTTGGATATATACGGTCATTTCATTAACTAGGTACTACGGCTGTGTTTCTAATCATTCTAAGAAATATATTAACATAATTCTTTACACGCTTAGTTTTTTTACATGACAATGTTTTTCTTATATCGCCTTACGTCCTTTACTGAAACGTATTATTTATACCAGTATTAGATATCTTATCTCTCTTTCTATTCGTCTTAGTAGTCACTCCATATACATACTCACTGAGGGGTTACGAGTCTACTCTTGTTAGGTCTGACTAGGCCTTATGGTTGAATACTGAATACTTTTTGTAAACAACGTCTTAATTATAAAGACCACGCTTAAACTCCAAATTTCATACAAATTTTGACATCTTTCCGATTGTAACGTACGCTTACCTTGATATTCGTTGTGGCATTCAACCGTTAGTCAACTGATTCAGTTAAAATACATTTGACTACAGACACTTTCTTTAATTTCTTCGTAACCATGTGTATGCTGATACAATGTTTTGAATCACTTTAAAATCTACAAGAAGTTAGAACGTCAGACAACATTTCTTGGATAGAACTGATTAAAATATCAATTTTCAGATAAATGCGGTGACCGAAGAACGGATCACTTACAATGAGATGGTCCAGGCGGCGGTCAATCTCGCGGTATCACTGGTCCGCCTCGGCGTCAAGAAAGGAGATGTCGTGGGGGTGTGCGCGGAAAATCGCATAGAGAACTGGTCCATTGTAATGGCGGTTGCCAGCACCGGTGCTGTTTTGACCCCAATTAGTGTCGGATATGTTAAAGGTAACATAATCTGTTTGCTCTCATCTCAAAAGAAAAAAATTAGAACCATCGAATTATTTACGTACTTATTTTGAAATTTAATTTATTTGGTACATTCCTTTTCAGATGAACTCAAACACATATTGAATATATCGAAGCCAAGTTATCTATTCTGCACAAAACAAGCTCACCAAACACACGAGAACGTCTTCAATTCTTTGACCTTTTTAAAGAAGATCATATTCATAGATGACGATAGACCAAAAGGTGCATTATGTTACAAAGATTTGACTAAAGTATCGGATGGTTCAATTATTGAAAAGAATATCAATGTAGAAGAGTTCCTAGCGGTGGAAGTGGATGGAAGAACAGATACTGCTTTTATAATGTACTCATCAGGCACGACTGGATTGCCGAAGGGTGTGATGATAAGTCACGTGAATATAATCGCTACTTGTGCAGTGTAAGTATTTATTGTAGCAGGCAAATAACAGCAGTAGCATTATTAGCTGATAAACGAATAGCTAGCTCGACCAGTGTAGTACCATGACCACACTGAAGACTTGAATTGAAGGCAATTCCGTGCTTCGTGTGACGATTGTGCCGGAGGCCTAACTTTAATCCACTTTCTCTTCCTATCTATATTTTATGAGGACATGATGGGAAGGAGTAGTGGATTTGGGGGAGGAGGGAACGCATAGGAAATGAAATTATCCTTTTGTTTTTTTTATATTATAAAGTGGCAAACAAGCAAGTGGCCACCTGAATTCGCTGAAATAGCGAAGCGACTGCTGCTCATAGGCATCTGCAATTGCAAATGCGTTGCCTACCCTTAATCTACGGATGAGGAGACGCACAGAAAAATGACAATACCTCTTTCTATGCGTCCCCTCCCCGCCATATCCACTTCCCCTTCCATCATTTCCTTTGAAGAAAAAGGTACGAAGGGAAAGTGGACTAAAATTAGGCCTCCGGCACAACACTCGTCGGACGAAACACGGAATTTCTTCCGTTTCACGCCTGGCTTCTGTGTGGTCGTAGTATTTCACCGGGCGAGCCGACCACTTCGTGCGAAGATGTTAAAGCGGGCTCTACCACTGTTGTGCGTCTCCTCCTCCGTAGGTCAAGGGTAGGCAACGCATCTGCAATTGCAGATGTCTCGGGGCAGTGGTCGCTTCGCTATTTCAGCGAATCCAGGTGGCCACTTGCTCGTTTACCCCTTTATAATATAAGAAAATATTTTTGGATAACGGAACCTCGTTTTTCCAGACGTGACGTTTGTGATCCGAAGTTAATCGTTCTGAACATAAGTCCATGGTATCATGCAATGGGTCTTATGATGATGCTCGTCTACATGGGACACGGGACTACGACAGTTTACTTACCGAAATTCGAAATCGATGTTTATCTGCAGTCTATAGAAAAATATAAGGTTAGTAATGTAATAATCGAGTAAATACTTTAACATATATTTTTTTCGTATTCCTAGCTCTCTCAAAAGACAGCTCCGATTGATACGATTAGTTTTTAAAAGCAAATGAGTAAAAACACATGGTAACAACAATCAAGAATATATTATTTTTTTCATAGATTAAAAATAAAGGCAGATGAGACATGACATATGTCATACTGACAGCGACTGTGACACATTTCTACGAAATATACGTAACGTGACAAAGACAGTGACATAGATCTTTGGTCCCTTTTACCGTATGCGATTTTGTTTGTTTGGGTCTTGAAATAAGACCCAAATAAATGTGACGTATCACATAGTATTGTGGCGCTCCAAGCGTATTTTCGGTGAACTATTTTTTATACGTCCCAGGCAAAGGCTTGAGACATGATGTTATTGGTTTACAACCGTAAAGTGATGCACACACGACATACGTATGACGTAGTCTAAGGCATGTTTTGTCCCTCAACCGTATACGGTATTGCTACTTCTATATCTTACTCTTTCTACGTTTTTTTTTATTTCAGGCTAATCAACTAATATTAGTCCCACCAGTGATACTGGCATTGACTAAAACACCTTTCAAATATGACGTGAGCTCGGTGCAAGTGATCCTAAGCGGCGCTGCGGTACTACAAAAGGATACTATAGATGTGGTTAAGAAAAAGTAATAGTTTACATTATAATAGGATAGGGAACTTTAATTAAAATGGCGCTCTGTATTACTTATAAAATATAATTAATAAAAAAAATATTGCGATCAATTCAGGAGCTAATTTTCCAAATTGGTCAACTTCATTTTTGCCAATTTGAGAAAACAGCACTTGTGTATTTAAAACAAATTTTGTTTAGTAAATTTTTATTGATAACTGTTCCTTATTGCAGTTGCTGATTATCATTATCTTTAAATTTATCTAAAATATTTTGAAAGATACCATAATATTAACATTAGTAACTATAAAATATATTAGATAATGAGTTCGATTAAATGTTACGACGTTCTTACTGTTGTACTCAGAAAGTTTTATGTGTGTAAACAGTCCCTTAGTTTAGCTTTCTCACACAAAATCCACTCTGTATCCGTTCAAACAGACCGGATAGAGATAAAGATTGGTAAAATGTATAGTAGCACCAAATACTTTATCTTTGCTAGGTATTGTGCGCGACTTCGTCCACATGGTATTAAATAATATAGCCTATGTTACTCGCGAATAGTGTAGCTTTCTAATGGTGAAAGAATTTTTTAAATCGGCCCAGTAGTTCTTGAGTTATTTCAATACATACAAAAATACAAAAAAATCTAAAATACAAAGTTTCTCTCTTTATAATATTAGTATAGATATTGAATTTCATTGAAGTTAATTTAAATTCCAGGTTTCCAAATTTAATAGACGTGTACCAGGGTTATGGGATGACGGAGGCGACGGTGATGATAACACTAAACTCACATGTCAATGGCAGACAATGTAAGCCGGGGAGCGTTGGAAAAGTCGTCAACAACACAGTTGTTAAGGTCAGTACAAAGTAATCTATTGGCTTGTTATCTGCAGGTCCCGAGTTCGAATCCCGCAATCTACCAATGTGTTTCTCTATTTTCGAATTTCATATTCACAAATTTACTCGACTTTACTTTATTATGGTGAGGGAAACATCGTGATGTAACCTGCACAACTCGCACTGAGCCAGCGTGGTTGATTATGGCCTAGTCACCCCTTAGGGTAGGCTCCACGCCCCTCAGGCTGGTGATGATGATCAGTTAATAGTTATTATACAAAGTCTCAACAGTTTTAATCAGCTTTAACTGCCAACTTCAGAGCAGTTAGTTGGTCACCATTGGAAGCCCTAATTATAGATGTTTCAAATTAAATCTACACTAAAGTGGGCCAGTTAGGGCTGTGGCAGATGACAATAAAGTGAAAGCTTATTCCGAAATTAGTCACCAAATGTATAATAATTGTAACATTCCTAAAAGATCCTTTGGCACAATTTAAATTAAGTTAATCTTAGTTGAATATTTCTCTGAATAATATGTAATTGAAATTAATGAAACTGATGAGATAAATCCTGACTCTTTTGTTTTCCAGATAGTCGACATAGATACACGCGAACCTTTAGGTCCGTACGAAAAAGGGGAACTATGCTTTAAAAGTCCTATGGTAATGAAGGGTTATATCGGCAGAGACAGAAGTGCAGATTTTGACGACGAAGGATTCTATAAGACTGGAGACATCGCATATTATGATGATGAGAAATATATGTACATCGTAGACAGGCTCAAGGAATTGGTTAAATATAAAGGATTTCAGGTAAAATCTTTAGCTTTTTTGCCATTGCACAATTGCTTCAGTACTTATTGCTCACTTTGAGTGAAGGTAGGTTGTAGTAAAAGAACAATTATGTAATAATGTAGGATAGAAACAAATGCATAGATTCTTCTTCTTCTTCGAGTGCCATCTCCTAACGGAGGTTGGCGACCATCATGGCAACTTGAACTTTAGACACAGCAGCTCTGAATATAGAACGCGTACTTTTGTTGTACCATTGGCGAAGATTTTTAAGCCAAGATGTTCTTCTCCTTCCTGGGCTTCTTTTCCCTTGTATCTTTCCCTGAATAATGAGCTGCAATAATTCATACTTTGATCCACGCAATATATGTCCATATAATGCATAGATAAAGGAGATTAATTTGGTGTACAGGGAACCATCTATTAGGCAAATACAGAAGATAAGTTCATCTTCACTCCTTGATTCCATGAGATTAAGGTATTGGCCAGCCTTTTTCTGCACGCATCATCTGTCGTTAAACTGAGGCTCTACCAGTAGTATAACGAAAAATGAATTAACATCTCTTCTCTCTATCTACCAGGTTCCTCCTGCGGAGATAGAAACAGTGTTAATGCAGCACCCTGGAGTACGAGATGTGGGCGTAGTGGGATTACCTGACGATGAGGCTGGGGAACTGCCGCTCGCTTTCGTGGTGCCACAAACTAGTGCCAGTTGTACCGAGAAAGAGCTACGAGATTTTGTCTCGGAAAGGGTACGTAGAGATATGTTCTACAATAATATAAAGCCTCATTTTAGTCCACTTTCTCTTCCTATCATTTCCTTACAAGGAATAGGTATTATCCTCTTGATGTGCGTCTTCTCCTCCGTAGATTAAGGGTAGGCAACGCATCTGCAATTGCAGATTTCTATGGGCAAGGTTCACTTCGGAATTTTCAGCGAATCCTGGTGGTGACTTTCTCGTTTGCCACTTTGTATTATAACAACAAAAAAAACTGCAAAAGTACAATTTTTTGTTGACTTTTTCTAATGAAGGTTTTCTATATAAAATACTTGTAAAAATATGTCGCCTTTTTTGTTTTTAAGGATAAATGAATGGTTATTGATATTATGATTTATTATTTCAGTTATCAAATCCAAAACATCTGCGCGGTGGTGTACGATTTGTTGAAGAAATACCTAAAAACCCAAGCGGAAAAATACTAAGGAAGATTCTACGTCAGATGCTTAAAGAAAAATAGTTATTATAAGTTAAAAATCTTATTGTTTTCTTTGCATTTTTTTTATTAAATAAGGGACAATTATGAAATGTTAAAAGGAAATTATTTATTTTATAATAAAATAATTATTAGACGGAAATGTTTTAAACGATTGCAAATGATGTCTATTTTAAAATTAATAAAAAATGCGCACTTGCGAGGTATATACAAGTATTATTTTTTTACCTGATACTTAAACAGCTTTGCAGATTGTATGTTAAGTATTTCCTAACAAAAACTAGCCAAGTAAGCCCGCTACAGACGTTTAGTGTTAACTGCACAGTTTTAACTGATTTCAAACTGTACAGTTGTCAGTTTTGTCTACACACGTCAGTTTTAACTGCGCAGTCGAACTGTACAGTTGTCAGTTTTGTCAACACACGTCAGTTTTAACTGCGTAGTCGAACTGTAAAGTTGTCAGTTTCATTTACACACGTTTTAACAGCGCAGTCGAACTGTACAGTAGTCAGTTTTATGAACGCATGTCAGTTTGAACTGCTCAGTTGTCAGTTTTGCCAACAAACGTCATTGTTAACTGCGCAATCGAACTGTACAGCCTATACATGTCAATTTTAACTGCACAGTTAAAACAGCGTCTGTAGCCGGTTTTTTTAAATTAACATAATATAGCGTTCGTAAAAAAAATACAATCTATACAAGAAACGTGTTATGTAAATACAGGCATTGACTTATTACCAGTGTATTTATTGTCAAATTATCGCATTAATTAACTATGGAACTTTTCCACTTGTTTCGATTTATTACAATCATTTGAAAAGATTTAATTAAAAATGTGTGAATATAAAGTCCATTTTACTAATTTTTATATCGTAAATATTGCAAATATTGTTTCATCAGGCGTCATAACAAATTATTATTATTGTTCATTTCTGATACATTGTAGTTTTATGTCTATTGTATGCGCGAAAGTTTATAAATAGGTAACTAACTATTGCTATATTTATTAACCTTAAACTATGAACAAATAAACTATCTTAGTTGCCCCACATACCTCCCTAGCTACTGCCCTGCGAGCAACACACCTTCTTTATAAGAAAAGGGGGCAAACGAGCAGCGGGAACACCGAGGTGTTCATCGACGCCCATGGACATCTGCAATACCAGAGGAACCACAGATGCGTTGCCGGTCTTTGAGGTGATACGCTCGCTTCTTGAAGGACCCTAAGTCGTACCGGTTCGGAAATATCGCCGAGGACAGTCCATTCCACAGCGCGGCTGTTGGAAGCAAGAACGCGAAAACCGCACTGTAGAGGATTGCCAGCCATCGAGGTGGTGCACCTTATATCAATATGTGATTTACAATTACACATACAGTCTTCAAGCAGTGGTAACTAAATAACGTAAAGATATGAATTATCAAAGTTTATTATTTGATAAACGTCGAATATAATTCCTTTCTTAAAGCTATCTTATCTGATAAATTATATTTACTAAGGGAAAATAATAATCATTTATAATTAAATATAATTAGAATCGTTCTTATTCAACTATAGTTCATTAAAATATACATAACTAGCGGTCGCCAGCGACTTCTCTTTTTAAGTTCTAGCTCTAGAATAAAGTTTTTGCACTTAAACTACAAACATTTTGGTCTAATTTTTAACTGCAATTAATAGCTAGGTTACTAAGCTAGCTATTACAAATAAAAATGCAGGGATATGTTTATAGTTTAAGAGACAGTGGCTAATCGACTGGGCTAGGATATCAAAGTACAATTAAATTCAAAAAAGTTAACATAACTTAAAAACAATAAGAGCTGGATTTTTTTTATTTTCCCTATGCAGGTACCGATCTGGTGATGCACTGGCACTGGCGTATCGTTGAATTTTGGGACACGCTGTATGTAGAATAATCTGGAAAACCACATATGCTACTTAATATACTCGTTTCTAGTTCCTTGCAGACGTAGTCGAGGGCTGTTGCTGTTTTTTACATTATGTCAGTATAAGAATAATTGTTTGCTTTGTGACTTATAACGTATTTGTCTAGTTAGTTAAATAAATGAATATACGTTTTTTTGTGTCACATATATTACATACAAATCGTGTTAAAATAGATATATATAGATTCACTTAACACATGGCCTCTGACATAACTATGTACTGTATTTTTTATATCGTTTGCTTAAATAATTATTCACTTGAACCGTATTTTTTGCTAGTCACCATGCTTTGTATTATTTGACAGACTTGACACTTACAAACGTGTGTTTTCATTGACTATAAATTAGCACAATAATATATTGCCGTCCTTCTTATTCTCTTTGAATAAACTGAGATAGTGATGCCCTTGTACAATGTTTTGGTAATGGAAAGTTTTGATTAGATTTATGTTATTTTTTTGTGCTGAATATGTTTTTATGCTACTTAATACAAGTTAACTATTACTTCTATATAGGTTTTATGAATTTGAGTTTTTTTTTATAAGCGGGGCTAAAGGGACAACGAGACACCATTATCATAGACGCCCATGATCATTTGCAATACCAGAGGAATCATATGCGTTGCCAGCATTTAAGGAGGTGATACGCTTGAAGTTCTTCGGATATAAGTATATTCTGCTATATTTAGTAATTAATCTTAGAATTTACGTCGTTATCATGGATCTGGGAGCAGAGAATAGGACCGGTATTGGTCGCATTGGGACTTTATCGGTCCTGTACACACCAACGCTGTAAGCTATGCCAGCAAATGTTCCTACGCTCATTATAGCCAAATTAAGACCTCTGACCCGTTTAGAGGCGTAACTATCGAGGTAAAGCCGATTACGCACGACAGTTTTAAATGCTCAGTTTTAACTGTATAATTCGACTGTGAGCGTCTCCAGCTGGCTAGAGTTCAATCAAATAATATGTAAAATCTACTTAGATATAGAAAATGTCAAAAAAGATAAAAAGTATATATGACAGCTACAGTACAAGAATCTTCTGACATTGACAGGGGCGCTATTAAGATGACATAATTTAGTTCGACTTAACCTCACCGGTTTAGTTAACTTGTTGGTGTATATAAGTTACTTTGTATTTACAAAAACTCTAACATAAGTACTTACATAGATATATTATCGCCTTATGTGGATGATAGTCACAATCAAATGATTAGTCACCTCCGTTCGCAGTCGCTAAAAACATAGTGGCCTCGGTTCGCTGCGTATCAGACGTGTTGTTCGAAAACAAATTACATAATGTTGAAACATCCTCTTTATGTTTACGGACCGGAGGATAGAGATGTTCCCGCCAAATTAAACGCCGGAGACTATTTATTGCACAAAATATGGGATCACGACAAAACAGTCGCTATGGTGAGTTATTTGTGCAAATTATACACTTATACTAAGCTATGGGATCAAAGTTTTTAGATAAAATGGTTAAATTAGTTTAAGTACAGTTCTGTAATGATAAAATACATCAAATTGATTTTAATATTTTAATATTTATTCTCAAAATCTTAGTATCATTTCCGAAGGTCAATGGCCATTTGACATTTGTATCACAGATAAGATTCTGTGTTTGTAAATATCTTAAATTATTAAGAATAAAAATAGCGTAAAATTAAATATAACCATAAATAATTAATAACCAAACTGGTAATGTGTTTTATTATTGTAGACTTTTATATTATAAAATAAACATTTTATCTGGATTACAACATAACCTAAGAAACAGAGTACTGGGTTCAAGGTTTGAGACAGTGATCTATGATTCAAACAACTTAATACATAAAACTTGGCTAAAAACTACGACTCGATTTTTTTATATAATTCTACAGAAATAAAACATCACAAACTAGTCTATATGTTACGATTTACGAATAACAAATTATACTTTTAGTGTTGCGCAATTTGAACCCGAAGTTTTTATATTGCCATTCTTGGCATTATATTTTTAAATTTTGACGTCTACTGTAGTCACTGGCTTTGTACTTTTTCTGTCAGGTATTTCCACACGGTAGTGTGGTAATCTTTCATAAGAAGACGCAAGTTCATTGCCAACCAATATGTGTCTCAAGTAAAAGTGTGTGTCTCAAGTAAAACCATAAATTACATAGGTTTAGAAATACTGCATTAGACTAATTATACCAGAAAGATATTGCGGTTTTATAAGGAAGGAAGTTGACAATCAAGCTTAAGGAAAATCAACCATCGTTTTATATAAAACTATCACAGCATGCCTTTAAATGTTTTTAAATATAAATAAAACATAGCTTAAAACAACGTCTTTTGTTTTTTTTAATTAACACCCCTTGATAACAAATTCGGCGTTATTTTTTTTTTGCATTTTAAACACTCGCAGCTGAATAGCGATATACCAAAATGTATACGGAAAAGTTTGAAACGATAATTTTATCGTATTTTTAACAAGTTTAAGTCCAAACAATCGTATGCATTCCCTTACTGTAGATTTATCTTATACAACAGCACTAAGCGACTCTCTCACGGCAGTTATTTGATTTTACTTTAGACTTTGAATTTTCCGCACTTACTCAATTATTATTACTAAGTTCTATTAGTTCTATAAGAGAATATACCAAAACATAGTATGACATAGTATAACATAATAAAGCTTATGTTCTTTATCTCCTTTTATAGATAAATGGGGCGACTGATGAAAAATTGACTTATGGAGAGATCGCTCAAGAGGCCATGAACCTTGCGGTTTCCTTGACAAGATTAGGCGTCCGCAGAGGGGATGTGATCGCAATATGCTCGGAGAATCGACGAGAGTTCTGGAGCACAATTATTGGAGCGATCTGTGCCGGCGGTGTTATTACCACTATCAATACGAGTTATACCAAAGGTACGGATTTCCACTAGGGAGACCACTTTTTTTCATGTGATAAAGTGGCAAACGAGCAAGCAGTCACCTGGATACGCTGAAAAAGTGAAGCGACCGCAGCCCATAGACATCTGAAATTGCAGATGCGTTGTCTACCGTTAATCTAAGACGGAGAAGACGCACAGAAAGAGGATAATTCCTCTTCTTATGCGTCCCCTCCCCCGCCAAATCCTCTTCCCCTTCCCATCATTTCCTTACAATAAAAGGGTAGGAAGGGAAAGTGGACTAAAACTAGTCCTCCGGCACCACACTCATCAAACGAAACACGGAATCGCTTCCATTTCACGCCTGTCTTCTGTGTGGTCGTGGTATTTCACCGGGCAAGCCGGCCAATTCGTATCAAGATGTTTCTGTTCTTTTCTGAGCGAACTATAATACCATGATAGGCTCCATTTTCCGCAACTCCACGACTAGCGCGTATTTTGCGTGAATACACATATCTTTGAATTTCTTCGCCGATATGTGCAGGTGGCATCACGATGTTTTCCTTCACCTAAGAGCGTCGGTAAATATGCACATATGAAAATCGAACTATAATATTCCACTGATGCAACTACATTTGACAGAGAAACAATAGCATGTGGTCGGTGTGGCGTTAGTTGCGCGGAAAGTGTTTTAACGATATTTCGATATGATGAAAAATGATAACGAAAATAATATATTCACTATCTTAATAAGGAAGGAATGTATTATAAGAATTATATTATCTTATCTCATCACCGTTTTTATTGATTTTTGTACTGACCTTTGTAAGTCCAATGGTCAAAATATTTTTCGCTACTTGAACATTTTATACATTGAAATAATTGGTGTTTACTTAACCTTTAAGTACCGACCTATACGTCTCACAGACACCACAACTGTTATTTTAATAATATTTTTTGAACCACGGCGCGAGCGAGGCTTGTCCTCCCGCTACCTTCCTTGTTTCATGTCTTCTACCGACAGCCGACGCGACGATCTCATGGAATGCGCGTATGCATGTAATTTAGGCTGTCGCCGTCTCACAGACGTAAGTACGGTGTTTATGTACTAAAAAGATAACGTCTGTAGTTCGTCACCTCGGTGGATATGTAACTTTGCTTATAGTGTCTCATAGACGTTACACCGGTAAATTGACTACTTATTTTGATTTTGCAGAATGTCAAGATAGGGAAATATTTGAATATTTAGGGAATGAGAGTGAAGATGAATTCAGTGTTTTTGATGATGACGTAGGAGACCCTAATAACAGTTTAGAAAGTGACCACAACACTGATTCAGAGCAATCTGACCACCAGGAAGAAAATTATCGACTATAACAAGACTAAAGGCGGCGTGGATGAAGTAGATAAAAAGTGCTCTAACTATTCTTGCTCAAGAAGAACTCGTCGATGGCCCATGGTTTTAGATTTATTGATATGAGCGGCGTCAATGCTATGTTCTCTATAAGAATTGCACAAATAATGACAAGCTAAAGCGTGGACGTTTCCTATTATCGCTTGCACGGGAATTAGTACTACCCGAGATGAAATTACGTGTTTACAATGACAGACTGCCTCGTGAATTGCGCTCAACTTTAGAGAGAGTTGTTGGGCCCACTGATATGCCAGGGCCCCCAACACCTAAAAATCATGAGGTCCCAGAGACGGGGACCCGAAAAACATGTGCCATATGTCCCAGTAAACTAAAAAGGTGAACAAAGTACTTCTGCTATAATTGTAAGAAAGCAATGTGCCTTTCATGCTGCCTGCAAGTATGCAGTGATTGTAAAATTACGCAGTCATAAAAGTACCATAAAGAGGTGTTGTCAGTTTTTTTGTTTAGAAAGTTAGAGGAACCGTTTTTGTTTTGTTTTAATAATTATAATGTGGTTAAAGAGTATTTTATGTTAATTTGTTGATTTTTGTTATATTTTAATAAATATTGAGACTGAAGTAAGGTCCTAAAATTTGTGAGATTGAAATTGTGATATTTTAAATAAATATTCCTAGTAAGTTGATTATATTTTGTATTTTATTTACAATCAATTATTTGCATACCTAAAACATGCATATATTAATTAATGAAAGTTTTAATAATCTGACATGAAACGGTTTTTTTTATTTACATTCGAATTTTTGACGTCAGTCAGACGTCACCTCGGCGTTTATGTTCCAAAAAACCAGGTCGGTACTTAAAGGTTAATTTGCGACTTATCTCTTCGCAAATTAAGTAATTACCAAATTAATTAGACCGAAGAAGATAAAGTAATAGTTTTTTTTTTAATTTTATTATCATTTTCGTTTTTGTCGAAACAATGTAAAAAATATTTTCAATTAAGCCAGTTGTCAAGGTTAAAACAACTCTGTAATATTTTTTATCAGGATAAAGATTAAAACAGACTTCATATGTTTATTATTTGTTTTTATAATAATATATATTTTATTTATTTACAGACGAACTGAAACATGTTATGGGAATATCGAAACCTAAATATGTATTCTGTTCACCATTTTCTTACAAAGCGCAAGCGAAAAACTTAAGTAGTTTAGATTATGTTAAAAAGATGATAATATACGGTGAAGAGAAGCCAAAGAACACTTTGTCTTATAATGACTTGGCTTTAGTTGGACGTGGGTCTAACTCGACGCTAAAAGACAATGTTAATATAGATGAATTTGACACAGTGGAAGTAAATGGCCAAAACGACATTGCTATGATTTTATATTCATCAGGAACAACGGGACTACCTAAAGGTGTTATGATATCACATTTGAATATTTTGACAGCTTGCTCGTACGTATTCTTTCTATATTATAAAAATATTAGAGACATAGTACCAGCTTTGAGTTGGCACTTATGCCTTGTTCGCACCAAGATAGTATTTTAGTCGAAGTATCCGAACAAAAGATTGACTAATCTACTCTGCTTAAATGTTGCTGTTCGGACACGCTTAGTTACTAAATTATTTGCTACTCGACTAAAATAGAATCCTGGTGAGTTCAAGGCTGTAGTGGAATACCGCAATCCAGTTTCCTATGTACCAAATTACTTTGTTTTCGTGAGAATTTAAAATAAAAAGATAATAAAATTAAACAATATATGACGGAAAACATGCAGAGTTATATAAATAATAATATATTTTATTTTGTTTATTAATTAACATGAAAAAGTGTATGTTTGTATTTTCGTCACCAATGCGCTCTTAAAGCACAAGACAGATTGTGATAAAACTTAGTCATGTTTTTAGGCCTCTAGAAAAGATTTGAGTCTTAAAAATGTCTAACATAGACTTCTTTAATTTTAAGCTTGTATTTAATCAAAAAATAACGTCTCGTCTGCAGATCGTCAGTCGATGCACTAGACTTCGTGTCCCTGACGATAACACCGTGGTACCACACTATGGGTCTGATGGGCCATCTAATAGGATTCGTCAAAGGGAAAACAACAATATTTCTACCAAAGTTTGAAGTAGACCATTATCTGAAGACTATTGAAAAATACCAGGTATGTTTTTACATTCAAATAACGATAAACGCACCACTAATTTCCTTACAGCAATAAGCAAGAATATTCCAATAACTTCTAAAATGTCTAAAGTACACTCGAGATCATAATTTTTTTGACCAAACTTCACATGTTTATCAGATAACAGATATTTGAGAAAATTATTGCATTTGATAAACAAAATCAAAGTCTACTAAATTTGGTATTTTATCAAATTTAGTCAAAGTTTATCGGAAGTTCTTTTTCCAACACTTCGCAATGAGAAGGTGTGACGCGACCGAGCATCCAGTCCTCATCACCGGGAAGAGGGAACCCCAAGGGACCTGATGGTCAGACCCGACGTTAAACTATGACATTTGTGTAGTTGTTTTGTTGAAAATCTAAATAAGGCTGTCTCTTTTGCATCTCCAGGTATCTCAATTAACAGTGGTGCCATCAGTTCTGGTAGTCCTTTGCAAGTCACCGTCCAAGCATGACGTTAGCTCCGTAATGCTGGTGGCCTGCGGCGCAGCGCCTCTACACAAAGAAACAGTTGAAGCGGTACTAAAGAGGTTGTTTTATAATCTATACTAAAATTATTAATTTAGGCGGCATAAAGTTATGGATGAAATGATCACAGGAAAACATGAAGAACATCTATAATGGAGGAAAAAACAAGTAATTTAAAATTATAAATATTTAATTGTAGATATCTTACCTAAATAAAGAATGTATGGATGGATTGTGCGAAAGAAGATATGCTGTTAAAAAGAGTAAATTTAGAAATGACGGCTGATAGGAATGTATGGAGGAGTAGTACATACTGTGCCGACCCTCCATAGGAATGAGGGCAGGATGGTGATCTAACCTATGCAAATTATAAATTATCAGGAGTTCTGAATTAATCATAAGAGGGCGTGAAATTAAAACTGACGATGTTGATATCCAACCTGTTAACGTTAAAAAAGTAAACGATGTTAAATCTTTTCTAGGTTCCCAAACGCACAAGCAGTGTTTCAAGGATATGGAATGACAGAAGCTACTCTAGCGGTCACACTAAATGTTAACCCGGATAAAGTAGGAAGCGTGGGTATGGTTAACTCGAACACTGTGATTAAGGTAAGTAATATTATTCAAATATAACTATTTGAATTCAATTCACAAACTACACAGGGTGACACTAAAAAGAAGCTTCACAAAGTTCTATCAAAAAAACCCACAATAGTTAGGCAACGCTGCATAAATTGATAAAAAGAAACACTTTGTCACAATATTAATTTATTTAATTTCATTTATTTACAGATTGTAAATCCAGAGACTCGTAAAGTGTTAGGTCCAAATCAAGAAGGAGAAATATGTGTGAAGGGTGCAATGATAATGAAAGGTTACATTGGAAAGAATAAGCAAGAAGACTTTGACGAGGAAGGATTCTTTAAAACCGGCGACATTGGATACTACGACGAAGATAAATATTTCTATATCGTGGATAGACTAAAGGAGCTCATTAAATACAAAGGCTATCAAGTATGTAGTATTTTTTGATTGAAATTTAGATACGTTATAATTATACGAAATGCAAATTTAATTCTGTGTAATCAGATTTTGAAGTCTTAAAGATTTTAATTTTATTAACTTACTTAAGATTTTCTATACTTTTAGTAACGTATAATTTTAGTAAATTAAAGTATCAGATTTGTTTTATTACTATCATACATAGATTTATCGGTCTATTATTCCAACTTGCAACGTAACTTATAGGAAAATCCAAAAAAATAGGTATTGCATTTCTACAAATTTTACTATTCACTGTCACAAATCTGAGTAACAAAGTATAGGAATTTAATAAACTAAATATTGTACAGGTTGCTCCAGCAGAATTAGAAGCAGTACTGCTGCAGCACGAGGGTGTAGCCGACGCGGGCGTGGTGGGAGTGCCGCATCCCTCAGCCGGAGAGGTGCCGCTGGCATTTGTGGTCGCACAGCCTGGTTCAAATATAACTGAAGCAGAGTTACAACAGTTTGTCGCTGAACGGGTAAGAAGAGATATTTCTAAATTCTACTTATCTTTGTATGGGAATAAGATCAGGTTAAAACGTTTATAATATCAAGTAATCACTAAAACTGTAAAATTGAATTGATATTGACTTATGTAGAGGTATGTAGGAAATAAGTAAGAGCAGAAATATAATAAGAAGTTATGAAAAGAGAATTAAACCACAATATATTTAGTCCTCGGATTCATGTAATGGAATCTTTAAAGAAATTTAACTTATACCTATCTTAAGATAAGACTTCCTTACTTTCAGTTATCAAGCTCCAAGCATTTACGTGGAGGAGTGAGGTTCATTGAAGCTATACCGAAATTGGCTACTGGAAAAATTCTAAGGAAGGATCTAAGGAAAATGGTTAAATCTACAAAGAGTAAATTGTAATACGGCTTATTTTATCAACTGTTATATAATTTCATAAGACTTCATCATTCTTTTATAAGAAAAAGTTAATACTTTGGGTTATTAAAATTACTGCATATAAACATGCTGATTGTGTATGTGTATTGTGATGTAGGATTGTCATATCAGTTGTTCCAACCAGCGGGGCTACCCAATGTACTTTTCGATCGGCGATCGGCTGATGAAATCGTCAAAACTGTATGAAACTGACATTGACATTCTTCTTCATACATTTTCAACGTTCGCTAAAAATTCGCTTCGTAGCGAATGTACCTTGGGTAAGCCTCCAATTAAGACTATTTCAGCAGCTTATTTTCAAAAGTGGTCAAATCCATCTCCGCCGATTTGTCTCAAGTTTTATTTTTTTTGTGCCTTGTTTTGTTTTGAAAATAAGCTTCCGTTTTTCATTAGTTTTAAGATCTCATAGGGTGAACTGTTGTTTGTTAAAAAGTGTTATGTATTTTACAAATAAATGTTATTATTTTGGATAAATTACAATTGTTTGGAAAAATATTTTTATTTGTCTAATCCCAACCTATCCTTCGTGTAGTTTATACAAATAAATAGATAGAATTGATGATAAGACTCATTGCTTGGCTTTGTGATAGAAATCGTAGGAAAATAGCATGAAACGTCTTAGAGAGCAAGCTAATCGGCTCTACAAAAGTCTTCATTATAAAGTTAAGAAGTAAAGACATAGAATATGTTGATGCAAACTTATCAAGGAAAACATAATTATACCGCTTCAGTAGATAACAATTTTTCTCTTGTCTTGTTTACTTATTATCAATAATAATACTATGTTATCACTGTCATATGAAACGTTATAAGGAACGGTTGTACAATGTTGAAAAATCCCAAATATGTATACGGTGATGAAGATTTATACTTGCCAGCACATTTACATTTTGGATCGTTTATGTTGAATAATTTATGGATGAATAGAGACAAAGTTACATTGGTAAGTACTTCCTTTTACTCACTTTAATACCTTCGTCTTAAGAAGGAAACTAGCAAGTATAACAAACTAGCAGAATACAAAACTGGTGAATTAGATTATCCAAAAAAAGCAAAGGTAAATTATAAAAAAATTGTCTTTATAATTTTTAAGATAAATGGAATAACACACGAAACACTCACTTGTGATGAAATAGCACAAGAAGCTATGAACTTAGCGATCTCTTTGAGAAATATTGGTCTTAAAAAGGGGGAAGTGGTAGCAGTTTGTTCAGAAAACAGAAGGGAATTCTGGGGCACTGTTATTGGTGTCGTCTGCGCTGGAGGTGTTGTGACCACGGTCAATCCAGGATATAGTAAAGGTAACTAATTTTCAAATATAAAATATTACATTTTATTTTAATATGCCAAATAACATGGCATCGTTATGTGAAAAGTTGTTTTAATTTTGACTATACTATAATCTTGTGCATGTTTAACTATAGTTAATAGGTTTTGCTTTCATTAATATTCAATATTTTCTAAATTACAGATGAACTGAAACATGTGATTAATATATCACAACCAAAATATGTATTTTGTTCACGAAATACTTTTAACATTTGTGAAAAGACACTGAAATCAGTAAGCAGCGTTAGTAACATTATTTTATATGGAGAACTAAGCAATAAAGAAAAGAATATTTTATCATACAATGACATAGCGAGGACAAATGGAAAAGAAGTAAAGGATATTAGCTTTAAAGAATTTGAAGTTGTAGAAGTTAATGGACAAACGGATACTGTTTTTATATTGTATTCATCAGGAACAACTGGGCTACCGAAAGGAGTTATGTTAACACATCTCAACGTATTGGTTTCATGCTGTTTGTAAGTATGTATACTTGATATTGGAAATTGAAAAGAATTGTGAAAGAAGATCATAAATTATTATAAAACATACAATAATTAGTTTAAAGAACTTTGTCTGATGGCTTGATTTCTGGTTACTACTTGGTGTCTTTGAAAATCTTCAACGATAAAAATATGACTTCAGGGATACAATTTTTATCTATTGTTAACTCTTAACCATAGCACAGATAATATAATATTTTATTAGTACAGATACCCCATCCCATATAAAGTAATTCAAGCATGCTAATTTTTTTGGCGAAATTGACCATAGGCAGAACTTCATTAACTCATTTGTTAAAGAGAGCCTACGATGCAATCAGAAGCAGTAAACCTGACAATAACTCCTTGGTACCATACGATGGGCCTCATCGGAACATTAAGAGGTCTGTCAACAGGAGTGAAAATGGTCTTCATGCCAAAATTTGAAATCGAATCGTATCTAAGTACAATAGTACGATACAAGGTAATAAATTAGAATTTAGCATTTAAACAAAAAAATATGATACAGTTCATGAAAGAAAAAAATAAGTAATAGTTGTTCAGCTAAATGGAAAGCACTCAGTGATAAAACTTATGACTAGTTCATATGTCTTACTTCCTTGATTTAATTGTATACAATTATAATAAAAATTTCACCTTTAACTCTTATATAAATATGTTTATAATTGATAAAGTTATTCTTATATGTTCATTTAGATTTACTGTCTGTGTTATTTGCTCTGTCCTACTATTCGTTACCTAGCTGTTGTTCGCAACTTCGTCCCCGTGCACAAACTACATTCTTAGCTTATGTTACTCGGGGATAATGTTCTTTCTAATGGTGAAAGATTTTTGAAATCGGTCCAGTAGTTCTTGAGTTACTTCAATACATACAAAAATACAAAGTTTTCCTCTTTATAATATTAGTATAGATCATGTTTTACAGGTTAATTTGCTAATAGTAGTACCACCTGTGCTAGTCGCTCTCTCTAAATACAAATCAAATGATGACGTTAGTTCTGTTAAAATGATATATTCCGGCGCTGCTCCCCTACACGGAGATACAATTAAGGATGTCCATAAAAGGTAATCGGTGTCAATAGTACTTCTATAGAATTATTTGTCCTTCTTCTATGATTAAGTTTAAATTTTGCAGATTTCCTAATCTACAAGCAGTGTTGCAAGGATATGGAATGACTGAGGTAACTCTGGCTGTAACACGGGATGTTCAAAGCACAGCGCATTTGGCGAAGCCTGGTGGGGTTGGTTTTATAGTAAAGAACGCTGTTGTTAAGGCACGTAATATATTTTCTCTTTTAACATATTATTCATGGTTCGTTGATTAAAAATGATAATTTCTTGTCGCAGGTCGTGGACATACATACAAGAGAACCTCTAGGTCCGAACCAAGCTGGTGAGATTTGTGCTAAAGGCGTTATTATAATGAAAGGTTACGTAGGCAAAGATAAAGGAGATGATTTCGATGAAGAAGGTTTCTTCAAAACAGGAGACATCGGATACTACGATGAAAATAAATATTTCTTTATTGTTGACCGACTCAAGGAACTTATCAAATACAAAGCTTATCAGGTATGTTAGTTAGTTAAGATAGCTAAATTATTTACTCTGTTGATAAATTATATAACTTATTTAATAATGTCAAGATAGCTGAGTAATGTAGATAATGTTCTACTACCGATATTAAGTCACAATTTGATTCTTAATAAAATACTATGAGATTTTAAAGCTTAATTTCTAAAGCAAGACCATTTATAGCGCCAAATATGTTTAAATAGCAATTAATGAAGCTGTTACAACCTATAGTCTATGTTCATCACTTTAATGTAGGTGCCTCCAATGGAATTGGAAGCAGTGCTTCTGCAGCACCCGGCGGTACGTGACGTGGGCGTGGTGGGCTTACCGCACGCGTCAGCAGGAGAGGTGCCTCTCGCGTTTGTTGTACTACAACCTGACGCCAATGCAACAGAGAAAGAACTCCAGCAGTTCGTCGCTGATAGAGTACGTTAATATAATTATGATATAGTTTCAATATTATTTTAAAACTACCTTCTGATTCCATACTCCGTTCTTAGCTTGGACTCTTTTGTCATGCATACGCTCTTTCTCCTTTTCTTCTAGTCCTTCCTAAATATACAGCAGCTATTTGCTTCGTACCAAGCTTGATTAACTTAATCTTTATTTGCTTTAGTTATCGGATGAATATTAATACTTTCAGTTATCAAATCCGAAACATTTACGAGGAGGTGTGCGATTCGTGAAAGAGATTCCTAAAAACCCGAGTGGAAAGATTCTAAGGAAACATCTGCGAGAGATGATCAAGAATGAAAAGAGTAAACTGTGAACATAGAATGTATATGTCTTAATAAAATTAAGAAAAATATCTAAAAACTATTTATAATATTACGTATTTTTTATTTAAAATATCAGAATCCTTGTGTTACATCGTCATATTGAGTGTGCTTTTCATAATGGTTCTGTACGTAGCAAGGACCTTTTAACTATATTTTAATTGCGTTTGTGCTTTAAGCGGATGTACTTTAAGCTGATATAAATGGTTATGTAAACACATTTCTCCAAACTTGCTTGTCAACGATCGAATTTTGGCCACTCGCGCGACCGCGTCTCGACTTCGCGGCCGTCGCTTTCGCTTTTTTTATATAAAAATCTGTAACTATCGATAGTCTGTCACCTATCTGCGTGTACGGTACTTGCAATTTTCGAACTCAAACGTTAATAAAAGTCAGACTTAAAGTGGATACAGTACAAAGAAACATAAACAGTGATTGTTCCAAAAGTGACTATCTGTGGCAGACTTTTTAATTAAGTTGGTAAATGAAAAGTTCTATAAAACGATTTTATTAAAAGTCAAGCAAATGGTAACAAGACTTAATAATGAATAACATTTTAATATCATCGGCTAAATTATTAATATTTATTCATTTATTGAAAAAGATAGTGCCGGCGGTATGCGAAAGTTCAGAAGAAGATGTGGTGAATGAAAATTTGTTTTATAATAAAAATATGATTGGCGATGAAGGTAATCCGGGACTTTTAAGTCTTTTAAATGAAAATAAATACAACTCGGAAATACTTAAAAATATAG
Source organism: Papilio dardanus tibullus (assembly GCA_013186455.1). Lineage (NCBI taxonomy): Eukaryota > Metazoa > Arthropoda > Insecta > Lepidoptera > Papilionidae > Papilio > Papilio dardanus. Next base: position 1,257,869 of record QDHC01005425.1, read on the forward strand.
GCAAAGAATCAGACGTGGTAAATAATTATGAAGATATTACTATTTTAGATTCTAACGGACAATTAAAAAATTTGAAATACAAATCGGCTAATGTACCAGTTAAATTACAAAGAGTGATACAGAGTGACGATACAAAGAAACACAGTGACAAAGTGACGGAAAGTGATACGCAAGTTGAAAGTACTTTAAAAGGCAACAATGATAATTTCGACACAAGTAGACATAAATCGAAATTTTTCGACGAATTGGGGTGTAAGTATACTTTCATAAATACTAATTAAATTAATCAAAGATAAGAAGTATTGTAAATAGTCATTCGTGTTCTATGTACCGTTCTATACCCTGGTTAAAAACTGTAAGCAAACTATAACAAACATCTAATGGAGATGATATCGGTCAAGAGGATACGTTAACACACATTGCTAATCATGCATAGTGTCACTTCCATATTCTAAACAGTTATAGTTTTTATTTGCCTAGAGACAAGGATACTATATTGGATATGTATAATTTCAATAGAATAACCACTTATCTGTCACGAGCGCCATCTCGTTATTTGAAGTGGATTTTTCGCTAAAGAGTGACCGCCCAATGCGCCTGACAGAAGGCGGCGTCTGCTAATCAATAATAAAGGATTCCCTGGTCCCCCCTCCCCAAAGTGTTAAAAAAGGGACGACTTGGAGATCTCGCATAGAACGCTAGCTAAAAACTTTACGGCTTCGGGATGACCTAGGGTAACTTCTTTACAAATATTATTCAGATACTATCACTCAAAGAGATATTATACATAGAGGTAGCACTCCATACTAATTTGACGTTAAAAAGCGTGCCAAGAAAGAAATTATTAAAAAAAAAAAACTTGCCAGTATCATGAAAAAAATTTCCAAGTTTGGGAAATTGTGTGATTTTTTTACATTTTTAAAATAAACAGTAGAATAAACTAAAACATTCATTAAAACGTTAATTATCGTTTTTCATTATTATTATTTTATTTAAAACAATTTAAATCCAAACAATTTTTAACAAGGACCATTTTTGTTTTATGGTTGTTATAAATTTTTAATTAGCGTTTTAAAAATGTTTCTATTAATTATTATATTAAACTTTAGTAAATACTATGAAATACAATTTAAATTTGAGAAAAGAGGTTACACTCGGTCGACTTTTTATGTCGGCAAATGTAATTTAGAGGTTAACACTTAGGGAGATTTCCCTACATTGGACCTCCGGAGGTCAAAGAAAATGCCTCACTTTTAGGTATCGAGTGTTCCATCTACAGTATAATATATCTTTGCTATCACTATTATGCCTTATTTCATTTAAAATTAAAATTATTCGAAATACAACAATGCACAACAGTTCGGAAGTAAGCCGCGTGTGTTTTGTAAGGTTACGACAGACTCGCGTTGGGGTGAAAGCGGTGTCCGGTTTTCGTAATTGCACATTATTCAATGTTACGCGTAACCTATAACGATATTTTTTGCAAATTAATGAATTCATATTATGTAAGACTTTAAATAATTATCTAAGTAATCTACAACGGAATAAGTTTAACATACAAAGCTCACCTTATGTGAATGATTTTTGGAAGGAGAACGGCAATTTCTAGTACACTATTAGTTGGCCTACTTGTAGATCTTTAATTTAAGGTTCTTGGACCTTGTTGATGAAGCACTTTCCAACCTTCTCTGTCCTGTGCCACTTGTTGATATTAGTTTAAAAAATACTTTATAAATGATCAATTTGAATTAAGATTTGTTATACAGTAGCTTTGAGTGCACAATTAAAATATGCAAAGTTGAATAACTATTATTCATCAGATAAATATAAATTATTCAAGAAATAAATATCATTAATGCATGGCATTTTCGTATTATTTAGAATCTCTAAAGTTCACGTTATTTTACGAATAGCAATGTAACAAGCGAACAACATTGCTATTAAGTAAGTTGCAACATAAATCACAGGTGACCTTAGTGGTAGGGTAAAGAACTGCTTTCACTCACGTATAATGATGTAAATATCGACGTAACTAAATGTGTATGTAAGATTTAGTTACACGACCATGAATTTTGAATAATTAAAACACAAAACCATTTCACAGAGCCAAGGTTAATTCTTTGGCCTATTGAATTTCTAATACTTTAAATATAAAACAACTATCTACTATTAAATAAGGATTTCCGTTTAAAATTATTTTCTTTAAATTCGAAGAAGAATTGAGCACTTAATAAGTAATAACTCTATACTAATATTATAAAGCAAGAAACTTTGTTTTTTTGTATTTTGTATCTATTAAAATAACTTAAGAACTACTAAGCCGATTTCAAAAGTTCTTGCACCATTAGAAAGCTACACTATCCTCGAGTAACATAGGCTATATTTTTTAATTCCACGCGGACGAAGTCGCGAACAACAGCTAGTTTTATAATAAAGCTATAGTTACGATTTTTATAGACAACAGCAGCTTTCTTTCAAGCTATTTCATAATTGCTTGGATGAAAATAAAAATAATATTAAAATAACTCAACGTAAGTTAAAAAAGTTTAAGTTATGATTCCTAACACTGTACTTAAAAGTACAGTCAGAGGTAACAAGCACTTGGTAAGAAAAGTACAGTCAGAGGTAACATACACTAGGTAAGTTCAATGTCCAAGTATCCAGTAGCGGTATCCGTTATTGGATACAACTGAGTGAGAATATACGTAATATATACTCGAGCGGAAACTTCCGGATGTCAATAACTTTCCGACAACTCTACGTTTCCATTGCCGAAACATGTTTAGAAAAACATATTGTTATCTCTGTTTTTTTTTTAAGAATGAGAGGGGTAGTTGTTCGTTCTTGTACAGTTGTTTTGACTACGAAAAACACGATTACATAAGAATTATTTAAATTAAGTTAAATGTTATTGCTTGTAGTTTATGTTAAGTGCTAAGTTTGTTATGTTTTTAATTATGAATTTAAATTATTTTAATGTAATGACAAACTAAAATACTAAAGTTTGCGTTCAGGGACCGGCTTCGTCATTGTTGGACCGTTTTAAACCAATGCTCGTATTGTTTAACTTTTAAAACTAATCAGCCAGAGAATTAACACACTTTGCTAGCACATTCTACTCTACAAAAAGTTAATTCTCATCAATCAAATATGACACAAAAGTAAATCCAAAGCGCATTGTCCCAAATTTTTTTGCATCTCTCAAAATTCTAATACCGTTCTAATCTACAAATCTAGATTGAAATTCTGAGATCAAGAGTGTCGCGTTCTAAATATAAAAATTAAAAAGTAAAACCGGAGGCAGCTTTCCAGCCGCTCTCGCCGACACTCTCTGGCGCCGGCAGGGATCGCAAACATTTCCATTTTCTGAACAATTCAAATTGATGCGTAAGCGCACGCAAATAAAAAATACATAGATAAATAAACAAGTTCGCAAAAGAACTAGAATGACCATCAGTATCAATATAATACGAATTATAAAAAAGAAAGTTGAAAAGAAAATACAAAAGCGCTCGTATTATGTTAGTAACATGTTTAGCTTTGTAACAATTTGAACGATACTTTGATAATCGCATAGAAATAACTATACTTTCTTATTCCATTTAGTTTAGACATTTACTACGCTGTTGTTTGGACACACACCGATAATCGCATATTTATAAAATATGATTAAAACCGCTTGTGAATTGCATGTTTAAAAAGTATATTAAACTAAAATTGTACTCATTCCTTACAAATACATGTTTCAATTGCTGATTTTAATATCATTCATCATCGGTTGTGTGCAAGGATTCGTAACAAAATTGAATGAAAGTAAAATGTTTAGTACCCCTGTCTCTTGTAATGGACCGTCTTCGTGTTGCGACAACAGAGACAGTGTCGCTGTGATATTAACATCAAAAGCACGTTTTCATTTAAAACTAAAATAACAATGACTTAAAAAACAACTAAAGTATCGGATTGTGAACACGTTTTAGTTTTATTCTGTGTCTACTTCAAGTTACAAAGAAAAATAACTTTTTTTATAATTTATCGTAAGTTGGTAGTTTATTTTTGGTAAGTAGGCATCGTTACTCTATTCGAAGATTCGGCTATAAAGTCACTTATTACTTCAAATCACGTAAATACATATAAATATAAACGTTTTGTAAAATAAATATACTTTTAGTGACCATAATTTATCGTGGCAGTTCCTAATTAAATCAGAAAAGCTCATCAATCAATAATAACTAAGAAACAGAATATTAAAAGTTTGATTTGGTTTTAAAATTCTTGTTATGTTTCCGGAAGGTAAAAAGTTACTTTACGCTTATTCTATTTAAAAATGTATAGGACGGTATTTTTTTTAAATAAAAGGCTAAAATGAGTTACAATACAGTGCATATTATAAATCACTATGGTTGCCTTAATTTAGTTTTATTATCGGTATTGTTAAATCGGACTAAGGACCAAATTTTTTTTTTCTGTTAACGTAAATTAGTGTGTACATCATATCCGGTATTATTGTTGCATTCGTAAAACGACTTCCATATTTTTGCGTCACAAAAACGTTACGAAAGTCATTGTTGAGTTGAGATGAATGCGCTTCGTAATAAGATCTTGCGTTCTGTTTCACGCAAAGCGGTCACACAATCGTGACACATATGTCCCCATTGCTACTAAAGCCTTCAAATTCGATTTTAAAATGTCTGACCTTGATTCAATAGACACGATCAAAAAAAGTCTAAAATATGTTACCCTAAATAAGAATTCATTAAATTGCCTTCATGGGGAAGTCCAAAATAAGTAATAGTTTGCAATGATGGCAGCATTCAATCTAATTTGGATAAAATGCTAATAAGATGCTCTATTTTTAACTGACTTCTAATAAGCAGCAGGTTCTCTATTCGTCTGTTTTTTTCACGAAAACTACTTTTAAAATACTATTAGATTAAACAGATCGTTATCACACCCGATTATATCAATTATCCATTAATAAAGTATAATCCAGTAATAATATTTAACTCAATTTATAACATTTTATAAGGTCCCATAACAACAATAAATAATCGAATAATTTCGTAACGTATGCAACAGTAGTCGGTTAATTGAGGTGATACTAATTTCACGCGAGTTTCGCGCCAAGTGAAACGAAAGTGAGTTGGCGCGAAAAATGAACTGTCAAACATCGCGCGCGAACTCGCCGCAAGTTCCGTTCGACGCTCGTACGCGTTCACTTTCGGTTTTATTTAGGGTTAAATTATTACATAATATTATGGATAATTTATTAATCTGGCATTTCAAGTTTATTAATGATGATTTAAATTGTCAAAATGTTAAACTAGTACTTGCAAAGTGTACAATTTTGACTAAAACCTAAACTATTGATAGAATAAAAGTTTTTTAAAATAAAAAAATTGTTCACAATACCTTATGTATGTGAGGATTATCAATTAGAAAGAAATCTTATTTATTAAATTATAAGGTTTTCTAAAGATTAAAGAAACGAGACGGTTAACTGTAATAAAAAAGAACAAATGTAGAGAAATTGCGGTCGGTTCAAGAGCTTCTGAAAAGCCGGAAGCGGTCGAACGAAACAGATTATTCACAAAATGTACGCTACAATTGACTGACTAAATTAAACCATGTAGGTACACGTAAAAAGAAAGCAGTCTTACTTAACCAAGCACCCTTAACCTACTCCAAGAATATTTAATTTTATAAGCCATTTTCTTTAAGTATAATTTAAAATTAAATTTCTAGATTCAAGTACTACAACTTACGTTCTTCGTATGCAAGCGAATGTAGACACTGAAATATTCATAGCAGGATCGCATTTCCTTTAGGTTTTACATTCACTTAGGCTGTTTTACGAATACCTAAGGCCGTGTTTTGGAAAGCTAAGGCGAAAGTCGCCACTGCAAACTATGGTTTGTCACTGACTGCAATGTTTTGATACTTGCACTTAACTGAAACTTAAAGTTCACGCTTCTTTTTTGACATATTTTACAAACACGCATAAAATGGTTTAGAATCTAGTTCAAGGAATCAAAATTAGCATTTGAATCAAGCACATAAACGCTAATCTCAAATAAAAAATATTGCCTACTATAAGAAAAATGATTTGCAATACATTAAAAGTACATTGAATACTTAAATATGACGAATAAATTAATTTCCTAAAAGTATTAAAATTATTAATCCACGTAGAGTCGTATGCTACTGGACGCTCTGTCTGTTAATGAAATCATTAAATTATCTGCACTGAGTTTATTTAAATCGCCAGTTTAGTATTGTCTATAAATATCTTTATTATCAAATCAAATGCTGTTTTTCTGCCAAAAAAAAACAAAAAATGCTCAAATAAGTATGCTTATGAATAAAAAATAAAATGATCTAATTTGAAAATATCTGGGGCTACCAAAACTATGTCCCGATTGGCGATATCGCTGATAGAATCAACAAAAATGTATGAAAATGACAATGACATTCAATAAGTAAAGTGGTAGTCACGTGTGAGATTTCGAACGTCATTGTCAGTTTCATACATTTTTGTTGTTCGCTATCGAATCGTTTTGTAGCCCATGTAACGTTTGGTTAACCCCCTCCCTCACCCTTGGATTCAATTTAATACTAACAATTACTTTATGAATCACATAATAATTGTAATGCAAAATTATCATCTTACGCGTTTTAAATAAAGTTAGTTTTTTTGAATTGCTATTATATAATTTTGCGGTTGACCAATTCGTTTCTAAATGCTTAACCGGATGAGTGACGATGTCTAATCTATTCTATAACTTCACTTAACGATATTTTAATGAGCAGTTATATAAATCAAAGCTGCATAATCATTATTTCTAGTCTCAAAGAAAATGTTACTGTCCGCCACTGACAGAAAGTGAAAAGAAACTCACTGTAGCGAGCAACTCTTTACTTCCGAAACACAACCGCGATCGGACGTCTCAATTAAAAATAAATTAAGTTAAATAAAATTTAAAAAAAAATATGTTAAAACGGTGAACAATGCGCCAAATAAAAAAGTGAAAATGTGTACACAATACGTAATACCGGATTCGATAGCGGGAAGATTTCAAAAAAAGAACTTCAAAATACGCAGAAGAATTTGTGATGTGAATTTTAAATTTGGAACGTTTTTATTTATTTTAATTTCAACGGCTTTTATAAGTTGCGTGCATTCGGAAAGTGACAACGATGTGTTGACTTTAGAAGATTTGAATTTAAAAGAAGACATTGCATCAGATAGAAGAAGACCAGCCAATGAGCAGGAGAAAGATATTCTTCTTCTAGATGCGTTAGGAAGAAGGAAAGGCTCTTATCATAATTCTTATGGCGCTCCGCAAGAAGACTCTATTATGGAGTTATTAGGAAAGAGTGAGTATATTCATACATTAAAAAAATAAGACTAGAAAGACATAACTAGAATTAGATCTATATACAAATTAACTTAAGTTCTCGGTATTCTAAGTTAAGCACCTTGGACCTTTAAAGCAAGGTGCACAATTTCTTCCAACGAACATCATAACACTTTAAAAGGCAAACTAAATAAAAACAATCATGTTCATATTAAGATAACAAACTCTTTAATCTATCTATCTATTCCTTAAAGACCGGAAACACGTTTGTAGTTCCTCGAGTGTTGCAAAAGTCCATAGGCGTCGAAGAACACCTAGGTTATCCAGCCGCTCGTCTGCCTCCTCTTATTAAAAAAAAGATAATTCTCTATCTCTCCTTTTATTGAATAATATCTATTAAAATGTTATATTATACATCTGAATTAAACTCTGTATAACAAAAACAATTGATTTCACAGTAATTGCGTTTGTTGGATAACTTGCTTAAAAATTAAATATTAAAAAGATGATGTTTTAAACTAAATTATTTAATCTATGCATAAGTTTATAATTACTACATAATATAGACAGATATAAAATAACTTCGGTCTACTTGCCAAAATCTATTAGGTACTATTAGAGTAATATTTACATCTATTGTATTTATAGGCCGGGCAGTAGTTGAAAATCAGAAAAATAGTCATATTGTTTATATTAAAGAGATGGTTCGTTTTTTTATGTAGAAAAATATATATGTGTGTAGATGAAGATTTAAACTAAAGAATCTGCCCAATAGATTTTTGTTTCTACAGAAAATAATGTGTGTAAACTAAATACAGTTAAACCTGGATAACCGGTCCCGACGAGCTACCTCCATATGCGAGAAATTCGGATTAGAGAGAAACCTCTATAAGCGAGACAAATATCGTGTTCCCTTGGCCTCTCGCTTAGCCAGGTTCGACTGTACTACAATTTGTAAATTAAATGAAGCCTTTTAATTCCTACGTCTGTGACGTAATATGTTAAAACTGTTATATAAATTACATAATAAAGTATATTCCCACATTCCAATTCACAACAATTAAAATTATTTTTTATACACTAATCTAAGTAAATCAGTTTTTAATATTTCTTCTTATCTTACTTAAATAAGTATTACATTCTTAAAAAAATACTTAAGTAAGTTTTTTTTTTACTTTTTACTTCAGTAAGTATTTATCTCTTCAGTAAGAGTTTATTTTAAGCAGAATGGTTTTGTATTAAAATACAAAATGTAATCAATTACAATTTTTATTAAAATTTTAATAAAAATTAAAATTGGTATTTAATACGACAACAATGAAAAGAAGAAAAAAAAACAAACACGCAATGTGGGAATATAAATCAGCAGCGGTGATCGACCGACTTGATTATTTTCACTATCAAGTTCATAAACACTTTTACTCTCATTGATTGATGGCGTATTTCAACATAGATATTTGCGCGCTCTATTGAACAGTACATTTATACTTATACTAGGTACCCTCCCCGACTTCGCACAGGTGCAATGCTGATACATTACAAAAATTCGGAAAAAATATAATTATTTACATCACATTAGAAACCTATAAAATAACATTTCTCCACTATTTAATGGATGTTTTTATACATATACCTCCGTCTTCAATCCCTCTATCTATTAAAACCGCATCAAAATCCGTTGCGTAGTTTTAAAGATTTAAGCATACATATAGGGACATAGAAAGCGACTTTGTTTTATACTATGTAGTGATGTATGTAGTAAAACAGTAAGATTTGTCTGTTTGTTTGTTATAGGCTACGAAAATACGCGCTAGTCGTGGAGTTGCGTAAAATTGAGCCCATCATGGGTCGAACCTTACCTTACCTTAGGCTACGAAATTACTGAACCGATTGTTGTAAAGCTACATTAGTTATCTTGGTTCGGTAGTTTTTGAGTATATTTAATTTAAACAATCAAATATTTCCTCTTTAGACGTGCGATACAAACCAGTATTTTTTCACTATAGTCACCAAGTACCTATATATGTTCCAGTGATACCACAAACGTGTCGGTACCGTGGCGCTCGCTACCCTTGCGGGCTCAGCATATCCTGCGTTCTGGGTGGTGGAAAACCTCTCGACCTCTGCTCAGGCGGCATGATCTGGGCGTGCTGTGTAGACAGGGACACCACTGAGAAACCCATCGAAACCGCACCTGTGGTGCATAACGCAAGTAAGTGGTACTCCGAGTAATACTTGATAGGATGTAAGGATACTTGAGAAAAATAAAAAATATAGGGTTAAATATCTTTGTATGAACGTTATTTTTAATGTATTTGTATGTAACATAATTGTAATTAACAAATTAAATTAAATCTGTAAAACAATTAGTAAAGCAAAGGGTTAGGAAAAGTATTTAATTTTACTATTCAGTGAGTTTTACTTACCAATATATTGCGAGAATGCGACAATTATTATCTAACTTGAAGCATACTTAAGCTCCAATTAGCATGTAAACAAATAACTAGGTCTAAGTTAAAACTTGTCTATCGAGGAATAGTTTGAACTTATGTATGATTTTATTCAAGCAGCATTTTATTACGAAATCGCACTTCATATTTGTATAACAATAACCCACTCTCTAATCTTTGGCGCAAGAGAAACGTGAAAGCAAATTCAATCACATATCCTTACAGCAAAATGCTGCTAACGAATAATGCAATATCAAACCATATTCTGCGAGTAAAAAGTAGATACACTGTAGTAACCTGAAGAAAAAAAGATAAAAAATTATAGGACATTTTATTGACTACAAGCTGTTGCTCCCTACTTCGTCCGCACGGAGTTAAAATATACCCTATGTTACTCGATGAAAGTGTAGCTTTCTAATTGTGAAAGATTTTTTGACATCGGCCAAGTAGTTTTTTCGTTACATTATATTTCATTTAGATCCATTTATAAAGAAAATAATACATACAAAAAATACAAATACGATTTATACTATAAGTGCAAGACAATTTTATAATTATAAGTATTACGAGTAATACCAAAACGCTGTAAGTTAATCACTTATACCATAAATTAGTTCACGCGCTGTTTAGTCTTACTCGTAGGTTTACGCGCAATCGTAGCTCGGTAGTTACATCCGGTGTTTCTTTGTACTTCTTATGTGATAAACATAAACTCCATGACGTAAATTAAACAGTTTTCTAAGCAATATATATATCGGAATAGAAGTAAACGTCTCATTTTTAAAAGTCCAATCAATATTGATTTTTATTATAAAAACGACAAAATTATTCAAACCGTTTAATCATCTTAAAAGCCCCTTTATTATTGAGGACGAATGATAATTCTTACAGTTTGTTTCTCTTGCCGAAACACATAGAATTATCTTTAAAAAGTACAAAGATCTTTCGTATCACAGTTGGGAAATCCATGATAAATGTGTGAAGGAAAACGAAGTTGGTTTGGTTGAATAACCCTTTAGTCCGATACTTGCAACAAATATCTCGAACACGGAGAGATTTAAGTGAAATTTAAGTGAAAGTATCAAATTGTATCACGTCCATTGGAGCGTAAACACAATGGTGTGTAATAACACTGCTTAAGAGCGACACGTGATACGAAAAATAGATGATAATTACGGGATTTCGTTTCATATCCGGTCGCTGAGCGCTCACTCACGAAAACCTTTCATTTCTACACAAGTCCGGTTAAGGTTTCCTTTGTAATGATTGAGTTTAAATTACGTTTAACAAATCCAAAGTTGTCGAGGAAAATATCACAAAAAGATCTCTACATATACGAATAAATTCAGAGATGTGTGTGACCAACCAACCCGTACTAATCTAACGTGTTGCTTATGACCTAGTCACCCTTTTGGGGTAGGCTTGAGCCCCTAGATAGAGACTTACACCACCTCATTCCGAAAAAAAAAATAAAGTACTGCGATAAACGAGGACCAATAAGCCGTCGATTATACGATACTAGAAGACACTCGGAACTAAATAATATAGACCAGGGGTCTCATTGGCCCAATTTATGTTTCATAAGAAGTACCAGGAACAAGGACGTTCTGCATTTTGGAATACATTTTAGTAAGTAAAACAGTTATCTCGTTTCGAAATAAAGCGGACAGAGCCGACAAATCATTACCTTCTTTAATGCAGAGTAATATTCGGTTAATAGTCCTCGTTGTGCACAAAAGACCAGCCCATCTACGCTACTTTCAATTCTCTAATGTTGTTAATAACATTATCAAAATGTTAATGGCAACAATCAGATATAATAGTAACTCTATCTCAAAAGCCATTTCAACTTGACTCTAAAATGTAGGACAAAGACATAAAACGTAACAGTTGCGCAATTCTTAAGAAAGTAAAAGTTTTCGACGCTATATCTTATAAAGGATGTTTTTTATTTTCATTATTATATAATGTAAGGTTATATTTGTAACTAGCGGTCGCCCTCGACTTTGTCCGCGTGGATCCATTATAAATTCAACTCTACGCAAACTTTGGACCCACATTTCGGACCCTTAGAAGTAGAATTAATCAAAATCCTTTCTTAGCGGATGCCTACGTCATAACACCCACCTGCATGCCAAATTTCAGCCAGATCCGTCCAGTGGTTTAGGCTGTGCGTTGATAGATATCTATGTCAGTCAGTCACCTTTGAGTTTTATATATTTAGATAATAAGAATTAAGTAGAAAGTTGTAAATGCAAATATGTTAAAAAAGCGTATCAATAATTTTTATGATCTTATTACAAAAAAGGGTAATAAAACTGTCCAATAAATATGTTTAGCCGTTTACTGACATGAAACGAACATAAAATAAAAAAAATATGCGTGCGATATTGAAATGTTTTATCAAAGACAATTGTTTGCTGCGAAAGTCGTGAACGAAACTTATTAATAGCGTTATTTTCAACTTACTCATAAACAATACTCATAATATCTGAACTAGCATCACATTAAACCAAAACATTCCATAACAGGTGATCTGATAGAAATCATCGGTACATTCCCACAAAACTACGATTACCAGACTGATACTAACCAATTCGAAGACCCAATTATCATCTACACGGAGCCTAACAGACCAAAACCGCACTACAATCGGCCGAAACCAGTATCAGACCGGCCCGAACCGGATCAAAGTGGTCAGAACCGTCCGAATCTGGATTGGAATAAACCAAATTACGATCAGAACCATTACTTTCATGTGAAACCATCATATCACGAAAGCACCACAGAACATCAAACACCTGACGATTTTTACACGTCCAATCATTTCATGGGTGGTGCAAATAATGCGGATGGTGATGATGATTATGTGCCAGTACACACGAGCGGTCATAAACCGCAGAAACCTAGTTTTCCGGGTGAGACTTTTTCAAACAAAATAAAAGGAATTTTCAAATATTGGAGACGGGAAACTCAAGTTTAATTTTAGTTCTTTATATGACGATGCAAACATGATTGGTGCAGCAAAATCGAAAAAAAAAATTCTATAAATTACAGAGTGTAATAAAAAAATGTACAGTTTGTTCTTTGTTACAACATTCTAATAACAACATATATTTTACTTGTTTTAGCGTTACAATCTTCCAAACACGTTACTTGTTAACACAATATTGTACAATAATTCTGCTTTAACTTGAGTTTCCTCGTCAATAATCGGTATATCTATTTCTTGCTTCTATAACGTCAGCACTGCGATTTCATAATCATCATGCACTTTCTTTTTATTTGTATAGCACCCGCTTTTCACATTTTTTGGCAATAACACTTGTCGGTGGTGCTTTTGGTTTAAATAATGTTTACATTACAAAGAAGACTGTTGGTTTGTACTATTTAAGTTTGGTCAGAAACTGGACCAATGTTCAAGTAAAGAGCCAACTATAAAAACAAACGAAGTAGATCTTACCTCTAAGCTATTTCTACGGGTTAATTACTTCTATCAGAGAATGTTTTTAGAAACTATAACAGTATGCTAATCGTTCCAGGTTGTGGTGAGCACTACACCCGTTCTAACCGCATCGTTGGCGGCCACTCGACTGGCTTTGGCTCTCACCCCTGGCAGGCCGCGCTCATCAAGTCTGGTTTCCTCAGCAAGAAACTCGCTTGCGGTGGAGCGCTTATATCAGACAGATGGGTTGTTACTGCAGCTCACTGTGTAGCCACGTAAGTTTTTTTATTGACATATACAATTTGTAGCACTTAAGAAACTAAAATTAAAAAAATAAATACTATACATCTTATAATTATTGCTATTTCCCCAGAACACCAAATTCTCAGCTCCGTGTCCGGCTGGGAGAGTGGGACGTGCGGGACGCGGGAGAGAGGTACTCGCACGAAGAGTTTGCGGTCCAGCGCAAGGAGGTCCACCCGTCGTATGAACCTGCGGACTTCAGGAATGATGTTGCCCTAGTACAACTGGATAGAGGCGTCGTCTTCAAACAACACATACTACCGGTAAGTTGCACGTACGACGTGCATGTTAGGAGTATTTCAAATCGTGAAGCAAAGCATACAGTTGTATTAAACATATCGAACTCTGTATTTCCAGGTGTGTCTACCACAAAAACAGATGAAGCTCGCGGGCAAGATGGCGACCGTGGCGGGCTGGGGCAGGACCCGGCACGGCCAGAGCACGGTGCCTTCTGTGTTGCAGGTAACATAAAAAACGACAAGATTATTTAAATTCACGCTTACAATTTTTGTTTACAATACAAACAATGAATAATGTATTTAACAGGAGGTGGACGTAGAAGTGATACCGAACGAGCGATGCCAGCGCTGGTTCCGAGCAGCGGGCAGACGTGAAACTATACATGACGTCTTCCTATGTGCCGGATATAAAGAGGTAAAGACTTGCAAAATATGTACGCAATCACCTGAACTTTTAACAATATTTTGGGATTGTATTAACGTTATCAAAAAAATATAGTCCAGCGCCATCTATTGTTAACTTATAACAATTATATATTTCAGGGCGGTCGTGACTCTTGTCAAGGAGACTCCGGAGGGCCATTGACATTGAAGATGGAAGGACGCAGCACCCTCATCGGGCTGGTTTCGTGGGGTATCGGCTGCGGCCGCGAGCACCTGCCCGGCGTGTATACAAACATACAGAAGTTCGTGCCCTGGATAGATAAGCTCATTAGTTAGCTGAATATTAAACTTATGTAAATAATTGGTCCAAAAATAAGACATCTAAAGGAAACTTTGTTAGACGGTTTAAAAATTAATTCATATAACTTAAAAGACTTATGCCTGAATTATAAATTAGGAGCGGGTACAATGTAATAGACGTCAAAATTTGTATGGAATTTGAAGCTTAAGCGTGGTCTTACCATTTAAGACGTTACATATTTAAATGAGGTTTTGGAATTCGGCTACTACGAAAATTTTCTTAGTTTCAAATTCTTTATTGTATACATATTTTTATGAATAACCTGGCTCGGAGTTTAGATATAGAGAGCTTAAAAATATATCCAGTTACCAAACTTTTACTTGAATTTAACAGTGTTTGCATTTAATATTATCAATCGTTATAGTAATCAAGTTAATTTTTATATCATTAAGTACTAAGTTATTATAAAATGTTAATATTTTTAATATTAGACGCACATTAAATGAGAAATGTGATATTTTCAGCTTTTTATACTTTTGTAAATATTTTTATTAATTTACTATAATGTGTTGTCTAATTTCTTGTTACAATATTTTTATAAATAATTTATTTTTTACATGTTTTTTATTTTTTATTATTTACTATCTCTAAGGTAAATTAAAATATTTATATAAAGTGATTGTTTTATTTTACCACTTAGGTAAAGACGTTATTTATTCCATAAATGATCAATGAAAATTTAGTACTAACCTGAGGGGCTACCCAAAGTACTTTTCGATTGGCGATATCGCTGATGGAATCGACAAAAATTTATAAAACTGACATTGACATTCGATAAGTCATGTGCTTGTCACGTGTGAGATATCGAATCTCGTTGTCAGTTCCATACATTTTTGTTCGCTTTAGAATCGCTTCGTAGCGAATGTACTTTGGGTAATACTCCCGAGCAAACTAGGGACGCATTCCAGCCAGTTATTGGTAAATATAATACAACGCCATCTATCGAGAACAGAGTGCATTCAAAAATGAAAATTATCTATGGATCTCAAATAGTCTGTGAATTTATCTAAGAGATAGCAGCACTAGAAACAATCATATAATTTCAAGATACTCGAAGAAACAGAACGAACAACTTAGTGCTTTATTTATCTATTAGGTCAAAATGTTAGAATCATTTTAGGAAAAATAAAATTACAAGACATAATTGTCTTTGCAAAATATTTTTGGATACTTTGTCCGCGCGTTGAAGTCTTTTGTTAAGAAAATGGTCAGACTAATGTAAGTGTTATGGTAGGTAATTAAAAATACCATAATGCCTTTACATATCTCACTAATTGAACTTATTATTTTAAGCTCATATTAAGACTGGACATTGTTTTGAATCTTGAAATGTAAATTTTATTACATGTTTTAGTGTTTGATAAATTGACTTGTATTATAGTATGATTTAAAAGTTAATTTTGCTTAAATGACCAAACATTAAGATGTTCAAAGTCAACGATTATTATTAAATCTATTTTTAAATGTACAAGAATGTTATCATTCAAAAATGAATTTTATGTTACGAACTATAAAGTTCATTTTTCTCTATTAAATGTTGTGTTCTTACTTCATTGTACAAGTATAAGGTACAATCCGGTTTTGCATTGGAAATGGAGGTTGTAAAAAACATTTGACTTGCAAAAACCTGAGCAGAATTTCAAAACCCATTTTGTTCTCAGTATTGACTTACATAACGTGTTCTGGACTACACATATCTTAACCGAACACATATTTTTAATGCCAATACTTTTTAAAATTACTTTTTTTAAAGATCTAAAAAAGATCATAATTACTAAACTACAAGAAAATGTAGACAGTTAGAACATGAGCTATATTTGAGACTTACATTGTTACTAACAACAATTATTGCACTTTTAAAATGAACATGAAAACAAAAACGAATCGCAAACTCACATGAACATAAACCTGAACAACGCATTGTCTTTAAACACTTTTTATTCCATGGACCAGTTTGTACGCCTTTGATATTTTTAATTTCCATACTTCAACCTTTCAAAGTCTCTGATCTTAAAAGGTAACTTGTACTTCCAGTTTTTAATATATCTGTGATGCGGAGGATATTTTTCGGAGTAACATCAAGCTATGTTTATTTATGGAGCACTCAGAGAGCCGTGTTCTTACTTAGAAAGCGAACCAAAAGGCAATAGTAATGAGGTTATATTATGAGAACGTATATTATAGGACTTGAGTACAAAACAAATGATTACATTTTTTAAAACAATAGTGATAAGAAAGTTACTAAATTCAAATGGAACATTTGACTTATAACTGTCACAGTAATGTTCTATATCTAAGAGAGCCACTTATTGTGAAATTTGGTAAAAAAAACCTACACCAAAGGATCGCTTAGGTGACCTCTGACTGAATACGTCAGAAAGACATCAAATAATTTTACGAATTCATCCACCTACCCAGCAAATATTAGTCATCTCGAAGTCTTCCCGTTATGGCAGAACAAGTTTAAATATCCTTTTCTGACATCATCTTGTGTTTCAGCTAAGTACAGTCTTGCATGAATTTATCGATATACGACCTTTTTGGCTCCAACGGACCGGTTCGGTCTCGACGCCCGCGCAGTGCAACCGGCCAGTTCTACACACGAGGAGCGAACGCGCGGTCGCCATGCGAGAAAAAACGATGATTAAAAACGAATACGAACCACATACAAATACAAATTAGGGCGCCATTTTTTTAATTTAAATTTAGAAAATTATTTCTTCGTTCGAATTTTAAATAAATTTGTTTTTAAAATTAAGAAATAATAAAACGGCATTCAAAGCATCTGGCCAGACGAAGGATGTGAACTTTTTTTTGTAATTTTATTTGTGCGCCTTCAAAGGAATGTGGTTTTAGTGTCCATGCAAAAAGGACGTGTGTTGTGTGAGTTGTTTTTATTGTTTCGATGAGTGTGGAGCGAGCCCTTTGCTGATAGTTAGTGTTGTGTAAAAATAAGTTATTGGAAAAGGTAAGAAACCATCGCCTTTGTTTTAAAATAGTTACCTATATTTAACCATACAATATTTCACAATCCATTGACTTACTGTTTAAAACAAAAACCATTGACCTCGGAACTTAGACCGAGCGCTAATCACTTACTGAATTACCTATTTGGTAACTACTTCAACACTTATTACCTATTATCTTATATACATTAAATTAAATTAAACTATTAAACATATTCATAAGTTACCATTCATATAAAAAAAAATATGTACCATAAGTAATTAATAAGCTACTTATAAGAATGTTTCTGACAACTCTTGCAGAGTCCGTAAATGTGTACCACAAGGATCATTAACGCGCTCCTAGTAGTCAATTAAGAACTAGTTAAATTAAAACTGGTTCTATCAGAAGTAAATACTAATAGCAATTGATAATTAAGATAAAAACATAATGTTGTACAACAAACTAATGCAACAAATAAAGCGGGGTTTATTATAACAATATTCTTAATATTTACACTAACGTAGATGACAAAATATGCTGCATCGATCCTACAGGAGTCAAAAAAATGTATTTGTAATCTCTATGTAACTCTATAATGGGTTACCATTTTGGAATTATCACTTATAATATGGAAAATTCATTACCCATATAATTTTAATTTTCCAAGAATGAAGTCGCGGGCATCAACTAGTCTTGCAAATAATTTGAAATAATAATACAATCTGTTTCAATACGTCATCAATTGAGTCAATTACATTCGCTCAGGACAGCGCCATTCACTCTTGTGTATATTTTATTCACCTCGCTACAATATTGGTATTGCAATTAACTCCTTGGTGTTTAGGTTATTCAAGTTTTTATTCAATTTCATACTAATCTATATCTATACTAATATTATAAAGAGAGAAACTTTGTATTTTTGTATTTTTGTTTGTATTGAAATAACTCAAGAACTACTGGTCCGATTTCAAAAATTCTTTCACCATTAGAACGCTACATTATCCCCGAGTAACATAGGCTATATTATTTAATTCCATGCGGACGAAGTCGCGCACAACAGCTAGTTTATTTAGATATTTAGAACATTATTAAATACACCATTAAAATGTTTAAAAGGTCTTAGAACTATATCTGATAGAGTCGCCTACCTGTATAATAGTTTTGAACAGTGTCAAAAAACATTGTAACTGAAGTCCTATTGTAATCGGGTAACACGTTCAATGCAACTTTAAGTTTCCACGTAGGTACAATGCGAGTGAGTGGCACTGAATGTGTTAATACCCTTAAATAAGCCACAAATTATAGGATAAACTAAATTAATCTGGTTTGGTATATTTATAAGTAGGTTAATACAGTCGATCCTAGATAGGCGAGAGTCCAAGGGAACGCGATATTTGTGTCGCTTATAGAGGTTTCTCTCTAATCCGAGTTTCTCGCTTATGGAGGTAGCTCGTCAGGACCAGAGACTGACTCGCTTATAGAGGTTACTTATCCAGGGTTTACTGTAATGTAAGAATAATCTTCGAAACGAGTATACTTGGACTTTTAATCAAAATTAGCTTATGTATGCGGGAGTAATGACATAAAGCTTCTTTTTTCCACACTGACCTAAGCCTTGTTCACACCAGGATAGTACTTTAGTCGAGAAGCAAATAGCATTTATTCGAAAAAAGGATTTATTACTGTTCGGACTCGTTTAAGCCTAAACCTACGCACTAGAGTAGTAATTTAGTAACTAAACGTGTCCGAATAGCAACATTTTAGTAGAATAGATTAGTAAATCCTTTGGTCGGATACTTGCTACTCGTCCAAAATACTATCCTAGTGTGTACAAGGCTTAAGTTGCAAGCACCAGCTAGTAGCTAACTTTAACAAAAATAAAGTTAATTACACGAATATTACCAATATTCGTTTGAATCTCACACGCAAGCAAGCGATTAAGTGATTCGCTTAGCTTATGTCGATGGCCGTTTTGTTCCAGCTAAGTCTTCAAGTCAAGGTTGCACGCCTACACCACGATTGTACACCCACGACAATAGTGACGTCATCGCATTCATAATAATTATACGTGTACAGAACCGGAACTTGTTTGCTCATTGTAATAATGCTGAAGGAATGCAATTGTTGAGTTTAAAAATTTTGTTCTGGTTGACCCAAATATTTTAAAATGACTATCCAAAGATTTTAAGTACCACTTATTGGCAAATAATTTTGATAAATCTTCAACTTAAAACAGATTTGGTAAAGCAAAATATATCTGTATCGCAACTTCACGTTCTTTAATAATACGATCAAACATTATACATTATCCATACAATAGTAACAATTTATAGGTGTATAACTATATGTAACGTTTCAGTCCTAGGGGTATATTATGCCTCAATCATCACTAAACCACGTCTATAATCGTACCCAACACGCGCACCGCCTCTCGCCGCATGACGTCTGACACGACTGTCAACATGGCGTGATGCTCGAGACACCCATAGACAACCAGACCATAGCCAATACACTGTACTATATTTATATTTTTAACAAAGGTATTAAA
Source organism: Papilio dardanus tibullus (assembly GCA_013186455.1). Lineage (NCBI taxonomy): Eukaryota > Metazoa > Arthropoda > Insecta > Lepidoptera > Papilionidae > Papilio > Papilio dardanus. Next base: position 1,277,903 of record QDHC01005425.1, read on the forward strand.
ACCTGCAACAATTTTATTCGAGCCTAAGTTTCTCTTAGTGACCAATTAAGTAGTAACAAGTTAGTGTGGCAATCAGTCTAGGCATATTAGTTTATGCAAATCTATTGTGACAGACCATTTATGTTTCATTAATATATTTACTTACACAAACGATTGAGCAATACCACCTACATATTTAACTCATCTGAGCCGCAATAAACTTGCAAAACATCTTCACAGTTGAAATCCTACCGTTTAATGTGAGAATTACTATTACAGTACAACATTGCGACAATATTTACGCTTAGATTAATGCTATCTTTGCAACGTTACTTAATAAATAAACTAGAGGTTCTATAAATAAGAAACTTGACTTAAATAATCAAATCTGAAGGTAAGAAGTAAAATAAACAGAACGCAAGCAACAACAAAACTCAAGCCCGTAACCCTGAGAGAGGGACCACAACTTTTATTAGGCGTTATACCTTTAACTTCTCAACCATAAAGCCTAGGGGCTACCCAATGTATATGCACTACAAAGCGATTCGATAGCGAACATCAAAAATGTATGGGACTGACAGTGACGTTATATCTCACACGTGACAAGCACATAATTTATCGAATGCCGTTGTCAGCTTCATATATTTTTGTCGATTCCATCGGCGATATCACCAATCGACAGATACTTTGGGTAACTCCCTAGATTCTTATTTCAAAATCATTGAGAACTTCTAGATTGTTGATACACCTTCATTTACTTAGAATACAAAATCCAAGAACTGCAATAAATATAAACGGTGAAGTAGATATATTGCACTAACAATTTTATGCGCTCCGCGTATAGAATTCGAAGTGCACACGTCGCTTTGAATGTGGAATCGCAACATTATCTGCAATCTATCTTACGTCATTGAAGAACTGGGCCTCTCAATGTTACTTAAGAGTAATGTAATTCATTAGATGAAATGTTAAGATGTTTCTCGGAATTGATTTGGTATAGTGTTTCTAGCTGCACCCAAATCGAAGTCAAAACAAAACAATGCTCGCGACTTCGTTCACGTGGAATTAAAAAATATAGGCTATGTTACTCGGGGATCATGTAGCTTTCTAATGGTGAAAGAATTTTTGAAATCGGCGCATTCGTTTTTGAGTTATTTGAATACATACAAAAATACAAATTTTTCCCTGTTTATAATATTAGTATAGATTAATATCTAGTGTGAGTGTAAGCAAAACGGTTTATTAAACGCGATGTTTTTTTTTTTTGGAATCACAGTCTTTTATTTTTTTTATAACCAGGTCAGTGTTTTGGAACGTTCAGGAGAGAAAAATAGTGTTTTTATAGAGATTTCAAGAAGCTTTAATATTTTATAGACTCGCTTGCAGAATCGTCTTTTTTATACACATTGCAAAACTTGTATTTTTAATTACTCAACGGTCACCTTATAAAGATGGTCGTAAAACTGAAGAGGCAACAAGGGCGTGCGCAGGCGACTTTATATTTATCTTACGTAATATTGAAGCCTACGGATTTATATTTGGTAATCATCCTTGGGGATAAAATTAAATCAAGATGTATTGTAGATGCAAAAAACATATTAACACATTCAAAAAAAAAACTAAACGCTGAAACAAAGTAAAGAAAAACAAGCATACAAAGCGGCCAAAACGCATTACTTTTTGCAAGTATTTTATAAAACAACTAGCTGTTGTGGGCGATTTCGTCCGCGTGGGATTAATTAATATAGCTTATGTTACTCGGGGATAATGTAGCTTTCTAAAGGTGAAAGAATTTATTAAATCGGCCCAGTAGTTCTTGAGTTATTTCAATACATATAAAAATACAAAGTTTCTCTCTTTATAATATTAGTGTAGATTTAAATAAGTTGTAATATACGTGTAGCTTTTAGTTATGTGAGTTTTGAACACAAATAATTTAAATACTTAATTAAAATAGATATTCTGTTTAGTCTTATAGAGGGGGTAAACCAAAGTACATTCTCTTATAAGCGATTCTACAACGAACATCAAAAATGTATGAAACTGACTAGAACTTTCGATAACATGTGCTTGTCACGTGTGAGATATCGAACGTCAATGTTTGCCATAGTTTTGGAGATTCGCTATAGAATCGCTTAGTAACGAATGTAATTTGGGTAATCCCACAGTAGTAGTTATTACATTGATTAGATAAAGAATTGGATTTCGTCGCGCTCTCAATATGTCTGGTTTTAAAATTCATCATGATAGTAACATTGAAGTGACTGGACTTAAAAGCCTGTTTTAAAAGGTGACAAATCTTTGCAAAGTCCAATAAAGAGTTTGTGGGTGTTGAACGCCCACTGGACTGTTAAGATTTTATACCTTTCATTAATTAAGAGTACACGGAATCGAGCCTTGGAAAGATTTATTTTTATACTGTAATCCACGACTCCGTCTGAGCAGAACTAAAAATAATCCTAATAAATAGCTTATGTGTTTTTCCAGACTATGGTCTAAATCTGTACAAAATTCAATTGACATCCGTTAAGTGGTTTCGGAGATACCTACAAAAACCCATACATTCAACTTTCGTATAATATTAGTAAACAATAAGATAGTTTAATGTCGGTTTCGATTACAGAGAGATTTGAATTGATAAATATCGTTATTTCTATCTTTTTAAAGATAATATGAGGGATGTATATACAATAGTATTAACGTTTTTTATATAATCTTTGAAACAAAGTGCCCAAAAGTTGCATATTATTAAAAATAATGAGAAAGAAGATGTCAAGCCAAAAAAAAACTATATGTAATTTTAATCCTGGTAGTATTTTAATTTATTAGTGACACTTTGACATTAAAAACTTGTCCGCCCATAGTATTTTTAGCTTTTTTCTATCATAATTAATTGCATATCTTGATTACGAAACTAAAATGGTATTCTGTCTGTCACTGATTTATCGTCCTACCAAATATGATTATTATTAATTGAAATAACGGAATTAAGAACGTTAAAGGATACGCAATTAACTTTGAACAGTGGAAAAATCATTGACCTTATGGAAACATCTTTAGCGAGAGAGACATGTAAAATTTTGTCTACGTTACGGTAAAATTGTAGAAAATAAAATAAAGGTACCTTTGACTCTTTTTGAACTATGTCCTTATTTCATACTAGCTGTTGCTCGCGACTTCGTCCGCGTGAAAGGATATAACATAGCCTATGTTACTCGGGGATAATGTATCTCTCTAATGGTGAAAGATTTTTTGAAATCGGCCCAGTAGTTCTTAAGTTATTTCAATACATACAAAATACAAAGTTTCTCTCTTTATAATATTAGTATAGATATAGATTAATTAGGTAAAGGTACTTACTTAACCCGTTTGCTCTAAAACTTGGGTTATTAAAATTCTTACAAAAACATACGGTTATTCTATCTAATCAGACTCTACGATTTCCATAACTATGGTTTTCAGAAATATCGATAAAAATAAACGATTTACTTTTTACACTCAGTTTGAACACGTTTAACAAATCATAAAATCATAATTTGTGTGAAAAATTACAAATAAAAAACCCAAAGCAAATTAAACTTTACCTACGTTATTTTTAAAGATCAATTTTCCTTAACCCTTTGTTGTCTATTTGTATATCGTGTACAAAGTTAAGAAGGATATCGTGTTAAGGAAAACTCGACCCTTTGTATATAGTCGTTTGGTGTCACCTTTGGCATATTGAATGTGGTATTGGCAGCCAGCGTCCTCGTCGCGAGGTCACGCATAATCACCTGCCGCTTCTGCTATTATAAAGATATACACACACTAAAGAATAATTGTTACTATGTTATATCAGTAAATTGAACAAGACTGTATAGGAATTAAAATTGATGGGCGATAAATAGAATGAATCCGATATTCTAGTTTAATGCTTTTATTTGCATTAGTGTTATGGCCGTTTTCACCAACAATCCCTAAATTTTAGCTAACCCTTAGCGCATTTTAAATGTCACTTAACACTACTTTTGTTTTTACCAACAGTTAAGTATCACTTTAGAACGCAAGGGACCCGTTAGACTTAGGGAGACCCTTAAGCAAAAAGATACCTATCTAAAACTACTTTAGGGGTTGGTTGGTAAAAACGGGCATCATTTTTCTTTTTCACGCAAAATAAAAGACACTCGTGGAGTTGCGGAAACCAAGCCTCTACTACTAACTAAGTAACTAAGTACTTCTTTTTTCCAAACGTTAAAATATCACACGCGTTAATCTGCCGTAACTATTACGATTATTTATATTTCCTTACTTTAATAGTAGATTTTTTTTTTATCTTTTTTTTATTAAGAGGATTTTTGTCCTTTCAGGACAAGACAATCCCATAGTATCTCTTGTGATTAGGGTTTACCCAAGTGGCATATTTGCACCGCCGCCTCTGATGTCGGATCAGCTAGAAATTATTGTGCTTGATTTATTTTTTTGTTATCCCACATTCAACTATCGTATATGTTTGCCTGTCTATTACAAGAACATATACAACGCAATAGTCTTTATTCGGTACAAAACTCTTGCAGTTATTTTCCGTATTATAAAACTCCACCATGTACACTCTACCTTAGACAATGATGTCACCTTTGTGGCGCGGTCGCGTCACCGAGCATGCTCTCCAGTGGGCAGAAATAACCACTCTGTTACCAATAATGCATAAACTACGAGTTGATTTGACTATATAATAAAGTTGTAACATAGTAGCCGGCATACACGGACTACAGTCATCCATAGCACATAGTGGTCTTAGGACAAACAACATTTTGACGTTCCACACGGACTTTAGTTTGCTGTCGCTCCTAAAAATCCTTCCAAAGCTTAGTACTCGTGCTTCAGTTACTGCAGTATATGTCTACCTTTACCTATTATGACGAGCAATGATGTAAATCTTTTTAATTCATCAAACTTTAAGTTATTACCATCGATGTTAGGAAGACGGTAATGTTATAAGTGTCAAGGTAGTGTAGAATTACGTAACTTCCTGAAGTGTAATCTTTGATTTATTTATAAGTAATGGATATTAAAATCTTGATACTAGGTGTCGCCCGCGACTTCGTCTGTGATTGTTTAATTGTCATACAATGTCTTCATCTTTATTACCAAATCACTAGTGAACAAGTGCCTACTTCCATCTTCAAACAAGGCTCAATTCGAAAATTTTCAAGCGTGGCATACTCATTGACATCTTCGCCCACCATCGATTATTCGTTTACACTGTGCTGTGTTTCACACGTTTATTATTTAATCAAATACAGTCTAACCTGGATAATGTCCAAGGGACAGCGATATTACTCTCGATTATAGAGGTGTCTCTCTAATCAGAGTTTCTCGCTTCTTGAGGTTGTGTGCAGGAACCAGATAATGGCTCTCGTTTATAGTTCGTCTATTCTTTTTTTTTGTGATGACGTCATCGAAACTAGTACAGTATGTCCCAAATGTTCAAGGGGGTAACTCAAAGTACAAGCGCTATAAAGTGATACCATAGCGAACATCAAAAATATAAGGAACTGACAATGACGTTCGATATGTCATACTTGACGAGCACATGAATTATTAAATGTCAATGTCACTTTCATACATTTTTGTCGATTAGATCAGCGATATCGCCAATCGAATGATGCTTTGAGTGACCCTTCTTTTCCCAATGTTGACTCATTCTTTTCAATTTAGTATCTTGACATTGAATTAGGTCGATTGGAAGTCGAGTGTTGTCTATATAATATTTTGTGTACATTTGCTAAACATTACATAAGCCTGACTTAGGTAACAATTGACACATAAGATAAGGTCGCACGCTTGTGAATCATTCGAGGTCTTTTTCGATATTAAAACAGTCACCATTTTAATATGGACTCTAGTTTGTTACAGACAAAAATGTGTATTTATTTTTTGATTAAGAATTTCACTCTTTTGGATTTATTGTTTAATCATGTAGTAAAATCATAATTTTATGAATTTTATTGAAGTAAGTAACAACCGTTAAATACAAGTAATAGAGTTAATACCTTAAGAAAGTAGAGTAACGTAAAAATGATGAGTAAAATATTTAACAGGTTACTACTAGAAAAGAACTCTATTAGAGTTAAGTTTAACCTTGTAAGAAAGTAGAGTAACGTAAAAATGACGAGTAACATATTTTCTGTTTAAACAGGTTACTACTAGAATAGAACTCTTTTAGAGTTAAGTTTAACATTTACTTTATTTTTGTTTCCTTTATGTATGTTTCTTCTGTGTACAAAATAAATAAATAAATAGATATCTTCAATATTTACGCCTTATCTGTTACAATGCAGTTTTTTTATGGCTTCTTTTCTTTCTGTTCCACTGCATTTATTTAAAAAATACCTTATTCTTTTGTTTTGTGTGTACAATGACGTATAGGATGGGTTTCTTGCAGACAGCGTATGTGGTAATTAGTATTGCTACGTTCCACTTTCCCATTTTTTATGCAATACTGCGGAGGTGTCAGAATTCCACAAACAAAATGTCGATATTCACCTCCTTGATTTTAGTAAGAATGTTATTTACCTACTTCTAAAAAAAATCATTAGGAATTTAATGTTAAGTTAAATATTTTTTTTTTAAATTAAAATTGTTCAATGCGATTGCATAAAAATGCAATATATCATAGAGACCAAGTTAAATTGGTATTCGAAAAAGGACAGTGATTCCGCGATCGAAGAAAACCTTGGGAGCTAGTTGTTACTCTTCCTTGTAGGCGGATTTGCATTTGAATGACTTGACATTCTAAAGTTTTATTACGAGATAATTTCGTGTATGTAAAGTCTAGGATATATTTTGACGCTCTTAACCCTAGTTCGCACCAGAATAATATTTTAGTCGAGTAGCAAGTAACATTTATCCGAACAAAGGATTTACTACTGTTCGGACTCGTTTAAACCTAAACCTACGCACTAGGGTAGTAATTTAGTAACTAAACGTGTCCGAACAGCAACATTTTAGTATAATACATGAGTAAATATTTTGTTCGGATACTTGCTACTTGCTACTCGACTAAAATACTATCCTAGTGTGTACAAGCCTTTACGGCGAAGGAAAACATCGTGATACCTGCACATATCGGGGAAGAAATTCAAAGATATGTGTGAAGTTGACTAACCACTGGGCCAGCGTTATTGACTATGGCTTAGTACTTCTTAAGGTAGGCTCAGAGCCCCTCGATGGGGACGTATAGCGAGCTGGTAATGACGAAAGTCAAGGATGTCAATTTTCTACCCATTTCGCTAAAGTTTTATTTGACAATTACCATTGTAATAATTATGAAAAAATATAGAAAAACAGACGGCTGTACGCAATACGATCTTACGTAGAAAGGGACTTTAAGTAATTCTTTGATTACACATTTTTATATACAAAGAAAACTAGCTAAAATAAATTCTCAAGCAAAAGAGTTAAACGCATAAGTTTTTTTACATTCTTATTTGATTCACTCAAGGCAGAAGTTATGCTCTATTTCCGATAGTTACCGATCGCTTTTTTTTCAGAAAAAGTATTTGTTTATATTATTAGTGTGGATTAGAATTTAGTTAGGTCTTGTAAAACTTCTACGTGTGATTACCTAATGAGTTTTCAGTGTTAACACCTGTATACAAACATGTTGTTATACAACTCTTTGTAAAACAACACGACATAAGTTACACTTTACGGTAATTATGTAGGAATCGTAACATCTAAGTTATCTATACTAATTTTATAAAGAGAGAAACTTCGTATTTTTGTATTTTTGTTTCTATAGAAATAACTCAAGAACTACTGGGTCGATTTCAAAAATTCTTTCACCATTAGAAAGCTACTTTATTCCCAAATGACATAGGCTATATTATTTTATTCCACGCGGACAAAGACGCACACAACAGCTAGTACTAATCTATACCAAGAGGAAAGATTTGTATTTTTGTATGTATTAAAATAACTCAAAAATTACTGGGCCGATTTCAAATTTTTTTTCACCATTAGAAAGCTACAGGATCCCAGAGTTACATAGGCTTTTAATTGTACACGGGTGAAGTCGCTAACAACAGCAAGTTAAGTAATAAAAAAAAACAAAGTTACATGTACCAGCATTCATTGTTGCTAAGACATTGAATTTAATACCAACATAACATAGTCATTTATGGTATTCGATAACAATGACGATTAAATTCATAGTACAATTGTCACGTTTTTACCTTTACCTTTTGTCGTCCAAGGTCGATACGAAATTGACATACAAATAAGTTCATATCAACTGCAAGCTCTGATATGTTATTGCAAATTGAATTATATTACTATGTTAATTAGAATGTTTTTTAAATGGCCGGTTCTACGCGAATAAGTTTGCGTAAGTTAAGCGTTTCTCACTTAGTAGAGTGCTATTGTTGTATGGGAAGCTTGTGAAATGTAGGTGTATTTTGTAATGGGATACAGACGTAGCATGACAACATTTTTCCTTCAGGAATTACGTGATAATTCTACTAATATAATGAAAGTAGATCACAATCTTTATTACGTGAGAGTTTAGAAATATATTAGTACAGCTCTACCTTTTAAATTGTTTATACAGGGTGTCCCGGAAATCGACGACGGAAAGGAGTCGGGTGATAGAGCAAGTCATAATAGACACCAGAAAAATATAAAAAAGTGAATAGTTAAGCTTCTGGAGCTAAAAACATCACAGGGTGTGCTTTTTTACAAATTTAGTTTTTTTATATTTTTCTAGTGTCTATTTTGGCATGCTCTATCATTCGACTCCGTTCTGGCGTCGACTTCCGTGACCCGGTATAGTTCAAATACGTTTAAATATCACATTTTCATCCAAGAATTGTCTTTAAAAAACAATAATATATTTTAATACAAGTGTTAATGCAAGTAATTATAAGATTAAATTATTTCTATTTTACTTTACAAAAATAAAATAATAAATAAAAATTAAATGTCAAATCGTTTCCATAATATAACAAAATAAGTCTTGTAAACAAGTTTTTGATATTAGCAAGCGGTCAGTTGGCCTCAGTCGCTGCATGGTCACCGATGTGCATCGGTATTGACCTTGCTTAGCCTCACTGTAACGTAACACCAACATAATATGCAACACCAACATAACACAGACCAACATAACACGACGATTATACAAATGACAGTTTATAGGGAACTAGGAATGCGGGCTTATTATGCAAACGACAACGTTTACGATGTATTACCGTCTTCCACTGTTTTAAGACTCACAGAAAAATATACAGTCGTCCCTTTCATTCTCTTTGGAAAAGCTGAGATTACTATATGTTTTATTTCATAGTGTAATTGAAAGGTATAAGTAACTTCAAGTACACATTATATTAAGATACGTAATAGTTGTTTATTAAAAAAAACATAAACCAAATAACTTTTAAATGGTTATTTTTCTGTCGTTTTTATATAGATAAATATAATAGTACAAAAATGGCAACACAGTAAACCAAAAGAATAAAATTAAGTAGTTTAATTTGAAAATGGCAACACAAATAAAAAATAAAATTTTAAATTATTTAAGATTAAAAAATGTTCGATTTAATTTAATACAACACCAGTTTAATTGATGTATTGCCAATATTTATTATAATAGGAATGACCTTTGCAGAGAACCTAACCTTTCTATGACCATATTTAATTTCAAGTGAACGTAACTACTCGTACTGTTAGAATTTGAAATGACCAGTAGGATGCTAAAATTTATGTCGAAATTGACACGTTTATTTATAATTTTATTACTATGTTTTGGTATTCTGATATACAGTCGAAAATGGAGAGTCCAAGAGACCGCGATATTTGTCTCGCTTATAGCGGTTTCTCGGTTATCCAGGATTGACTGTATGTATTTATTACCCGTGATCAACTATGACTTCTCACACATATACGAAAACTTTATTTTTCACACAAGTCTCACTATATTTGATTTCTAATATTACCTATACTTATTCGGAATATATATGTAAGTTATATGTTGAAAAGATATTAACCGCTGATAATTAAATATTTTATTTTATTTAAAACGCAAAGAAACGTGAGTACAAAAATAATCAATGCGTTCACTTCCTCCGTACTAAAACAAACATTACGCAATTGACCACGGTATGATTATTTTCTTAGCACAGTATCCAATGCGTGCTGTGTACCGTGTCACCTTTCGTAAATGTATTATAACTCTTCAATGATAAATTGTACAATACTATCGTTGCTAGTGACGAATAGTAACGGGTCTGGAGTTTTTAAAGGCATGGCCCGTTAGATGGGACAAAGCGAGTTAAAATAGATATTTAAACTAGTGCGACGGGTATCGTTTGCGACATAAAATTAACAATAGTTACAAGAATGTTGAATGACGCAAGGAAAATATTAAAGAATCGACTTGGATTTTATAAGTAAACAAGTTTTAAGGTAAAATTGTTGTTTATGACAGTATTTTACAAGGAAATTGATGAGGAAAAGTCGATATCAAGACTTATTTAATTAACAATATGTGCGAATTGATAGGTATTAAGTATATTATGTATTTTTTCTACATTATAAAGTGGCAAACGAGCAAGCGGCCACCTGGATTCACTGAAATAGCAAAGTGACCGCTGCCCACAGACATATGCAATTGCAGATGCGTTGCCTACCCTTACTCTTCTAATAAATTTAGTCTTTACCGTTCTAAACAAAACCTTATGTTTCTTAATTCAACTAAGACCTAAACTGACTTTCCAAAATTAAAATTACCTTATAAATTACATACCATCTTAGGACAGACAAAAATACCGTCTTATGTTTAATAGTCTATTCTTCAAATGTTCTAATTAGACATTCTAAAAAAACATACAGATGAATTCAGAACCTCCTCCTTTTTTGGAAGTTGGTTAAAAAGAATGTAACTGGCAACAAAAACTGTTCTAATTTTAAATTTTAAATGCCAGTCTTGTATAATAAAAGCTTCGCAAAAGTTCAAAAGCATCAGATTAAGTTTACAGTATGGCATAGCGGAGGCCGGTCTCCGAAAATGGCCGCAAGGTGACGTAACCGGCAACCTTGTGCAACAGACATACGACGACGGGTACAGTCACAAAGAAAAGTGTTTTAGAGATATATATAAAAATATATATATATCGTAACTTATAATGAAAGTTGTGATGTTTCTGATTTTATTCCTATGCGAGCATTGATATTTATAATCGTCAAGATGTACCAAGAAATGGATGGTAAACTATAAAGGCCGTCCGTTTGTAATTTAACTAGACATATTGTAAACACGTGGATACTGAATAACAACGTACGCGTTACATTTTAATAATTTATTTTGTTTGACACTTCATTCTGATTCGGCTTTCAATAGACAAAAATGTAAAACAAATTAATGTAATTATGTCGAGGACTGTACATTCCCAATATTTGGGCGAGCGTGCAAGCGCTCCAGTATACCTGTCAACTATTACCGAGCCTCTAATGACATTGGCTCGCCCGATGTTGCATTGACTGTGTTGCTTTCTTTGCATTACGAAATACATGGTACTTCGTTTTAGAACTGATCAACTGGCAATGAGTCTTTAAATCATCTTTGATACAAATATTAGCATACTAAAGGTAACCCTTAGTGAGTAATTAAACAGTCGGAATACGGTACACTAGATAACACTTTCAAATATAACATTTTAATATGAAATGAGATTATAAATATCATTTCTTAAACCCTGACTAAATGTTAAAAAAAACTTTACACAAAAGTTCATGTTCGTAGAATCAATAGATTTGACGTCTAGTAACCCTACGGCTTCATTAGACCGGGTTCGCGATAAAAACAAATTTACGCCGAAGTTAAATCTCCGTTTTCATCGCGAACTCGGTCTAATGAAGCCTTAGTGTAAGAGATACAGACTTACAAGTTATCTGAACCGTTGGGCATAGATCAACCAAATTGTTATGGCTCAGCAACACTCCGTTTATCCGTTTGCTATATCCATGTCGTAGGAACATGTAGATATTACATACTCGTAGTTTCTGACACCACCAACAAATAGCTGCGGCCTCCTACCGGGCTAGACGTCCTTAGTTTAAGCGATGTTATCCTTAGAAGTGTGCTTTAAGTTATAATTTATTTTTTTACATATTTAAGTATTGTATTGTTTTCGACAAATTCATAAATAAATTATATGTACAGGTAATAATTTCTATACAGAAGTGTTGTTACAGTTTCTGAGTATTTACATTGGCAAGTGTAGTGTAATCTCAAGAAAGTTTACCATCGAAATTAGGTCTCTTCTTCCATAAGATATGACTACATTGATGACTTTAAACCAGTATAACAAGGTTACTTATAAGGGCAGTACTGATGCACTTTACTTGGTATTTATGATGTAAAATTTTTTTTTATTGACCTTTAACTTACGACCTTTTAACGTAAAGCCAAACTGTCGAAACATCTGGGGAGTTACCCCAAGTAAATGGACTACGAAGCGATTCGATAGCGAACAGCAAACATGTATGAAACTGACAGTGGCGTTCGATAACTCACACGTGACAAGCACAGGACTTATCGAATATCATTGTCAGTTTTATAAAATGTTGTCGATTTCAACAGCGATATCGCCAAACGAAAGATACTTTGAGTTACCCCCTGTTCGAAGCTATATTGACAGGTTTGTTTTTTACAATAAGAATGGGTTGGAATTTTATATAAGGTTACAACATAGTTTTGTGCAGTTATTTTGTCAGTGAAAACCCACAATTAGAATACTAAAATAACCCTTATTTTTCAATAAATTTGACTTGATTTTTTTTTACTTAGGTGCTTGCATTTTTTTTATATTAAAAAGTGGCAAACGAGCAAGCGGCCACTTTAATTCGCTGAAATAGCGAAGCGACCGCTGCCCATAGACATCTACATTTGCAGATGCGTTGCCTACCCTTAATCTTCGGAGGAGGAGACGCACAGCAAGAGGAAGCACCTCCTAAAAGGCCGGCAACGCATCTGTGGTTCCCCTGGTATTCATGGGCGTCGATGATCACCTCGGTGTTCCCGCTGCTCGTTTGCCCCCTTTTCTTATAAAAAAAAAGATCATAATTCCTCTCCCTAAGCGTCCCCTCCACCGGAAAATGCACTTCCTCTTCCCATAATTTCCTTATAGGAAAAGGATAGGAAGGGAAAGCGGATTAAAAATTAGTCCTCCGGCACCACATTCATCAGACGAAACACGGAATTGCTTCTATTTGATGCCTGTCTTCTGTGTGGTCGTGGTATTTGACCGGGCGAGCCGGACAATTCGTGCGAAGATCTTAAAGCGGGCTCTACCACTGTTACTTTAATCCCTTTTTAAAGTTTTTTAAGACAACTTCACACAACATTTTGGTAGTAAATTATCTGATTTCATCATATCACGCTATTTAGTCATACTCTTTGTTAGAAGCATTTGCCAAACCGCAGTCAACACAACACAATTATAAACACTATTACAACACGTGAACAATAGAAAAGAAATAATACCACGTTAAATTACTTCTTACTGCTTCGAATTTAATTTATTATTAGAATATTTTTTTTGACATTGAGTTAAGTAGGCTGTTAAATTGATAAATATAATTTTTCTGGTAAATACTAATTTGCGTTTCATTTTTTTGGTTTACCTTTTTCAGGAACATAGCTCTATTCCTGGAAACGAGCTAAAAAGTCATAATGGTCCTCTTGATTAAAATTGTTTTGAAATTTAAAAAAATTCACAGAAACAAATGAATAATCAAATCACTTCATATAATTTAAGATCAGAGAGGTTACCTAAAGTATCTTTTGATAGGCGATATCTCTGATGGAATCGTCAACAATGTATGAAACTAACAAATTACATTCGATAAGTCATGCGCTTGTCACGTGTGAGATTTCGAACTTTAATGTCAGTTCCATACATTTTTGACGTTCGCTATCGAATCGCTTTGTAGCCCTTGATTTTTTATCAAAGTATAAGATAATATAGAAATAAATCCGTGGGCATCGTGATATAGTAATTATGAATACATGCGCATTATAATAACTCGTGGCAGCGCCTCCTTACCTTGACTTCACGGTCCGAAGACGACTCGGCTTCCGGGTACACTCGCGTACACAATGTAATGTGTTAACTGAGGAAGTCGTTTTAAAAAATTGTATCTTAAAGTGCTTTTTGTTGTTAGTTTTAGCTATTTTTTGGAAGTGTGACTAATGATTTATACATATGACTAAATATGATGTAATACAGTAGAAATCACTTAACATTAACTTACATTTTTTGAGGAGGGAAAGCAAGGATAGATGGATTTGGCTTATTATTTTTGTTAAACAAAACCTATCAAGAACTTTTATAAAAAACAACCAATTCTCTATTCGTAAAATGTAGACCATTTATGTAGTCCGACCCATGATGGGCTCCATTTTCCGCAACTCCACGACTAGCGCGTATTTTGCGTGACTTCACACATATATTTGAATTTCTTCTTTAAATGTAGATAATACTAGAATATAAACATATTGGCATACGCAATTTTGCATAACACTTATCTGCAAACGAATTAAATATACGCCTAACGAAGTGAAAGAGTTACCTTCATACCTAAGCACGGCCCACTAGCTCATACAGGCACTAAGTGAACGGCATGTTACGTAACCGCCCAGAGAACTGATCAATTGCTTTCTCTAATAGATTTTGATATACAAAAGGATAAAGTATACAAAATACTAGTAAAGTTAATAACAAAGGACATTATCAAATCAAGGTTTAAATTAAATTAAGCATTCTAATAACAAAGATTTAAAAGTATACAAATTCAGCTTTTCTTTCTAATTTTAATATGACCTTCAAGAAAACAGATAAATAGACTAATATCAAACTAGTATGTTAGTTCTCCATCACCACGCAGCTTTAAGTATTACTATATCCAATAAAGTTTATTAAAAAGAAAAAAACAATGACTTTGTTTTGTATTTTACGGTCAAGACCAAGAGTCATTAATTTTCAATTTGTTCTCGTCCAAAAACACGTAAGTAGAAGTGAAGAGCTGGATCCTCGCGATGGCTGCGCCTAGGTCCTGGATCCTGGATCAATATGTTTTAGTTATTTCAGATGATAATAACGATAGCACCAGATTAATGAGTAAAATTATGTTTATATTCATAGTTTATTCAGATGTTTTTTCTAATATCTGCTTACATTCCAGTAGCCGGTATGCAAGTGGGACGCACTTGTCTCTACGTTGCGTCACTGTTCTTAGTTTGGTTTGACATATCGCAACTGAATCCGATACGGCTGTACACTTGTTCATACAGCTTTGTAGGTTATGTTTGTATTGGTTTAGAATTATTTTTTATATTTTGAATTAAACGAATAGTGTTCCAATTATTGTATTGAAGATTAGACACGTTCGAGTTGGTTAGTAGCAATTTTTCTTCGGGTTAGCGGTTAAAGGCACCCTTTCTTCGTTTAAAGAAGCAAAAAATGTAGAGCACCTACATTTATTAAGTTTAAAAGTACCAACTTATTCGTCTATTTTGTTATCTATCTTTGTTCTAAAATATTTTTAACCCTAGGGCTTTATTAAACCGAGTTCGCGCCAAAACAGAGATTTTGCTTTGGCGTAAGGCCGTTTTTCGCGTGACATCAGTCTAATGAATCAACATTTTTAGGGTAATAGAACACATTTTTGTATAATAAAAATACTCTTTATTGGTAAAATTAAGAATAGTAGCAATCATTCAGTTTAATTTACACTTTTTTGCAGAATAGATTTACAATATCATTTTATTGGTCACGTTTCTTTAATAAAGAGCGGACCTTGGAACGTAAGTTAAAAATTATCTCTCTTGTATTATTTCAATGGGATCCAATTTGTGATAGATATTTATAAAAATAAATGAAACCAAATGGCAGCCATTAAAATGTATGAAACTGACAATGACATTCGATAAGTCATGTGATTGTCACGTGTGATATCGAACGTCATTGTCAGATTCATACATTTTCGACGTTCGGTATAGAATCACTTCGTAGCGAATGTACTTTGGGTCACCCCCAGCTAAGTTACATACTGCAAAGAGATATATAAAAATATCTTTAATTATATCTAATATCGTTAATATTAATATAGACAGGCAATGTTTATCCGTTGTAATGTTAGAAGATCGGACAACATACGGACGGTCTCGGGTTACGCAGTATAGTATCTGTCAGCATTATGTCACGCTTCATAGGTCAAAAGGTTGCTACAGGAACACAAGATGTATGTAAAATCTATTGATAAGTGTTAATCACGTAACATGTACAATGGTTTTTAATATAACATAGCTGGTGTTCACGACTTCGGCCGTGCGAAATTAAAAATATAGCCTATGTTACTCGGGGATATTGTAGCTTTCTAACGGTGAAATAATTGTTGAGATCGGCCCATTAGTTCTTGAGTTATTTCAATACATACAAACATACAAAGTTTCTCTCTTTATAATATTAAGTATAGATATAGATTACAAATCGAGTAGGATAACATTCTTACTAATTATAAATATGATAGTTACGACAGATGGATGTTTGAAAGTAACTCCGAATCGACTTAATCTTGTTATTTGGTAGATGAAGAACACAGTCCGTAAGAACCCACAGGCTACTTACTATAATCTAATTAGTTTTTTTTTTTATATAAGAGATTTCCAACACTCGAGGAACCGCAAATGCGTTGCCGGCTTTAAAGGAATAGATAGGCTCACTTCTTAAAGGACCCTTCTTCGCACCAGGATAGTATTTTAGTCGCGTAACAAGTAGCATTTATCCGAACAAAGGATTTACTACTGTTCGGACTCGTTTAAGCCTAACGAATAGATGAGTAAATCCTATGTTCGGATACTTGATACTTGCTACTCGACTAAAATTCTATCCTAGTGTGAACAAGGCTTTAGTCGTAGCGGTTTGGAAATACCAAGGACAATCCATTTCACAACGCGGCAGTGCAGGGCAGAAAGTTCCGTGAAAACCGCACGGTTGTGGATTGCCAGCCATCCAGGTTGTGTGTATGGAGGGAGTCGTGTGTAGCAAGTATGAAATAAAATGTGACTCTACCAGACGATACGAGTAAACAAAAGTTTGCCTAACTAATGTTGGTATAGTTTTTAGTCTTGTAATCACTTTTTATGTATTGTTTCAGACTGAATCATGCTGATCATTCTGTTGGTAGTGGCGCTGGCGTCGACCGCGCGTTCTAAACAAATACCGTCCACTACCGGTGAGTTCAAACAGCATAAACTGCGTTTGTAAATGCTGTTATTACGCTACTTCGTCGGCGCGAAATTAAAAAAATATAGCCTATGTTACTTGGGAATAATGTAGCTTTCTAACAATGAAAGAATTTTTGATATCGGGCAAGTAGTTTTTGAGTTATCTTTATAATATTAGTATACAAATATATATTCTTGTAATGTTATACTTTTACTCAATATATAAAGACACAGATTTATTTATTATACATTATACTTGGCAGAGCTGACAAAGTTCCTTTAACAAGATTAGCATGAACAAGTCTGCATAATGGTTAAAAATAGACGATCAATACAAGTTTTAGAGTCATTTTCTTATACGTTCCACAGCTAACGTAAGGTCCAAATTAAATATACATTTCTGTGAATGTCAACACCTTATATGTAGTGTGTAAATTTTTAAATATTATAAACTAACTGTTGCTCGCGACTTCGTCCGCGTGGAATGAATAATATAGCCTATGTTACTCGGGGGTAATGTAGCTTTATAATGGGGAAAGAATTCAAAAAATCGGCCCAGAATTGTCATAGTAATTTTCCAAATTAATATTGAAATACATACAATAATTGGGTAGTCTTATAAAGCAGCTGTAAATATCGTAGTCGTTATTTTACGATTGACTTATTTACTTCGCTCCTAAAACTACAGCTACAATGTAGCAATATTCCGATGGTCGTTTTAGTGGGCAGTGGCGATGCGGCCGAGGTCAATGACTTCCCCTTCCCGATACCCCGAGCTTGCACGCGCATCCTTTAAGCGGGTCTCAAGTTTTCTGCTTACAAATTATCAGTATAATGCGACGTTATTTAATGATTCTACAGAAACCTGGGATTAGATGAACCTTGTATTTGACTCAACATTAAATTAAAATATTGTTTTTCTCCTAGAAAAAGATTAAATAAAAAAAATGAAAAACTACGGAATCTGGTCTAAATAATATATTTAATTTTTGTACTGCACTTCAATAATTATTTAAATAAAAGTATTGTGAAGTGAAATTTCCATCACGTGATAATAGTTTACCTTATTATTACAATACAAGTAAAAATCCCCAAGTTATAATTACTAAGTAAAAGTTAGATAATTTCCGCTAATTATTACATACATTTTTATCTGTAACTTTCGCTTAAACATCATTAATAAGCACTTAAGTAATATGTTACGCTACTTGATTGAATAAATTCTTTTCGATAAACAATTATAATACTTTGACTATAAATAAATGGACTTGGCATAAAGCAATTGCAATAAATACGTCACTTTACGCGGAAGGTAAAAAAAAGATGACAATTGAACAGGTGTATTACTTACATGTAAAATTGAAAAAGTCTTTATAACTACATATTTAAAAATTTAAACATAAAAATCAAGGACATAGCAAGCAAGTGTAGAACTTATTTGTTTTATGTGATAAATTGACGCTGACAGATCCAGTCTCTTAAAATTCAAAGTTTTAGTAGATAATTATACTTCCGTAGTTTGTGGTATCAGTTCGATCGATCAAAAATACAGTAAACATTTATTAGACGGACACGGAACAGCAATTTTTGAAGTAATTATAGTCACGTATTGTTTGTGAAATAACACGTTATAAGAATAGTGACCGTCAAATGTCTAATAAATAAGAATTTTAGTATTTTTAACAGTGGTAGAGCCCGCTTTAACATCTTCGCACGAATTGTCCGGCTCGCCCGGTGAAATACTACGACCACACAGAAGACAGGCGTCAAATGGAAGCAATTCCGTGTTTCGTCCGACGAGTGTAGGGCCGGAGGCCTCATTTTAGTCCACATGCCCTTCTTATCCTTTTCTTATAAGGAAATGATGGGAAGGGGAAGTGGATTGGTGGGGGAGGGCACGCATAGGAAGAGGTATTAACCTCTTGCGGTGCGTGTCCTCCTCCGTAGATTAAGGGTAAGCAACGCATTTTCAATTGCACATATCTATGGCCAGCGGCCGTTCCACTTTTTCAGCTTATCCAGGTGACCGCTTGCTCGTTAGGCATTTTGTAATATAAAAAAAAATACTTTATTTATCTTTTGATGTAAAAAAAAAATATTGACATTACATCTTGTCTGACAGCACTAATTTTACGTCACATTATACTCAACAAATATAATTGACAGTTTTTTTTATTACTGTGTAATATTAGGTTATGTTAGGTTAGAAAACATAAGCACATTCCTACGTTTTTAATATAGTAACTTAGAATACAGCGTCACCATACAAAAGACTTAAACGCGTTCGTGTTGACTTTCAGAAATAAATTACAATAATAAGTCCAATACAATACCTCTTAATATAAATTGAGAATATCTTTGTTTGCCATAAACCATTGGTTGAAAATACCCATAAATAGAAAAGAAACAGGCTTCGGCCGATGGGGTCATCGATCATTCAAGACCTGATGAACTAGCTAAGGAGTACTATATTTAAAAAACGATACAATTTATAGAAACGCTGAAAAATTTTAAATTTATCACCAATATGTTTTTATATAGAACTGGTAACGACATCGGTGGGCACGGCCACAGACCTAACGACACCGTGGCCGGCCGCGCTGGCGCCGCTCGACACGCTCGCCGTGGCGTGCGAGCGGGACAACATGCACGTCACCATCTCGCTCGCGCACACGCAGCCTGCAGGCAACAGGTAATACTTTTGTACCTTTTTTGTCTGCAAAGGACTGGACAATTAGGCTTCTTAGTTTTCTTATTTGCAAATGTACTGCAGTTTTATATTCTGTTTGAAGATCCAATATTTTCATCGTTTTATAACGACGCCATCTATCGAATCCAAGTGGCATAAATTGAAGATCTCAAAAAATCATGGCAAAATTTAGCCAACAGCATAACAGTTACAAACAGCTTAACTCATAAATTCTTCCATGACGTAACTACTTTTTTCGAGGCACTTTCTTCTTCTTCTTGTCCTTAAGGTGCCATCTTCTTACAAGCCGGCACCTTAAGCACCCGATCGTTATTCAGAGCCGCGGTTTCCAGAGTGAAGGTTGCCGATGCATTTTAAGTCTACATAATTTGTATTTTGCAGTATCTACGATACATTCAATGGTATAGTCTACCCTGCCGGTCTGGGCAGCAACTCGTCCTGCCTGCGGGAGTACGTGTCAGCGCGAGGCGACCTGCAATACACGCTGCCTCTCAAGGGCTGCAACACTATGGCCACAGATGACGTGAGTTTCTTTTGTTTAATACCAACGCTTTATCATGATGACTGATACGAGTATGTGATGAAGATATGTTTTTTTGTATTGAGCTATGTTTAGCGTTTACGTGGTTAAGTTTATCAATAACAAATTAATAAATAGATACATCTACTATAGGTATCATCCAAAGTACATACGCTACGAAGCGACTCTATAGCGAACGTCAATGTATGGAACTGACAAAGAGGTTCGATATCTCACACGTGACAATCACATGACTTATCGAATGTCAATGTCAGTTTCATACATGTTTGTCGATTCAGAGGCGATATCGCCTATCGAAACTTTGGGTAGCCCCCCAGGACTTAACAAAAGACGTAAACCTATCTAAGTTATGTTCCGAATAGAGTTTTATACTCGTAGTAGTTGGAGTCAATCAATGTAAAGCAGTATACAAATATGCGAGTATTTTTATGTCTTTGGATGTCTTACAATTATTTTTAATAAATTATTCACAAAAGTCTCCTACACAATGTTTCAATGCCGTACAGCCTGAGAATGCCTTTGTTTGCCCTTCATTATATATTGTCTGCGCTTGCGGCAAACATGCAGTAAGGAAATACGTACTTTGAATATTTTAAAATGTATTCCTTTACGAAAATACTATAGGTCTTTATAACTAGGGCTTTATTAAACCAAGTTCGCGTTAAAAACGGAGATTTTACTTCAACGTAAGGCCGCTTTTTGCGTGTCATCGGTCTAATAAAGCAATAGAGTAAGAGAAGGAGGCAAACGAGCTTAATCCTAACCAACCATACTTGAAACCGTTTTCCTCTGATTCTGATTGTTCCTTTTACTAATATATTTTATACTGATGTAATCACTAACTACTATTTAACATCTACGTTTTACAACTATATATCAACTAATAACAATAATATAATACAAAACCTGAACAAGAAACAATTAACCGGTCAATTAAACAGAATACACGATAGTTCCTGTTGCAAGAAAGACGGAACGGGCATATGTCTTTAATGATTTCAAACACGCGCTTCCTTCTAGCTCCTTGCGCGTGCAAATATTGCGACGTCACTCGATCATTTATATATTTTAAACAGTATTAATTACGATAAAATTGTTAATGACGTACTCACAATCACTTAATAGTACCTAAGTATTATGTAGTACAGTTTTTACATTACGGGACTTCCTTGGTTATCACTACCATGCAAGAATAGCGAGGTTTACGACTTAGGGGCCTTCAAGAAAAGAGCGTACTCCTCCCTCAAAGGCCGGCAACACATTTGTGGTTCCTCTGGCATTCCAGATGTCCGTGGGCGTCGGACCAATTAATTTGGTTGATCCGCTGCTCGTTTGCCCCCTTCTCCTATAAAAAAAAAGTACTTTTCGATCAGCGATATCGCTGATGGAATCGACAAAAATGTATGAAACTGATGTTGACATTCAATAAAATCTTGTGATTGTCACATTTTTTATATTATAAAGTGACAATCGAACAAGCTGCCACCTGGACTCGCTGAAATAGCGAAGCGACCGAGACCCATAGACATCTGCAATTGCAGATGCGTTGCCTACCCTTAATCTACGGAGGAGAAGACGCACAGCAAGAGGATAATTCCTCTCCCTATGCGTCCCCTCCCCCGGAAAATCCACTTCCCTTTCCCAATATTTTCTTTATAGGAAAATAATCGGAAGGGAAAGTGGAAAGACATGTGGGATATCGAACGTCAGTGTCAGTTTCAAACATTTTTGACGTTCCCTATAGATTCGCTTCGTAGCGAATGTACGTTAAGTAACCTTAGGACTCTTATCGTATATTTAAAATCTCTTAACAAATGTACGTTTTTATAAACATAAATTAGCTTTTAGATAGCCTTTATTTATCAAATCAAAAATCTAGGATCTAAGCTGGAGACAGGACAATAAGTGTCCAGTTTCAAGTGATAGCGATCGTTAACAACGGTACAGCTGGTTAGCAGATACCATTTGTGATCTTACACCCGTCTAAATATTATCAAGAAATAACGGTCACAAAAACACGAACTAATATGTTTGCGTAGAGTTTAATGTGCTAATTTGTTTGTGTTATTTTAAATACAGTTATTTCTCTTACGGTGAAGGAAAACATCGTGATGCAACCTGCACATATCGGAGAAGAAATTCAAAGATATGTGTGAAGTCAACCAACCCGCATTTGGCCAGCGTGGTTGACTATGGCCTAATCACCCCCTTAGGGTTGGCACCGAGCCCCTCAGTGGCGACGTATTGTGAGCTGGTGATGTGATGATGATATTTTAAATATTATGCGTATATATAAAGTGGAATCTGAACTTATCGCTGGCAATTGTGGAGGAATGACTTTTCTCTTTTAATAAATTACACTGCGTTAAAAATGTTATTTGTTAAAGTCCGCTTAACTATTTTATTTCTTACTAATATTATAAATGCGAAAGTTACAATGTATGGATGGATATATGATTGTCTGAAGATATCTCCAAAACCGCTTAATGGATCTTGGTTCTTGATATAGACGTCTGGAAGAACACATAATACTTACGAATTTTTTTAATTCGCGTGGACTGAGTTGGAGACGGCTAGTTCATTATAAAAGTCCAATAATGTCTAGAATAAAATAATCAAAGAAAACCAGTAGTTACCGCGCGTAACCCCGAGCCCGTTACGCGGCAGTTATGAAGCGCGTAGCAGTTATTTACCGTACGCCACACAGTGGTATATGGACTTTATTGTAATAACTCTCATATTACATTGTACTTGATTTAAATTAATTTTAATTGAAACTTTATAATATAAGACAAAGTTGCTTTCTATGTTCCTATGTCCCTATATATGCTTAAATCTTTAAAACTACGCAACGGATTGTGATGCGATTTTTTAATAGAGTGATTGAAGAGGAAGGCTTACATGTATAACTACGACCCGGCTTCCTATATACCTGGTGTATACAACATTCACAGTTCTTGTGTAGCGTATTTAGTATCGGCATTGCACCCGTGCGAAGCCGGGGTGGCTCGCAAGTTGAAACTACAATATTTTATATAAATATAAATGTTAAAGTATCTTAAGAAATAAAACCGTATTTGTAGTGTCATAAGTTTTGGTATAATGTTAACAAAGAATATGTAATAAAGATGAAGTTGTTTATACGATGTGAAGTTAATATTGAATGAGATAACGTATTGTTAGACCTCAGAAAAACCTTACCTTGTTTGTATAGGATCGGAATGTTTGCGGTAAATATGTATTTAGATATTGACCTACATTTAATTCTATTATACTAATGTATGCTATGTTTTATATTTAAAAAGATTACAAAAGATAAAAAAGTAAACTCTATCCCCCTTATTTGAAAGAATGTATAAGTCGTGGATTATAAGATACTAGAGGACACTCGGAACCAAATAAGATAGATCAGGGGTCTCATTGGAACAAATTATGTATCCTAAGAAGTACCAGGAACAAGGAATAAATTTTATGAATGTGCTAGTAACAAACGTAGAAAGTACAACAGTAATAACGCTGATTCTCGTTTCGGAATAAAGTGGTTTATAGTTATATTTTCATATTTAATGCTGGCAAACGTGCATGCGGCCACCGAGATTCGCCGGAATAGTGAAATCCCCTTCCTAACTGTCTCCTCTTCCGTGTGTCTTAAGTTAAAGCTCAATTTAAGTTAAATGACAATTTATTAACAAATCGGTTAAACCTCGTTAGGTTAATGTTGCGTTACGTGACACAATCGTGTCACATCGGAGTCGTGACGTGTCGGTGTTGGTCATCACTTATGAATATTTATACTGGCCATTCCAATATTGACTGCGCATAAATACTCAAAGAGGAAGGTTAACGACAGGTACAGGGTTATGTCTATTAACTAATCTAGAAGATTTCAATGATGTGTTTCAAGTAACTGCGGGAATTCATTATCAAAATACCTTTAGCAGACATTGTTGCGGCGAGCACTGGTCACTTACAGGCCTTCTTACTTACTCCTTGGTCGCTGCACGTCTTTTTTACTTTTTTACATGTCATTATTTATTGTCATTATTTTAATTCATTTTTTTTCCTTCTTTTCACCTTTCATCATGTCTTGCTTTAATTAATATTTCGTATATATGTTTTCAAAATTGTTTCTTTTTTTTCGATTAATTTTTCGTGTTCGGTTAATGTCCTTCGAGTCGGAAATCCAAAAATCGCAACACAACATTAATAAAATATATCTTCAGAAAATATTACGTAATGAATTAAAATCAACCCTTTATTTAAATTAACTTGTATACAAGTCCTAATCGAATCTCACAAATAAAAACTACACACTGAGCTACGGATTGCCATGACTTATTTGTGTTGCGCAACTTCAATATGTTAAAACCTTGATATTTACAAATGCTCCTATTAATCTACTTTAATTTTATACGTTGTTATATTATCAATGCATAACTATTAGTATGCGAAAGTTTAGTTGTCTAGATGTCACTGAATATCTCCAGAAATGCTGAAAGGCCCTCGATGAAATTAGGCAAAGATATAGAACATAGCTTATAATTCCGCGCGGTCGGACTCGCGGGCAAAAACGAGTATCTAATTTGTTAGAACATAGTTTTAAGTACGTAATAATTCACATAATCTTCATGTTATGTAATATTAAATGAAAATACTCATTATGTTATGTACCTACTAGAAGTTTTTGCTCGACATCGTTCGAAAGTGTTTCAATATTGCACAATAATAACATAATGTGCATTTTCTTTAAATATAATTTATACGATGTTTTATTAAATACTAGCTGTTGTGCGCGACTTCGTCGTTGGAGTTTTCTAATGGTGAAAGAATTTTTGAAATCGGCCCAGTAGTTCTTGAGTTATTTCAATACAAACAAAAATACAAAGTTTCTCTCTTTATAATATTAGTATAGATAAGTATAGATTTTGTTCCTTTTTAAATCCTTAGTCTTTTTTTTTATAGTTACTAGTTACCATTATTAACAGACGAATGTATCCAAATAAAAAAAACGTCTACTTGGTTGTCAAGAAAGTTATGGCTTAACCTTAATGGGATTCTGATGTTTTATATTCATTTCATTACTATGCAGTAGTAATTAAATAGTCTCTAATGTTTATTTAATTACCGACATCGTTATTAACTTACTATACTCGTACAGTTAGTTAAATTAATTCAAACTTAATTACTGCACTAATGTTTTACGTAATTAAAGTATTCATTTTATCTCTCTTTAAGCATATTTACTGGATTATATAATACTAGTCGCACTATTGTTACGCGATGTAACTTAACATGTTACATCGTGAACATTTTTTTTTTATATTATAAAGTGGCAAACATGCAAGCAGCCACCTGGATGCGCTGACATAGCGAAGCGACTGCTGCCCATATACATTTGCAATTGCAGATGCGTTCTCTACCCTTAATCTACGGAGGAGGAGACCCGCGGCAAAAGGATAATTCCTTTTCCTATGCGTCCCTTCGCCCGAAAAATCCACTACCCTTTCTCATCATTTCCTTATAAGAAAATAATAGGAAAGGAAAGTGGATTAAAATGAGGCTTCCGGCAATACACTCGTCAGACGAAACACGGATTACCTTCAATTTGACGCCTGTCTTCTGTGTGGTAGTGGTATTTCACCGGGCGAGCCGGCCTGTTCGTGCAAAGATGTTAAAGCGGTCCTTTATAAGCGAGACAAATACTGTAGTCCCTTGGGCTCTCGCTTATCCAGGTTCGACTGTATTTCTCTCATCTTATAGGTCCACGAGCTAAGCCTAAAAACTGATACTATAAAACTATTCCATATCAATTTAGATTCCTTTCCATTGATGTATTGTGGAGGTATTGTGAGGACAACCCGAGAGGCGCGGTTGCAACATACTGACCTCGTTGCTAACAGTTTTATGTAACTCTCATGAAACATTCGACGATCTCGTTATACGCAATACGGTTAACTCCGTTCTTATTAGATGTGTAAACAATACTTTTACCAAATAAGACTTTGAATATATCAACAACTTACTGAGTTTACGTAACAAGGAGGTTACCCCAAAGTAAGAGCAACAAACCGATTATATAGCGAACATGTATGTAACTGATAATGACGTTCGATATATCACACATGACAAGCACATGACTTATCGATTTGTCAGTTTCATACAGTTTTGTCGATTCGCCAATCGATAGATACTTTGGTAACCCTCCTGAAGTTTAAGCTTAATAGAGTATCAGATATAGACAACATAACAAGATGCAAGGCTTAAGTAATTGAATCCTACAATAATGTAAAAGCAGGCTAAGAGTACAAACCTTTTCAAGGAACGACCGTCTCCAGCCAGACTTTTAAAGGCTGAGAAAATGAGTATGTTTGAAAGAATCTGGTTTAATTAAACTTCCAGGGATGATGGACAGCATTTACAACTTCTTAAAGTAACAACTGCTACTGTTTTTGTATACAGCTTTCAATTATTACAATTATAATCTAGAATAATATAAAGATTTGTATGTGTGTGGAAACAAGTGACCTTTGTAACGGCCTTGTTGTAATGCGTGGTCGGTGTCTGTGGGCACACCTGTTTATGGCCAACACCAACTAGGTCTTATGATCTAAAAAATTTGGACATTTCAATATAGGATATGAGGCCGATAGATAAATATATACTGATATAGAGATACCTTTATAAGTGAATGTCCTAGAAATTTTCTTGTGTAACCAACTAGTAAGATAGATAAAGCGTTTCATGGTATAAATACGTTTATTTTCAAGTAATGATAGAGTCTAAAATGAAGCGGTTAAAAACTCACGCGTTGCGTCGGTTACGGCACCGACTAGTTTCGAACCCTCGGGGACTTCTCCTCAGGGATAAGTGGGACTTCAGTTTAGTTTATAAAGATAAAGGCATTTACAACCAATTTATATTTGTCTTTCAAAGTTATCCTTTAAATGAAACATATAGGACATAATACGAATAGCAAACTCCTATTTCAAAAAAGACAATCACGGCTATCACAAGATTTAAAACATGTACTAAAAAATAAAGAGACAATATTTAAATAAAAAAATAAAAGCTTGTAGGTTATCGTAGTATCAATGTATGCTTCCATTGAAAAGTGCTCCAAAACGAGCTCATGCGCCGGAACAATGAGGGGAGGTGACGTCACATCCCGCCACCGGGACACCCTTACGTTGACTTGGAAAAGGAAACGACGCTAAATGAGTTGAATTACAAATAGTGAGCAAGTGACGATTTATTGATTAACTAAATGCGGCCATATCAAACAATATTAACTTAATTGTATTCAAAAATGATCTTTTATATATCGACAGATATTCTTCATACATATTAATGTTTTTTGTAATGAATGGAATAATTTTTGAACATTATCCCTATAATAATTGGTGATGAGCTCGAAAATATGGCTAAAAATATAGTACTAGTCATTCAATGAATTACTTACAATTGAATATTACTCATAAACTTAATCCCCCTTATTCCGAAGAAATGGATAAACGAGGACCAATAAGTCGTCGATTATACGATACACTCAGATCCAAATAAGCCAGACCAGGGGTCTCATTGGACTAAGTTATGTATAATAGGAAGTACCAGGAACAAGGATGTTCTGTATTTTGGAATAAATTTTATGAATGTACCAGTACCAAACGTGGATGGTACAACAGTAATAACACTGATTCTCGTTTCGGAATAACCTATTAACGCTGATTATAACTGCCATACTCATAACAATTGCACCCGTGCGAAGCCGGGGCGGGTCGCTAGTTAAACATATATGTTGTTATGTACATAATTATTAATTCTGTTAGAAATAAGAGACAAGATTTAATTTAATATCCAGAAGTTTAATACCGTAAAAGAGTCATTTACTTATATGAATAGTAATTGCTACTAACATGGTTTACTCACTCTCTCATAAAACCTGTAAGAAGTTGTTAATAGAAAACATTAAACTTGATATATTTTCATAATTTACAAGGACGTTTACGACTTAAAATAATATAAAACCTGCTATTAGTTCTGTATAATAAGCTACTATAATTTCTGTAATAACTTACAAGAAACCAGTCTTCTGTCCTTTAATCTTATATTCCATAGAAAATGATAAGTGAATGCTCTACAATAGCTTAAGCGTTTTATGGTAGAGTTTGACTTGATTGATTGAGATATAGAATAACAGTTACTGTAAAATCAGAATTCAAAGTTGTAATTAATTTTATTGACGTAAAACGTATTTTTAATATTTAGTTCGTAAAATCGAAGGGCTAACGAATAGTAACTAGTACTAAAATAGTACTGGAGGTTACCCAAAGTAATATTCGATTGGCGATATCGCTGATGGAATCGACAAAAATGTATGAAACAGACATTGGCATTCGATAAGTGATTATGTGAGATATCGAACGTCATTATCAGCTCCATACATTTTTGACGTTCACTATAGAATCGCTTCATAGCAAATGTACTTTGTATAGCCCCCCTGTACTGTAGTACTGTATCCCTTTAATAATTTTTATCATGTTATGTATTTTAATAAAAGGAAAAAATCAAGTACATTGTGCACGTAAATAATACATGCGGCGATTGCAAGGTTGCAGGATGTCACAATTATAATCATATTATATTTACAATTTGTAACTTAATGTAAAACTTTTACATTTTGTATTCCGTATATAAAATCTTGCTTGAAATTACCTGTCCGCAGACACCAGTTCCTTTTAATTAAACCGTGACATTTAAAATGTAAAGTTTGAATCATCAATATTCTTACGAATTCTTCGTATTTTTTATTTTTATTAAAATTCACGAACATTTATAAAATGGTAAATAACTACTATGCCAATGTCAAACTTTAATAAAGAATATGTAAATTCTATACTATTTAGAATACAAAATCAATGAGACTATGTTTTTCACAAAATATTACAGCAGTAAAATAAATTTAAAAATAAATGTTTGGCTGCGTATCAGTGTACCACTAAACACTACTGAACAATCCGTTTTTCGAAACTATAATTTTTGTGTCAAGAGTGACTACTCTACAAATAATGGAAATTCTCTACTAAATAGTTATCTGAAGTTTAGGGGGGCTACCCTAAGTAATTTTCGATTGGCGATATCGTTGATGGAATCGACAAAAATGTATGAAACTGACAATAGCATTCCATAAGTCATGTGCTTGTCACGTGTGAGATATCGAACGCCATGTCAGTTTCATACAGTTTTGACGTTCGCCATAGAATCGCTTCGTAGCGAATGTAATTTGGGTAACCCCCTGATCAATATTATTTTCTTACACAGGAGGACGGCACAGTGGAGTACTACAACAATATAATAGTGCAGCCACACTTGAAGCTGGTGACTGGACAGGGGCGCGGTTACCACGTGCGCTGTCGCTACCGGCGCCGCGACCTCACCATGTTCCATCTGCATCGTCCTCACGCTGACAGACTCACGCAGTCCAGAGATGGATACAATAGGTAACCGATAAGCACATTGGAGTAATTGATTGGGATCCTAAAGGCAACAGACCTCACTCATATGCACAAGCTTAATTGATATACGATTAGATAGGACTCGTATGTACTGTAGGCGAATGGGCATTAGTTATCCTGTCCAGTTGGACAGTTTCGCGCAATCACGCGCTAAAGTTAGAGTAAATATTACTAAAGCTTACTTAAAATCACATAGCTGAATTTCACATATAATGCTCAAGGGACTATGACAATATCCTCTGCAAGGAGGCAGACACTTTGGATGGGGCAAATCGCCTCCCAGACACTTTCCGCGCGGCTAAGAATGCTCGAGTATCTTTGGCTCAAAAATGGCTATCGAAATCTAGATTCTAGAAATATTTCTTCTGTATCACAAGATAAGGAATCTAGGATAATGTATTAATAATATAGCTTGAGTAGGTTAAGGTTTAAACTGGGTTAAGGTCGTAGCTCACCGCTAACATACGTTTTGCGGTTTACTTCCTACTGTAAGACAAAACAGTTTGTTCAGGCTGATTGATTTTATTGCAATAAATACCTATGTAATTTAATATGTCGTTTTTATTTCAACTAACGACTTAACAATTCTTTGATTAATGTTAAGCCTTTATTACAGTGAGGAATTCGACGAAGACTCTGGTCTCCTGCCGTCTGTCACTATGAAAATTTACAAAGGCGACCCCGAGGACAATGAGGTAAATATGTTCATAAAAATATAATTCGCATTTAATACGTGGAACGTCTTTCGATAATTCAAGATCAATGCGACGCCTTGTGGAAATACCTATACACCGTGGACTGTCATCGGTGATAGGTACTGTTACAAATTATAAAGTTATAGTAATTATGAAGTTATATTATAGGCTATAGAGTTGAATTGAAGCAACGTCATGAGAGTATAACATTTGGATGCCTGTCACCGATTTGTGATAATATTAATTTAATTCATATAAATATGTTCCTCTTTCATGCTGTGACCACACCTTTTTTATAGTCTTTCGTTCTACAAAGAGGTTGAATATTTGAGTTATATTTTTAAGAATACTATGTTATAACTTTTAGGTGGCTTCGAACGTGCGCATCGGGGACACGCTGACGCTGCTCGTGTCGCTGGAGAAGCAACGTCGCTTCGGGCTGCTGGTGTCAGAGTGCGCGGTGCGCGACGGACTGGGCTGGGCTGAGCAGAGTCTCATCGCTAACGATGGGTGAGACTCATCAAATAGCTTGCTTTTTTTCTTGTAAAAGTGTCCTCAATTGTATATAGTTAATACTAAATACCTTCCGTAAACAGTTGTCCACTGGACGGCGAGATAATGGGCCAGTTCCAGTACTCGCGCGAGCGGCAGGAGGCGCGCGTGTCGTTCCCAGCGCACAAGTTCCCGTACACGGCCAGTGTCTACTACACATGTGAGGTCAAACTATGCGACCTCAATCACCCTACAGACTGCGTGAGTACATTTAAGTCATTCATTTTTTTTTTGTATGAAAACGAATTCGCTAAGGGTCCAGTTGCATTGAACGACGGTTAAATTGGAACAAATAAACAAAATGGCATCGTCGAATTGTTTTCAGGAACCGTGTGCGCACACGAAGGGCAAACGTCTGCGTCGGCAGTCGGACGAGGGCGCGCCCGCAACCGTAGAGGTGTTCTCCGGATTGTACGTCAACGAAGCTGACTCGCCGGAGAATGATGACGTCACCAGCGAGAAGGTAACACTGGCAACATTGACTAGTCAACCTAGGCCCTTACTCTAGATTTAGTATCTTTTTTTTATATTATAAAGTGGCAACCGAGCGAGCGGCCACCCGGACTCGCTGAAGTAGTGAGTCGACCGCTGCCCATAGACATCTGCAATTGCAGATGCCCTTAATCTTCGCGAGGAGACGCACACCTACATATGAGCAAGCTACATTAAACGAGTGTTTAAGGAACTATTCATACTGCCGG
Source organism: Papilio dardanus tibullus (assembly GCA_013186455.1). Taxonomy (NCBI): domain Eukaryota; kingdom Metazoa; phylum Arthropoda; class Insecta; order Lepidoptera; family Papilionidae; genus Papilio; species Papilio dardanus. The sequence continues at coordinate 1,309,856 of QDHC01005425.1, forward strand.
CAATTAGTATAAAAGATAACGACTCGATAAAGCCATATTTCTATTTTTTTTATAATTTACAGAAAGAAGACGAGATCTGCATATCGCAACGCAACTTTGCGATTGGTATTTGCATCGCTGGTGTCATTCTTATGATCTGTGTGATCGCGGCCATTGCCTTCATATTAGCGCGTCGGCGCAACCCCAAGACGTACTCGCGCACCGGCAGCTCCCTCTACAGCGGCCCTTACACGAACACAGGCTACTCGCATACGAGTTAAATCGCTAAAACATCGAATTATATAATCGTGTGATATTATTAGGTCTATCGAATACATAATTAAAGTTCTCTTTTGTCAGCTATACAAATTAAACTAAAAATATTTCGAGTCATATTTAAAATCGATTTTTGTAATCGATGTTGCGATGACAGCTGTCAGAATGGGACCTTTAAGACGTTTTGTTTCAAAACTTTTCTAGGGATTATTTTTCTTAAATTGATATTGATTTTTACCGTTTGCAATATTGAATGTGTTTAGACTGCTGTAAATGCCATTACTAAAGTCTACGGGGAAAATCGTACTATGGTTTTCAACTGCAGAAAATTCTTGGCACATTGTCATCTCAGATTGTTGATAGAGAGACAGAGAAAGGAATTGTTGTATATCTTTGTGCAGTTGAATACCAACATAAAAATAATAATTTGAGAATAAGTTCATAAAATTGTTGTAATAACGATTCAGTCATATTAATAAGTAATTAGTGATTTACCAATAGTTTATTTTAAGGCTTAATACCATAATAAAAATGTAATATTTATAATTTTTGTGATAAATGGTAAATCGCAGATATCCGTCCTCATATGTTTTTTTTAATAATTATTTTTATATAATTAAAAAAAAGGTTGCCTTGCATTACGTAATAGATACAATGATTAGGGATTAACAAAAATAGATGCTTTTTTTTGTTTACTAAATACAAAGCCCACAAAAACAACTAAAATACTTTCACTATTGTAATATAATTGTGTAAGTATTTTAGTACTTTCCCCTAAAATAATTTTAAGGTTATAACTGATATATTTATACTAGAAGTCTGTAGTCGAGTATAATTTTAATATTTTTCATCAAACGGGCCATAGACAACGCACGGTGGCGGGAACTTGTTTCTTCGAACGGTTTACGGTCACTTCCGGTTCATAGAGTAATAAAATAATAGAATAGTCAATCGTAACTCACGACATTTGTAGAAAATACAAAAAAAAGGTTATAGGTCTACAAGGAAAATATGTGAACTAACAATGTCATCTTGACAGCGTAACGTTTTAACCAATCAGGGAAAGGCAGCTGAGGGATTTTGAAAGAAGTTAGGGGAATTTTTACCTATAACCATAGGTTACCCTTAAACTTTGTAGGCGTCAATGTCAAAAAAGTGCTATAATATCCTTGTAGGACTATACTTTAGAATTTCACTGTCGTATATTCACATATTGTAATTTCTATTTTGTGAAATAGAATGTAAAATGGCAATATACAAGTGCGCAGTGAAATTCTACGGTTATGTATTTCATTGTGGACTCTTGCAGTAGATAAATTTAATCATGGATGCCATATTTTTAAGGTATATTTTTATTGTAGGATAAACGGTGTACTGCCATTCCGTCCGATATCGGTGCTATATTGTATCTGGGCTTATTTTTAAGATACATTTACATTGCTTTACATACCTGTAACAACGAATCTCGATATTTGTTTCATAATTACTCCATTGTTAGTTTTTTTTAGTTCATTTAACATTTTTACTAGTTTTCTTAATACAATGGGGTTCTGGAACGATATCGATTATTATAAACTGTGTACGAATTTTTTTTTAACAAATATACTGACTTCGAAAATTAATTGTTTTATTTTTACCTTAATTTTAATTCTCAAAAAAATCTAGCAACACATAAGCAAATTAGTTTTTTTTGTAGGCAACATTAGTTATTGTGTGTTCTTGATAGATTGATCCCTTAATTACACCACAAAAACAAAAAAAAATGGGAGAAATAGACAGACAATTTATGAATATTAATCATAATATATTTGAAACTATATAACGGACAATTATTACAAAAGTATTAACAAATATTTGATAAATAGCTGCGACCAAGTAAAAAGTATTAAACTTAAATAATAGAACATACTGTATAATTGACGATTTAATTTATTAAAAACGACCTGTTTCTTTACAGATTAACAATTCTTAATTCCCCTATTATAAAAAGTACAAAGCTTAAATACAAAATTATTATATTTTGGACAATAAAACTATTATATTTGATGTCCTTAACTAATATTATCCTATAAGTAGCAATACTCGTGCAATACCCAAATAAAACACATCTTTTGTCCCTCTCTCTTTCCTTTCCAAAGACATTATAATGATAGAGACAAACAACCGCTATACATGATGTTCAAACATCCGTTTTTTTTATTTTAAAATAAAATAAAATAAAGGAATTGCACTTATTTTCTAATTTCAGTCTTAAACTAAGGAAAGCAACTGGAAAAATCTACTTACTAACATGCAATTTAATAAATATTTCTTATGTCTACAATATTTGAAGCGATGAGACTATTTTACTGTATTTTTATTTTTTAACTAATCAACAATAGGTTAAAAGATTCCTGGAAGCATAAATCGTATATTCTTTTAAAGGATTTGCCAACATTTTACGATTTTTTTATAACACTAACTTAAATACGCACAATTTGTCAATTAATTATTATCTGGGGGCACGGGAATGGCCCCGTGGAAGCACAACCGAACAATCATTTGCTCAGTGGCCTTACCCAACATGCTTTTCGATCGGCGATGTCGCTGATGGAATCGACGAAAATGTATAAAACTGACATTGACATTCGATAAAATTATGTGATTGTCACGTGTGAGATATCGTACGTCAATATCAGTTTCATACAAATTTGTCGATTCCATCAGCGAAATCGCCGATCGAAAAGCATGTTGGGTAAGCCCACAGGTCAGTATTCGTCACAAGCTTATTATAAAACTATTACAAATAACGTACTTATATTTTGATCAATATAAACGACTAAGTTCACATAAATTCCACCATTTTCTTTCTTCAAATACCACTGTCATATTGAATTTGTGCATTTCAATGGACAATAATCGAATGGATAAGATTCGAACCTACCAACAAAAACAGCCCCGGATCTGGGGGGGGGGGCAAAGTGTCCCAGGCAGTTCGGGGGGCGGCAAAATTCACATTTTATCAACGAATCAAAAACCCATAATATACATTCATATCGACAACTTTCACCATAGAAAAAACAATAGTACATCAGATATCAGCTGAAATTACAAAGAAAAAGTAGGCAGGGACATTTTTATATTTTTGCCCCCTTTGTCACATTCATAGACTTTCCGCTTGGTTTTCACATGCGAGTTCAACACATCACATCGAGAACATCACATGAGTCGACGCAGAATACAATGTTCGGAAAAACGCGCATAGCAAGTTCCGTGATGTATACAACATTGAAACAACATTTAGACTGATATCTCAATTCTGTCTTATTTTCCCTTCAATATATTAGTGTGTGTTCAGTATGGGAGCGTGTCGTCCATGTGCAGCGTGAGCAGCGAGTCCTCGGGGTGCACGGCGAGCGCGGCCTGCGTGCCGTCGTTGAAGGGAAACGACACGCTGCCGTCTATCACTAAACCTGGTATATACGAAAAAATTGTGTTTCATGCTATATGGGAACTTCTGAAGTAGAGAACTTCTGATAATTTAAATTAGGACATTTATGTGGGTAATTGTTCTCCCAGACTATATTATATTTGTGCCTTTCAACATTAACCCTGGAGGTACATAATAGGGATAGGATAATTCGAACTAGTTAAATCAACCGTTGAACGCCCGTTAATGGTTCAAACGTTGACCGATTTACATTCAACTAATTAAATTCAACTTAAACCTACATGGGAGACACTGGTCAAGTTTTCGGCGCCAATCTTCGAGTCTTTCGGTATTGTATGTTAAGTTAATAGTTAACTAGTTGACTAAAATAACTAGTTTTTCACTACTTGATAAAAGCAAATTAATTATTTCGCTGTCGCCAAAACGATCAACGACCCATCTTTAATACATAGTACTATACATCACAACTCTCTCATTTATAATATTAATAAGAAGTGATATGTACCTGCGTCGGTGCAGTGCGAGCGCACTCTGACGGCGGCGGCGCGGTCGCGCACGCGGAGTCCGCGCGGCACGGGCCACTCCTCGAACGTGATGTACTCGCGCACAGAGTACGCTAACTGATCTGAATCTGTCAGAAAATACACCTTTATAGCACTTTTTCTTCATTAAAGTACCAAAACACCAAGGAATTAAACACACTCGTCGAAATCAATTCAGTAGCTTAGGCATCAGCCGGTCAAAAGACAGTTGGCAAAAAACAAAAGTAATTTAGGATTAAGGAAGGGCATAAAACACACTTAATTTTCATAAAAAAATTCATTGACTTGATAACCTCCTTGTGATTTGACAAATTAAGACAAGAGAAGGGAAAAATGGATGATGATATTTGTGTGTTGATTTGCATGCGGTTATAATGTTACAAGCTATCGCATGCGACTCCGTCCGCGAGGAACTAAAATAAGTAAGTAGGCTATGTATCCTTCCAGACTATGTTATACATCTGTACAATATTTCGTTCAAGCGTGGAGATACCTTCAAACATCCCATCCATCCAAACTTTTATAATATTAGCAAGAAGTGGATTATCATTTATAGGGTATATTTACGTAGAAACTATAATAATTTAGTTTGTTTTTATACTGACCTGGTGCAAACATCAGTTTCTGGTTATATCTCTCGGCGACTTCGCGTGCGCGCTCTATGCTCGTCTCTAACTTTATATTAAACTCTTCACCCAGTATCTTCATAAGTTCCAACACTGAGTGCGTCCTCAAGCAGTTAATACTAAGAAACACATTACATTATAAGAAAGAAAGAAAAACATTTTATTTTATAAGCGCATAAAATCACGGAACATCACATGTCACCCACATGTGATGTCCCGTGAATTTTTTTCGGGACAGCCTTCGAACATCACGTATTTAATGGACGACGTTTTATTTAAACTATTACACTAAGTGACACCCTTAGTGACCAATAAACAACTCTGAATGACATAATATAGGGGGGCGCCCTTTAATCACGTGAGTTTTTCAGCAACTTTTTGCCCCCCCTGATATGGAGGGGGTTTAAACCTCCGTACCGAATATCTCGTGTGTTTTTTCGTACATGGTATTGTGGAAGTAAACTACTTTTTACCCATTGCGAAGAATTACCTTGGGATAGTGTAACTTCCCAAGGAGAAAATAATTACATATGATATGTTTCTTTAGGCCCCTTTCCCCTTGGTGTTTTGGCTGACCTTTCCTCCCCCCCCCTTTCGATCATCAAGTGATTAATTGACACCTCCTAGAATTTAAGATATATTATTATTTTCATACCTAAAATGCCACGAAGTGCTCCCCGTGCCCGTTGTAACACAGAGGCCAGAGCTCTTAGTGTGCGTCCACTGCCCGTTGTCGATCTGCAGCCGCAGCAGCGACACGCGCGACGTCACGCTCTCTCCTATGAACACCTGTGTCGCAAGAGAGACGACTATATTGAAATTAACTTGTATTATATGGATTAAAACAAGATGGACGCATTTATTAATATTGTATCAATATTTTAATAACTAATTATATTACAGTCAAACCTAGATAAGCGTCCAAAGGACCACAATATTTGTCTCGTAAAGAGGTTTCTCTCTATTCCGAAATTCTCGCATATGGAGGTAGCTCGTAGGGACCATAGAACGACTCTTATAAAGATTTTTCGCTTATCAGTTTGCCTGTATTGCATTAATTTAAACACGATAAGTAAAGTTTTATTACGTATGATTACCAAAATCGTATAAAATAAACTACCAAAAAAAAAATTTAGTACAAAAATAAGTATTTTACCTCATTAAGAGCTAGGAAAGGTAACACTTTGGTGGACAAAGTTGGACTCTTGTGAGCGGTGACGTCAGGATCCTTCCGCGGCGGGTCTTGAGTCTCGTGGATGTTGGACATCGGCGGGTACCTACAACACTAATAACTTACTAATATTTCTTACCCGAAGGCTTCCTTAAACCCAGTTCGACATAAAAACGAATATTCTGCTTTGGCGTAAGGCCATTTTTTTTCATGACATCGGTCTAATGATGCCCTAGTGTAAAATGTAACGTAATGTAGTTCCCATGATGGGCTCCATTTTCCGCAACGCCACGACTAGCGCGTATTTTGCGTGACTTCACACATATCTTTGAATGCCCTAGGGTTACTAATACGAGTATTATGAATGCGAAAGTTACAATAGATGGATTTGAAGGCATCTCCAGATCGTCTGAACGAAACTCGATGACATTTTGCACAGATGTTAAGCATACTTAAACACATATGCTATTTACTATGTTTTTTTTTAAACCGCGCAGTCGGAGACGCGAGAGACAGCTAGTGTTAAAGAACAAACTTGTAACATACTGACCTGCAATAATGCAAGGTGTGCAGGTCTACAGGTGTAATGGTATCCAGGACTTTCGCCTCGCAGGTGATGGTCGTACGTATCCTCGACCTACGCATCCATCTGAACCTGCCCTGAACACATATATTCTATATAAATTAAATATATACAGTTGAACCTGGTTAATCGAGAAATCTCTACGAGAGTAGGAATCTAGTCTAGTACAGGTGGATGACGTCCATAAGTGAGAGACTCGGATTAGAATGAAACCTCTATAAGCGGGACAGATATCGGGGTTTCTTGGGCACTCACTTATCCAAGTTTCGCTGTACATTGTAACTGTATGAGTATACAATATAGACATTGATTAAAAAAAAGACAAGAAAAGTAACATTTTAAATACAGGCAAAATAATAAATCAATTTAGTTAAGTTACCTCTTTCAGAGCGTGCAGCGCACCTTTGACGTCATAGGAGCACCAGGTGGGTAGACAGAGACGACCCACTGACTTGTGCGGGAAACTGTTGAAGCCAATCACTGGCTTGCTAAAAAAAATAACGTGTACTCTATCATACAAGACAATTTTATAAGCAACCATGCTGGCCCAATGCAGTGACTTCACAGTCAAGCCTTGGATCGGATCAGGGGTCGGCAAAATTCACATTCACGATAGAATAGATGGAATAAACGTTGTAGATCAAACATAACCTAAAATTATAAAGGTACAAGTAGGCAGGGGTGGCATTTATGTGCCCCCCTTAAAAAAATTGTAAGCCTAACCACATACATTTTTTTTCTTAACCCTATTTATTTATTTTAAGGAACGTCAACATAATTCCTGCTTTTCCTTATAGTAAACTTATAAACAAAGTACATGGCAAGATGTAATTATACTTAAAGCACTAAGTATAAATGCACAAACAACTAATACTAAAGGATACTACAGCTGTAAAATTAAATGATAATAAGCTATAGAACCATATATAAAAGTGACTACAAAAACAATTTAAACTAAATTAGCAAAGTAAACTAACTCCTGGAGAAACATAAAAACTTAAAAATAGAAAAATAAATATAATAGATGGCTTCATTAGACCGATATAACGCAAAAAAGGGTCTTACGCCGAAGCATAATTCCCGTTTTTACAGCTAACTCTGTGTAATAAAGCCATATGTTTAGAAGTATGCACGTAAATATTATTATTGTATGTTGCTAACTCACTTGGCATCTCTAACTCTAGAAGCTGCTAGCAGGAAGGTGCCGTCACCACCACAAGGCACGACAACGTCGCACCAATTGATCAATTCATCATTGTATGTCAACCTGAAAAAAGTATGTTCCTAAGTTTATTTTATACTAGCTATTGTTTCCCACTTCGTCTGCGAGGAAAATGTAGCTCTCTTATTAAATAATTTTTGAAATCTCCTCACTTACTTCTTGAGTTATTTCAATACATGCAAAAATATAAAGGTCTCCTCTTTATAATTTATTTATTAATTGATTCTAGAAACATGTGGTTATTCATTCTTATCACCTATTGTTATAATTTTAATATTATCAATTTTACGCAAGTGCGAAAATTATGTGATGACATTTCGACCTCGAGTATAAATAGTATTCAAATAAGGACGAAAACAAATTTAATCTATTTGATATGATTCAGCGGGGGGCTTGCAATAACACGTGAAGAGATAACCTTGGAATTATATATTTATCTAAACAACCTTTTAAGTATTTAACAATGACGCGAGGAATGTTATCAGTTCGCGGACTACGAAATTATTATGCGACCTCCGACGGTCAAGTGGGGGCAACTGAACATTTGACGCAAATCTTACTCGCTTACTAGTGGTTGGAAGGTTGGTTGGTTGGTTGGTTGGTAAGTTGGTTTGTTGGTTTGTTGGTAGGTTGGTTTTTTGTTTGGTTGGTTAGTTGGTTTGTCGGTTTGTTAATTTGTAGGTTGGTTTGTTGGTTGGTTGGTTGGTTTGTTAGTTTGTTAATTTGTAGGTTTGTTGGTTGGTTAGTTTGTTGGTTGGTTTGTTTGTTGGTTGGTTGGTTGGTTGGTTGGTTGGTTGGTTGGTTGGTTGGTTGGATGGATGGATGGATGGATTTATGTTTACGGAAATTTTACACAGATGTAGAATAGTCTGGAGGAAGACATAGGTTGTTTAGTTTACGTTTACTTACCTGCTGGCCATTTCAACTTGATTGCCCATATCTCGCAATCGTTTCGCGACATTCTCTTCAAAAGCTTTCTGTTCCTTATGATTGGCCAGCATAGCGTCGAAATCTGAACCTCGCTTTCTGAGCACCGTTTCCAATTCACTATCAGATATGTAATCATGGCTGTGCCTGGAACAATGGATAAGCAGCCTTAATACTAAGTTACCAAACACAGATCTTAATAAGCAGAAGTAATTAGACGTATTAAGACGTTATTTAGTAAAACATTACCAAATAAATCGTCATTATACTTAAGATAAATAGTAATCTTCTTTCTACAAACATTACTATAAACATCTTTTACCCTCAATTTACACGAGCGGTTTTTCAACGCGCGCTAAAAAAGCGTTGAAATAGAACAAAATGTACTCCCATGTGTCACACGGCGGCGCTTTTAAATTTTTCTCGCGCATTACATTTTGAGCGCTGGTCGTACGAAACAAGAGTCATTTTACAGCGATCGTATGAGTCAGGGCCTTAAACGTTCGTGTGAATGCAAGCTAAAGCCTTGTTCGCACCAGGATAGTATTTTAATCGACTAGCAAGTAGCACTTATCTGAAGAAAGGATTTACTACTGTTCGGATTCGTTTAAACCTAAACCTATGCACTAGAATTATTTAGTAACTAAACGTGTCAGAACAGCAACATTTTAGTAGAGTAGATTAGTAAATCCTTTGTTCTGATAAATGCTACTTACTAGTCGACTAAAATACTATCGTGGTGCGAACAAGGCTTTACAAATTTTAAGAAATATTCAGGACAAAAATGTATGTATTGAAAGAAATAACCCAAACGAGCCTCCAATAGCCTACATAAAGTATATTGCACTACAATGAATTTCGTTATTGCAATCGAAGATTAAAAAAAGTTTGATAAGATAATATTTAATAGCATGAAAGGCACTATCAATTTTAGAAGCGTAATTATTTTAGTGTATTTGATAATATTACTTTTATGCGTAAAAGTATATGCGGGGACAGGTACGTCATCCGGATCCATGATTGCGCCGAGCCGTCGTGGGTAATCGGGCGAGGAGAATTAAAACTACAAGTTGCTCCAAATTGTTAATTATTAAGACAAACTGAATTTGAAATTGAACTCTACGGATTATAATTATAAAGAACACAATGACGCTCCTCCGAACACGTTACGCCCTTTTCAGATGCGAGTCGATTTCGTCTTTTTGCGTCGCGTGCATAAGTCTCCGGAGTTGCGTCAGAGTGCCGGAGCGACCCCCCCCCGTCCTTGTCAATATCAAAAATGGCAGCTGTCACTTCTGACAGCTTGTGTCACTCAGCTCATAGAGAATGACAGCTGTCATTTCGTCGCTCCTTGCACTCTCGAAGCGCCGTCACGGCCTGACTGACATTCGCACGTCCTCGTGCGATTCCTCACGCCCCGGATCATCTGTAAAGAACGGAAACCATTTTGTAATACTTGTCTGGGCACGCTCGCCCATCCCTGACTAGATTCCAGTCTGTGTTACACGCTTTATTAGGTCTCAATTTCTAACCCTTGCCATCTAGATTACAAACACACATGCACGTACAAACACTGGTCAGACAACTGACCCAGTCGTCCCTTCGACCACCCATGTGGACCAGACGACCAGTCAGCGTCCCCACCACCAATACACTCTAACACTGGGCGGACAACTGGCCCAGGCATCCCTTCGACCACCCATGCGGACCGAAGGCACCTGTCAGCGCCCCTACCACCAGTACACATCAACACTAGGCGGCCAACTGCCCAGGCATCCCTTCGACCACCCATGCGGACCGAAGACACCTGTCAGCGCCCCTACCACCAGTACACACAGCTGCTGCGGTCAACAGGTTTGGAACTTGGATCCCACATAGGCCAGGTCCGAACCAATCTCCCGCCAGCCAGCTTACACCACTACCACTACACAGCTGCTACAGTTAACTGATCCGGAGTGTGAACGCATATGAGAGTCCAGGTCCAGACCAATCTCCTGCCAGCCAAACACACACCAGAATAATTGTAGTCAGACCGTGGGCGTCGACCCGGTTTAGGCCAGCCCAGGCAGTCAACCACTCTACTCACTACATTACTACGAATTGTAGTCTGACCATGGGGTTTGGGTCAGCCCAGGCGGTCAACTACTCTACTCACTACATTACTACGAATTGTAGTATGACCATGGGGTTTGGGTCAGCCCAAGCGGTCAACCACGCCTCGTACTACATCACTACTACACTTCTTACTACGGCATTTGATGGAGATGAACTATGCACAAGCTCAACCTTTACACGGTTGTTGTATGTACTCACCCTGGATAATTAGTCATGCTCGGAGGCTGAGAGGGTGCCGGAACTTGCAGTGCAAGTACGTGAACTAGATGTCGACATTGTATCACTATCATCATCATCAGATGTTACCATTTCATTCTCAAGATCGTGGGATTCCGCCGTCCCGGCCTCCCCTGACTCACTATTTAATGACGTGGCTGTTTCAACCCATCCGTCGTAGCCCCTGGGTACTGCGCGCAAGTTTTCATGGGCATACTTATAGATCCGGTTAGATCCATCAATGTCTCTTAGCTCGTATCTATCGTGGTCTAGTACTTTAACGATCATAAAGGGACCTTTGAACTTTCGCTGTAGTTTGGTTTGGTTGCGCTCACTACCTTTGATAAAGACAAAGTCACCAACGTTGAATGGTTTCACTATTGCTCTACCTCTGTTAAAACGTTTTGCTTCTAATGAAGCAGCTTTCTTGATATTTTCGGAAGCGTTATGCCTAATGGTTTCTAAGTCTAGACGGGGCTCAGGTTCAGCGTGCGAAGATAAGATTGACATTCCTAATGACTTTACTCGTATGCCGAACATTAATTCAGTGGGGGAGTAGCCTGTTACTCTCGATTTGGTACTATTCAGGGCAAGTTGAACTT
>QDHC01005425.1:1322009-1350957 GCA_013186455.1 Papilio dardanus tibullus
AGCTTGTGTCACTCAGCTCATAGAGAATGACAGCTGTCATTTCGTCGCTCCTTGCACTCTCGAAGCGCCGTCATATATTATAAATTTTCTAAATAAGGAAAACACACGATAATATAAAATTATGTATGGATTGTATACAACATATGCATTTAATGTGTTATTAACATATCGATTAGTATTTAATCGGTGTTTATATAAAACTCTTTTGACCTCGTTAATGGGAATTACCAAAGTCAATTTCATTAACATATTTTTATCATACTAGGAACTATAGAGGGAAAATTTCATAAATTATTTTTGTAAAGACTTTATTTTTATAATAAAAAAAAATACAGACGAATTGATAACCTCCTCCTTTTCGGAAGTCGGTTAAAAAAACACGAATTATAATGACCAAAAAGGACGTTATCTATTTTGATTTTTTTATAACATTTTTAATTTTATTAAATTGTTAAATAATTGCGATTGATATTTACTGTCTCTTGTCCATATATCTTTTATAGAATTCACTACGCACTTTATATGTTTATAATATCTTACCTTTCATACTCGTATCTTGTAACCTTGGACACAATAAGGCACTTGTCCATCTTGAGTCGTGTGTTACCATCTTTGGAGCCGTGACGCCGAGTCGACGGCAGTAGGCGTTCGCTTAACTCCTTATTCTGTCTGAGACCTGCAAGATAATAATTAACAAAAACTTTATTTAAATTAAAATTAAACAACTAGTATTTTCGATTATGCATAGGAAAGGAGATATTCTCAGCAGCAGAAACATCTTTATCAACATTTACCTAACCCTATTACTGTGAAGGAAAACATCGTGAAGCAACCTGCACATATCGGCGAAGAAATTCAAAGATATGTGTGAAGTCACGCAAATTACGCGCTAAACGTGGAGTTGCGGAAAATGGAGCCCAAAAAAATATCCTTATCAAAACTACATTATCTGTTTGATGGCATAGAAACCCGTGATAAAACTACAGAAGTAACATATAGACAGTTGTTATTGTTCTTTGGTGTGTCCTTATAACAAAGTGTTATTGTCCTAAAAATAAGTTTTAATATTGCCACCCTACTGAGATGGCGCCAACCGCATTTGCAGACTAATCTACGCGTATTACGACAAAATCAATCTACGTATCATAAGTAAATAAGATAACCAGACAAAGGAACATGCTTTTTAATTGAAGATTTTTCGTATTCAATTCATTTTGAATTAAAAAACAATGTCCCAAATGACTTGAACAAAACTTGTGTTATATAATTCCAGTATAGAAGATGCGCATTTTTATTTCACGATTGCGTCATAGAATGATAACAAAACATAATATTAGAAATGGGTCAACCGCGAGTATAAATATTTTATACATTAATCTACGCAGTGATAAATTATACTTATTTTATCATATTCGCATTTTTATAAACGTGTTTTATCACAAATACTTAGAGTGAATTATAATAGCAAAGAAGGTACAATAACTATAGTCAATGGTTTACATCATCATCACCAGCTCCGCGTCCCCACCTAAGAGGTGACTAGGCCATAGTCAACCACGCTGACCCAGTGCGGGTTGATCACCTTCACGCATATCTTTGAATTTCTTCGGTAATATGTGCAGGTTGCATCACGTTTTCCTTCACCGTAAGAGCGTCGGGTAAATATGTACATATGAAATTCGAAAATCGAAAAGTTCAACAGCTAAAACCCTTGAGCCACAGACGACGGTCGCATCATCAGAATGACCTAATTATCACTCAGTTTCAACGTGACCTCCGGTAGCTTCTCTTTCTCTCTTGACGTAGGGGACGCAATAGGAGTACTCAGTCGTATTCAATTTTTAACGTTTGTCTAACTTATTAAACTTTTTACGACTTCAAAGTGCTCATGCAGGGTTTGTTTTGTTATATTTTTTGGACAAGTTGCACGTCACAAAAGCCTTCTACACACCAAGATAGTATTTTAGTCGAGTAGCCAGGTGATTTAGTAATTAAACGTGTCCGAACAGCAACATCCTTTGTTCGGATACTTGCTCATTGATACTCAACTAAAATACTACCCTAATGCGAACGAGGCTTTAAAGAAAACCTTCGCTGCATCATGCTACAAATCACGAGACAAACATTACGTATTGAAGCGTTAATAAACATACACTAAAAACACGTGCAAAATGATTACAAATTATTATTGTACATTCAACTATTCTATTTTAGAGGTTTGTTATCAAATCATTTTAATAATTATATAACAACATGGAGTCGAACTTGGATAAGCGATAGTCCAAAGGGCCACGATATTTGTCTCGCTTACAGAGGTTTCTCTCAAATCCGAGTTTCTCGCTTATGGAGGTAGCTCGTCGGGACCAGAAAAAGACTCTCGCTTGTCTAGACTCGACTGTAATTCACGGTTTTATGTTTTTATTTTATTTTAAAATTATTTAACCTTGAATGGATTTCATGTAATAATACTAAGACTTATTTAATAAAATAATTGTAGGAACTGTTATTAATATAATTTTCTTGAACAATAACAGTTCACCTTGACAGGCTAGTGGATGTATAAACAATTTATCCGTACCTATAATTTTGCAAGTGACATTCAATTATTTCAATATAGAAGTTATTGGTATTTTTTTTATTAAATACTAGCTGTTGTGCGCGACTTCGTCCGCGTGGAATTAAATAATATAGCCTATGTTACTCGGGGATAATGTAGCTTTCTAATGGTGAAAGATTTTTTCAAATCGGCCCAGTAGTTCTTGAGTTATTTCCATACAAACAAAAATACAAAGTTTCTCTCTTTATAATATTAGTATAGATTTTCAAACAAGTAACCAATAGTAAGTTCCTCTTATAGGAATGTTTTATTTAACTTAAATGAGACAGATTAATTAAAATAAAGTGATCATTATTTTATAAATATAGGAAGTGTTTAACTATAGTGACGTAAACATTATCATTTAGATAACAAAAGCACGTTCCAAGCTTATCATTCATTAACATTTATCTAAACTTCGAATGTTATCAACAAATTCGCGAATCGTTGATACAAAAACGCAACGTTTAGGCCTTTTATATAGAGGGCTACGAGAATTTCAGAGTTATATCATACAACGGTTCAGTTTGCAGAAGTATAGATAGTATAGCCACTTAGGAATAAAATTACAAATACAGTCGATTCTGGATAAACGAGAGTCCAAGGGACCTCGATATTTGTCTCGCTTATAGAGGTTTCTCGCTTATGGAGGTAGCTCGTCGGGACCAGAGAAAGACTCTCGCATATAGAGGTTTCTTGCTGATCCATGTCTCACTTATCCAGGTTTGACTGTCTATACAATTAAGACCAAAAAGGCCAATATATAGCCTTTTATATAAAATGCCTTATTCTGATAAAAATAAAACTGTGACCCAATGGCATGTGGATAATGTTAAACAAGATAGCATTTACAGCTACAATTTTTCCACTCATATTACAATCCAAATATAGACTTGTCCGGTAAAAAGTAGTTTACAGATTGCCAGCGAGGGCCAGAGTGTATCTGGTAAATAGCGTAATACCACTTATGTGGAATGGAATTTTATTGACAAATATTTATCCTTGTCAAATGTCAAACTAAAGATACAGTATGCAAACAGCATTTAAAAACATCTGTTCAACAGAGATAACTAGTATACTCGTATAACATTACTCTATGCAGATGGGGAACTAACTTTTATAGTGCTTTCTCCTAATATGCTTATTGTTTTTTTTTATTTATTAAGGCTTTGGATATTGGTGTCCGTTAGCCTGCATGCTTATTCCAATGTATGTGTTACTAGACAAAAAACTTGTACAAAAATGTTCTATGATCCTTATCATTTTCTTTGAAAAAAACAGACATTATTTTTTGTCCCATTACAAAAAAATTGGCTTTGGCAGAAAAAACGGGACAATATGGGAACTAATTGATATTTTAATAACAAAATTCTATAGTTGACACCCCTAATTAATTACAATGTGATTAGATAAAAAGTAAATTTGTATAACACTAATTATTCAAATGAGATAGGTTAAAGTAACAGATCTATTCAACGGAAACAAGATTAAACAGGTTTGGCACGAGTTAGGGTACAAACGAATGCATCTATATTACATATTATAAATTAAATTGATATGGAAATATAATTACATTAACATATTACTACAAAATGTCTCTTTTTTTTATTTTTTTTTTTGAGGGGGAAATCTTAAAAGATACTCGACCTTCTGGGGGAAGATAGGATGATTAGTATTATTAGTTCGCCCACTAAAACCCCCACGGTGGCCACCCTCGAGTGCGGTCTAAGAGGGTTCCAAGTTCTCGGAGGAACTCACTGGAACATCTCTTTTTGTTAACACTTTAAATGCCACCGACTTTAGTGTCACACTTGTGAAGCCATTTTTGTATTAAATTCTTTAGATAATTTGACAAGAAGTGTGATTGTAGGTCTTGAAAGGATTGTATGTAATCTAAAGTGTATAGATACTAGTAAATGGAGTGAAAGGCACAACTTCGAGCTACAACCTAGGTCTACGGAATGTTGATAAACTTTAATCATGTGACTTAATATTACTAGCGGTTAGCTTGCATTCACACTGGCGGTATTTCAATACGCGCTAAAAAAGCGTTAAGATAAAGCAAATGCATTACCATCTATTCACACTGCAACACTTTAAAATCACGACAATTTGTTATTGCACAACATTGGTTTTTGAGAGTTGGATGTATGATGCAACAGTCATTTTTCTTTTTTACAGTGATCGTTATGAGCGTGGGCGTTAAAAAACCGCGTAAATCAACGTTAAAAAAGCGCCCGTAAATGCAGGCTTAACCTGCTATTTATATCTGATAAAATATAAGTGTAATGTTATTGAAAATATGATTATAAACATGTTTACTTTTATAAATAACTAACTAGCAACAGTTACTTCCATCTTGCATAAATCTATACTAATATTATAAAGAGAGAAACTTTGTATTTTTGAACTTTTGTATTGAAATAACTCAAGAACTACTGGACCGATTTCAAAAACTCTTTCACCATTAGAAAGCTATATTATCCCTGAGTAACATAGGCTATATTATTTAATTCCATGCGGACAAAGTGGTGTTACAGCTAGTAATAAAATACAGTACATAGTTAATATTCATAGCAAACAGACGACAAATGACCTCACAGTAAATATGTACTGGCATGTAGTCATTTTTTTTTAATAGATATCGTTTGAACCCTACCATTCAACTATTATAACCCTACAACTTCATTAGACCGATGTCACACAAACGCCTAATGCCGAAGCAAAATCTTTTTTATCACAAACTCGGTCTAATGAAGCCATAATGTAATAAAACATATCCATGCACAAGGCTTGACCTTAGTTGGAATGGTATAAGAAATATTAATCAAATGATAAAAATCTGCTAGTATTTTAAAAAATAGTTATAGAGAGAGGGGAAGAGTGAGTGAGACAGGAGAGAGATAGGAACTAATAATATTGTTCAGGTTAAGGTTATTTATATATATTAACCTGTCCTTGTCCGTACAGTGGGTCGGCAGAGTATGTATTCCTTCATACATCTCTCTCAGGCATCATATTTGAATTCACTCCTTAATGCATATCCATTTTGTAAAGATCTCTAATCCATTCATACTTTCTTTTGGCCATCCTTTGTATCTGTCCTTTTAAATCTACTTACTTTCTTGTTTTTTTTTTATTAAAACTAAAACTATAGACTCACGGTCCATACTCTTTTATGCTCTGTTGTTATTGTTCACAGGCGTATTACAATTTTCTATTGAATATAGAAAAAAAAAATACTCTCTTGTTTACATGTTAATGTGTTAAAAGATAAATATGAATGTTTTTATATTGGGTCAATTATAACCATGTCAATGTCTTCTATTTATATCAATACAGTCAAACCTGGATCAAGGAGAATCCGAGGGACTGTAATATTTGTCTCGCTTATAGAGGTTTCTCACTTATCCAGGTTTGACTGTACAGAGTAAACGGAATGTTTTTGTTTATAATGTTAGTTTCCACTACTCAAAACATATAGTAAAACATTACTTGTTTTCACTAAGGTTGAATGTGTTGACTAATGTTTTTTTTTGCTTGTCATTTAATAGTTAAAGTCACAGTTCATTGAAACCAGTTGTATTTACAGCATAAAAATATGTTAAAAAAACTTCTTATAAGAAAGCTAATACTTTAGCATTAGTCAAGTACTTGAATTAAAACTGTTGATTTTCTTAATACATAATTGTTATTTTATTCATCAGTGTGTTTATTCAGGAAACGCAATGAAGGCCATGAGAATAAAAACATTAGCTCATTTATATGAACTTGGTAAAACATAAATGTCATATGTATTATAATAGACATGATCATTTATTTATGCCTTTATATGGGTTTCAAAGTACATATAAATATGTAAAAAAATGTTTATTTTAATATTGTTTTACCACCAAAACTTTAGAACAGAGTTTTTATTATTATTTAATTGAAAGGAAATAATACTCACGACGTAATCCTTTTGCAATTGACACAGAGAAGTTATTTAATACTGACATCGTGCACAATTTTTAACTTGAATAAGAAAGTTCACAAAAATTCCTTCACTAGAAAAAGATGTATGCTATCGTCAATGATTTCTAGCGCACTGATGATTCAAGCGAACACTATTTATCAACAACAGCGGGCGTGGCGATTTCATGCACAATCGTATGCGATGTGTAATTAAAAATGATAACGTATCTAAGAGATATAAAGTTTACATATGACTTTGAAGTACTCGTCGCAAATTCTTAACAATTTGTGCTAATCGTACATTCATATTACTCTTATATATTACTGCACTCTTTCTTTGGCCAATTCCAATTAGGTTATTAAAACTTAAATTGTGTCAATTTGATAAGAGAACGACAAGAAATGTCACTACATTACACAGATTGTATTAGCTTTCGTTTTGAAACGTGGAGTAATTCTCTTTTTAACCGCATGGCGCTAGTGTTTGTTACCTTTTATTCGTAATGGTCATGCTCAATGCCCTAGAATAGTACGGGCGAAATAAACTTGAATCAGGGTGTTTAGAAAATTTTTTGTTTGTTTGTTTTAACAAAAGGGGTCAAATAAAAGTCTATTAAACTGGGTACTTATAATATTCATGTTACAAAACAGCTAAACCACAGTACAAGCAATAATAAATAACATATTGAACAACTTTCCACTCAGTTTATTTACAAACGTAGATAATTTGTAGTTAAGTAAACAACGAAAAAGTTTTGTCAAAGATTCCCATTCAATATCGTCCAGGTTATTGGTAATATTTATAAGAAGCTAGAAACATAACATTTTGGTAGCCCATATTGCGCACGTTACCATACTTTATAAAATGTTCCCTCCTATGTGCACCACAAGCTGCAATTGACATTGTGATATTAAATCAGTTCTATGTTTAATCCAATTAATCATAATTTGACATGTTAAAAATGAATATTAACCTTAAGTATAAGAATAACTAATTGGAAAATTGTGATTTTGTTATAATAACAAATCTTATAAATTGACTGCACGTAATTTAAAAATGAAAAAAGTAATATTAGCATGATTTCCCTAAGTTTTTCAAACTTTTTAAACTTCTCACCTCTCTATCTAGCTACGTATTGTCAATAAACATTTCACAAGCGACATGGAGGACAAAAACCCGGTGTACCGACCCTACGGGAGTAGGATGAGGTAGTGTAGATGATGATGATGATGATGTGTTTGATAGATTTAGATTACAGTAGTGACTATTAGGGGAACTGAGACCTAATATTACTAATCATAAATTAAATAGTAACATTCCTTATTGCGTGATTCTCAACAAAATTTTCCTTAAATCCTCATAACCATAATTTTTAACAGTGTATCAAATTGCCTTCATTTTGTCAATACTAAGAAATACCATTTAAGCTTCTAACAATCTAAAAACGTTATATTTCGCATTATTTAATAATTTAGAATATTAATTTGTACATTTTTTACCGTCTTAACATCCCGAATCCAACAATACCCATTAAAATTATTTATTTCAAAGCTTTAGTGGTCCAAATAAATCAACAAATGACTAGATAAAGCATTTGAGTATATTTGCTTCATTATAAATATAAAATGGAAAATTTTGTTTTACATTATAAACACATTAATTTAAATGAACGTACTCCAAATTAAAATTGTTAACATTGCTAATCGTAGCAGGCTATGTTTACATGATTTTCAAAGAAAAATAAAATGCAAAAATTACGATTTACAATTTTTATGTATGTTATTTTAGCTAAGTCAATAATTAAACAAATGTCCAAAAATCATAATCAGATATGGAGTAGCTAAAAACAAAATAATAAATTAGACAGGGAATGAGTCGAGTCATCTCGTTAATCAACAGAAATATTAATCTTAAACACTCCAATAAACTAGAAAAACCACAAACTTTACGTACTTTAATTTTATCTACTCCATACATTTCTTGTCTTTACAATCCCAATAAAATATATTTTTAGATTGTTATAATTATACAGCATGATCTTTTAAGTAGCGTACCAAATATACAAATAAAAACATGCAAAAAAAAAACATACATTTACTATGAATACAATCTAAATTAAATCTACATTAAGATTCAAATTAATAACTTAATAAAGATTTTTTTTTAATTAATATATGACCGTCCGCAAACTACAGGTGTTAACTACATCAACACAAAAGTATGCTATAATAAATAAAGCAAAAATATACATTTTCATCAGAACTCTAACAGAGCAAACAAAAATACTTCAATTCTGTTTATATTTTTAATCATGAATTTGCACCTATACGATCTTTTTAAATGTTTTTACCACAATAATTATTAAAATATTATACTAGTGTTAATCAGAGTACTAAAATCTTATTTATAAATATGAATTGTCAAATCAGAGAAGGTCGATGTGTGATAATTTTAGCATACAAGCTGTAAGGCAACATTTTTAGAACTAAATTATGAACTATTTTATTACAAAAAAATTGTATAATATTTGTATGCAATCGTAATTTTTATTTTTTAAAACAATCGATATCGATTTTCGTAATCGGGTATGCAACATCGACCATCCCTATCGTAACAAGATGGCGTTTATCACAACTAACTGTCATCGCGGAAAAGTTCGCAAGGCACATCAATTATTACTTTTGAAATTATAAAATTGTATATTGTGTAAACATTTAATACGATTCGCACCCTAAATTGAGTAATTGTAATATTTTAACATTTTTTTCTTAAAAGCCAAAAAAAAAACAAAAAATCTGATTTACTTCAAGGTCGTGGATCCCACAGGATTAGATTCAGACTATTTTATTTTGTATTGCTTCATAATCACACATATTAACAATTTTTGAATTAGATAACTATATTTTTATTAAATGTATAGCAAAATTATCATGGCCCTTACCAAAAATTTCTAAAAAAGCACAAAAAACAGAAATTTGTATATTTTTACTCTGTATTGTCTCTGGAATGGATTACAAACAACCACTATTTTTTATTGTTTTATAACGTTATCAAGCAAACAAGCTTGTAAGCAGGTGCAATCGTCTATTCGTATTGATTTTTATAAAGCGCTCGACAAACGATCAATTTAACGCGTTTGATGAAATGCTTGATCAAACAGAGTCAAACATTTGACCGTTTAAAGAACCCTTTATCATTTCGTCAAAAATAATCAATGAATCTGACTGATAAATATTTTTTTCATGGAGATTATTTAATGAAATTGTTAGTCTATCGCGACATAGTTCGTCCTCCGGCCCCGCTCGGTTACCCGAGTGGGGCAGAGCACGGGGGGGCGAAATGGAAAAATTGACAAAAGTCGTTCAGTCTTCTTTCTTTTCAGTTGGGGACTTCGGTTCCTCTTCCGAGGATGAAGGGGGTCGATCTATTTCACATTCCGATACTGAAATTAAAAAAAAAACCATTAAAATGAGAAAACAAAAATATCGGAGAGTTTATAATTTGAAAATTTTAAATTACCGTCCATATTTTCAGGATTGGATAAATTAATTCTTCTCTCTTCGTCACTATCGCTGGCGTTACTCTCAGCTGAAGAATCATCACCGGAATCTGTAACAAAAATCATAACTCTTTAATATATCTTGCTTATAGAGGTTTTTCAATTATCCAAGTTCGACTGTAGAACACTACTCAAAACTTTCAAACGATTTCAAATAAAACATCCTTTTTTTTACAAGGTGGAATCTCGTTTTGGATCCTAGTGCTCACGGGGGAAGCACATATCGGTATGTGGGTGTCACCCTCCTAGTGAGGGACCGCACTAAACCACCTTATTCCCTCTTGGCCATTATTGTGGGCGCTGCAAGCTTCCGCAACGCCCACTGGCCGCCTTAGAAAAAGGCCCTCGAGAGCCCTTAAAAGGGCGCTGCGCCTAGACGCGCCCCTCGGAAGACGGCACCGTGCAATGCAGGTTCGGTAAATAAAACATCTTTAGCCTAAGACTTCAGTAACTTAGAAGTACCAATAGTCGAAGAAAAAGAATTACATTTATGAGATGTAACTATCATTCTTCGGCTTCATTAGACCGAGTTCGCAGTAAAAACAGAGATATTGCTTCGCCCTTTTTTTTTAAATAGCACTTGACCACGGTTCCACCTGCTGCTAAAGTCGAACTCTTGAAGGCACCAAAGTTAAGCCCGTTTATTTATTTTAAACTTTAGCACAATATTAGTACAAGGAGGACTTAATGCCTAGTGGCATTTTCTACCAGTCATCTTATATCTTAGTGAAAAAAGCATGCCAATTTCTGTGCAGGGCATATAAGAGATGAGCACACTGTACCAGAGAAGGGAAAGTGAATTAGATAAATCAATCAAGAGAAAAATATATGTCGCAATCAAAGCAACACTAGCGCCATCAACGCGACACTAGCGCCATTGTCGTAATCATCAATCCTAGCGCCATTGGTGGTGTTAGTCGGCACTGCAGAACGTGAGGAACGCCAGTGCCATCTGTCGGCGTATAATAGAGGTGACGTTTCCGGCCAAGCGAGGTAGGCAGGACACAACACTTCTTCGACTGTCGGCAAGAGTGGACGTTAAAAATCCGCTGGCGAAGAAATATCTCTCCCACCGTCGTATATATATGTTTATTACTGTTTATGATGTTGTTGGGCGGCATGAGCGCGCGCACGGGCTGCAGCGGCGGCGCGGCGGGGCGCTGCTTGCGCGCGGCGTTGAGGCGGCCGCAGTACGCGCACGAGTACGACACGTACTCGAACTCCTCCACCATCGCCATACCTACGCACATAAGTATATCATAATACCAAGAAACATAACCTATAATACTAAATAGTAGTTAACCTATAAACGATGAAACAAAATTAAAAAATCTTTTCTCTTTATCTATACTAATATTATAAAGAGGAAAACTTAATATTTTTGTAT
The DNA here is from genome assembly GCA_013186455.1 of Papilio dardanus tibullus. Classification (NCBI taxonomy): domain Eukaryota; kingdom Metazoa; phylum Arthropoda; class Insecta; order Lepidoptera; family Papilionidae; genus Papilio; species Papilio dardanus. The sequence goes on from QDHC01005425.1 coordinate 1,333,507, forward strand.
GTTTGTATGCATTGAAATAACTCAAGAACTACAGGACCGATTTCGAAAATTCTTTGTTTATTAGAAAACTATATTATCCTCGAGTAACATAGACTACATTTTTTTTATTTCAGAGGGAAAGAAGTTGCTAGCAACAATTAGTAAAAAAAAAACGAAAATTGAACCAGAGAATAGGTAATTTATTAAACTACCCCTATGTAGATAACTGTGTTAGAAATCCGGTGGCCGCTTGCTTTTGTACCACTTTTTACTATAAGAAAAATCATAAATCCCACCTCATACAAACAAACGAATCGAGTGTCTTAATTATTGAATGTATGTATTGAAATAACTCGAGAACTACTGGGCCGATTTCAAAAATTCTTTCACTCATAGAAAGCCACATTATCCCCGAGTCACATAGGCTATATTTTTTAATTCCACGCGGACAAGGTCGCGAGCAACAGCTAGTTACATTTTAACAAGGAAACTAACCGTTGTGTGAAAAACATTCTGAACAAATAAGCGCCATACGATGATTCGGTCCGTCCTTCATCAGGTAATCTATCACCTTATCTAGAGTCGACCGGTTTCTCTCCATTAATGGCCGTGGAAGTTGATTTGACTGCGAATTAAAATACATTAATATCAATCAATTAATGATAAAGCAATTAGTACAAATCCAACAAAAATATATTTGTGAACTAAATAGCATTTGATTTGGCACGTCAGAAACATAAGTTCTCTTCTAAACACTGTGCCAACTTGAAGGTTACTTACACTTATAAATACACATTGATTACGTATTGGCTTTTGAAAAAGCAACGTTGTAATCGTTACCCAAGGTTTCATTAGACCGATATCACGCAAAAAATGGTTTTACGCCGAAACAAAATCTTCATTTTTTGCTCGAACTCGGTCTAATGAAGCCGTAGGGTAAGATTGTAGCTCAAGTAAAAATTACATAAAAACATAATAAACAGTCCGATCTGTATGTCAATATCAAAAAGTTCAAAGTTCTATTTCTTGACCTATGGCTTCATTAGACCAAGTTCGAGATAAAAAAATCCATTTTTATCGCGAACTCAGTCTAATGAAGGCATAGGTTAAAGAGAATTTCAAACTTACCCGAAGTCTCGGTCCTTTGTATAAAGCAGTGGTAGTATTGTTCATTGCTATCAGGTTCATGTTGCGGTTCACAGGCGTGGAGGACTGTAGCGCTAATTGCTTCTGTCTGTACGGCATTGGAGTTGCTGGAAATATACAAAATATGTCAATACTTAAATTTCCTATTACGAAACAGGAACAACTGGATATGACATCATATAGCTTGAGAAATGCCGCATTAGCAGTATACAATTTCCGCTGACGATTTAGTGAAACTTTCATAAGCGAGAAACTCCGATTGCAGAGGAAAAAACATATCCCAGTATTTTGGACTCTCGTATTCAGGTTCGACTGTTTCAAAAGAATGGATTACACGACTCAGTGTTTAGTTGAAGACTAACTAATAAATATAATACCTCTTTAAGTTCCTAAAATTCACGACCGCATTCATTATTACAACGCACGAGAAAAAACGTACCTAACAATTATTGAAAAACTTTACAAGTAGGGGACTTCCCAGAGCATAGACAAAATGAGTAGTCGATTGTTACGTATAAACTCTGATAGAGTTGTACTATAGACATTTCTGTAAGCAGACGTAGAACATCACTATAGAGGGGGGATTCCCGTTACAACTCCCATAATAAAACATGACAGCGTTAAAGTTTCGATTGAGAATTATTCCTGTATGACGTTATGAAGCCTATAAATAGACCATTGTGTTGAATTGTGGTGATAAACAGTTAAAAAATATTAACTACGTAATTGCTCTATGCCTATAGGCTCTAATGTAAACCTATTTATTCAAACTACAGTTTTTTTTATGTAAAATCGTCGTCAAGTACTTTTTGTTTGTAATAAAATAATAAATATACGGTTTGGGTTATTTAAAAAAATCAAAATTATTTCAATACATTTATTTAAAAGTAATAAAATAATTAAATTTAAATTAGGACAAGTCATTATTGCATGCAAGTACCTACACTAATCTCAATTATATTAAAAAAATATATTTGAAACTATTCAATTTATGTAACAATTTTATTGTACTTAAATAAAAAATAATAATAGTTTAAAACTATAAATGTAATCTAAATTTAATTAAAATATCTTAACTCAAAAACATAACCCAATTAACACGTTGAGACCGGCGCCGAATTTGCTGTCCTTCCCGTTCAGCCGGCGGCCGGCGAGCGATACAATGTTATATGAACCCATACAGGAGATTGCTTACAAGTGATTTTACTTTAGTACGAATGAGCTAAGGAATTTTTCTTTGTCACACGCCAGCAAAACGAAAATTCTAGTGCCGGTTCCCATGGTCTGGCGCCGGGCCCAATGTGTTAATAACCGTACATAACAGATCATCGAATAATAATAAAAAAATAGTATAATAAGGCCTAAATTGTTAGATACATAATAATTAATAATTTAATATCACATCTAATAATTTAATTATTTTCTTAGTTCACGGTACTATTTAGAAGCAATGACGTATTCCGTCCATCCTTGTTGAACATAATTCTATCATCTCAAGCAACATGATGATAATCTATACTCGTCTTTCTGAAAGGTTTATAAATGAAATCGTACCAACTTGTAACAGATCTACCTGGTGCTGAATTAGGTGCGATTGCGTTGTTCGGTGATGATATAGCCGGCAGCAATGGCTTCAACGCGTTCGATTGCTCCTCCGGTCCACCGTACTTATCGAGAATCTCTTTAGCGACCTACAATGAAGAATAATTAATCATTTTTTATATTACAAAGTGGCAAACGAACAAGCGGCCACCTGGCCTCGCTGAAATAGCGAAACGCCCGCTGCCCATAGACATCTGCAATTGCATTTGCGTTGCCTACCGTTAATCTATGAAGGAGGAGACGCACAGCAAGGCGATAATTCCTCTTCCTATACGTCACCTCCCCCGCCATATCCACTTCCTATTCCCATCATTTCATTATAAGAAGAGAAAGTGGATTAAAATTACGCCTCCGGTACCACAGTCATCCACAGAATAGCTTCCATTTCACGCCTGTCTTCTGTGTGTGTGTGGTATGTCAGCGGGCGAGGCGGCTAATTCGATCGAAGATGTTGACACTGTTATCAGGTTTTTCGTGAGTCATTATAGAACACTAATTAAATACATCTTACAGATACGCTAGCATCCCCTAGACCCTCAAGGACCCCGACGGGTGTTAAACTAGTCTCTACCTACCCAGAGTAGTGAGTTAAGCTGGTTTAAATAGTGAAAATGAATATTTCTACCCCATCGATCACAAAAGGCTTGATAGCTACCAGGATAGTATTTTAATGGAGTAGCAAGTAATTTAGTAACTTAACGTGTCCGAACAGCAACATTTTAATACAATAGATTAGTAAATCCTCTGTTCGGATACTTATTGCTACTCGACTAAAATACTATCCTAGTGCGAACAAGGTGTTAGTTATAAATATTTCAATTTTCTATTCCTAATGCATCCATTTTTTGTTTTTCTCGTGTATAATTGGTAACAAATGTAGACAGAATCTCCTTAACCAATAACTGGTGAAGTTATTTCTTCCAACGAACTGGACTATTTACGCCAAACAGGTTCGTTGTTTTATTACTTATTGTTCTTTGACTATCGCTTTGTGGAACACGTTAAGAATTGTGACGCAAGTTTTCATACGTATGCCTATAGAAAGCACCTATATCCGTAAATCATGTTTAGTTAATTTCCTAATGTAACGTAAACTTATTAGATACCTTCAAATATGTTCAAAAAAGCTGATACCCCCTTATTCCGAAAAACAAAATATAAACTACTCCAATAATCGAGGACCGAGAAGTCGTCTATTATACTGGAGGACACTCGGAATTAAATAAGATAGACCAGGGGTCTCATTGGGCCAAATTATGTATCATAAGAAGTATCAGGAACAAGGATGTTCTGTATTTTAGAATAAATTTTATGAATACCCAGTACCAAAAGTAGAATGTACAACAGTAATAACGCTGTTTCTCGTTTCGGAATAAAGCAAATAGAGTCCCTTCTAAGATATATTGGTACCGTGGTACCTTGCTATAAAAACAATTAAAAATAATATTCAAATTACCTTATATGTTTCAGTATTCATTACTTCTTCTAATATCTTCTTCTTTTCATCTCTCATCGTCTTAAGTTTAATTTTATTCTTGTTCAAAGACCATGTGTAATACCACGAAATTGTCGAGCGAATGAAAAATACTCTGTAATTAATAGATATAACATTATTTCATAAAGTGTGATATTGGACCGAGGTCTAGTAACCGCTGACTAAAGTTTGCTGAGCCCCTATTGGGATTTACGGGCCCCTATCGGGATTTTAAGACGTATGCACCCTTATTCCGAAAATATATATAAAGTACTGCGATAAATGAGGACCGATAAGTCGTCGATTATACGATACTGGAAGACACTCTGAACTAAATAAGATAGACCAGGGATCTCATTGGACCAAATTATGTATCATAAGAAGTACCAGGAACAAGGATGTTCTGTATTTTGAAATAAATATACCAGTACCAAACGTTGAAAGTACAATAAAATCGTAATAACACTTTGATTCTTTTGGAATAAAGCGGATAGAATTTTAATGGACTATAGTATTACTTACAATATTGGCAAAACTAATAATGGAGATGCATAGAGCAGAGAATGCAGCCAGTGCTGACTTCGGCCGACGTACACGTAGTAGTATAGCACGGCGAGCAGCACGTACAGGCCGACCGAGTACGCCATCACATAGCCGACCACACGTCGATGAGTCTGTTCCTTGCAGTGACCATCTCGTTCTATACTTTTAATATTCGCCTCCAAACGTTCCAAGACCTCCGATGTTGTTTTCTTACGCTGAAAAAAAATGTCGTGTTAATAACAGCGTCTATCTACAAAATTGTCTGTTTGACATGACTTTATTAATATAGAAATGTTTATGACCCCTGTTTTGGACTAGTGTTTCGTTTACTATCCTTGAATAGATATTGGAGACCGCATCATAGATATCATAAACCGCAGTACGTATATTCTCATTAGCTAATGTAGTAAGTAAACCTGACTAATTAACAGTGGTAGAGCCCGCTTTAAGATCTTCGCACGAATTGTCCGGCTCGCCCGGTGTAATACCACGACCACACAGAAGACAGGCGTCAAATGGAAGCAATTCCGTGTTTCGTCTGAAGAGTGTGGTGCCGGAGGACTAATTTTTAATCCGCTTTCCCTTCCTATCCTTTTCCTACAAGGAATTGATGGGAAGAGGAAGTGGATTTTCCGGGGGAGGGGACGCATAGGGAGAGGAATTATCCTCTTGCTGTGCGTCTCCTCCTCCGAAGATTAAGGGTAGGCAACGCATCTGCAAATGTAGATGTCTATGGGCAGCGGTCGCTTCGCTATTACAGCGAATTAAGGTGGCCGCTTGCTCGTTTGCCACTTTTTAATATAAAAAAATATATATATACAGGGTGTCCCGTAAGTCGACGCCAAAACTGAAACAGGTGATAGAGGAAGTCCTAAGAGACACCAGAAAAATATAAAAAAAAATCTATGTCTAATAGTTTATGAACTATAGCATGTTCTAAATTTTCGAAAAAAAGTACACCCTGTGTTGGTTTTTAGCCTGTAGTAGCTATAACTCTTATCTTTTTAAATTTTTTATTTTTCTTGTCTAATCTTAAATAGTGTTTGTATAACCTATTGTTTAAAATTATAAGCTAACTGGTACAGATTAGAAGATAATGCCACTTTTATCCGAACTATAACGGAACGATTAAATATTCGCCCAACTTTAAATGACTGTCCTGAAAAAAAAATGTACCAACGCTAGTATGGCACGTCGCGCGAAAAGTTGGCGCATTTAATAGGGATTCTAAAATGGTATAGCACTTGCTACATTATTTCTTACATAACAGGGAAAAAAATATTTTTATTCAAAAATCGCAATTTTTAAAAAATCTTTTTATCTACTAAAAGTGATTTTGGAGTAAAGAATTGTATCGTATTGCCACTTCTAGTTTAAATGGGAGGAAGAGGCATTCCATGAAGTTCGAGTGAGACAGATATTGTCGCTTTCGAGTGTTTTTTTTTCTTGCTATAAAAATTACTGGGATTAAGATTTTTTTCTATCTCTGGAGCCGTTGGCTTGGTCGAGCAATGTCTTTCACGTCGGTCTGTTCGTGGCCGTCATCCAGATCGGCAGATCTTACACTGCTGATTTACTCAGCTGCTTTAATGTGTGTTCAAAGTGTACTTTGTAATTTTGTATCGTTACAACGATATGCGAACCGGTAATTTTTGAGAAGATGTTAGTTGTATTGGAGCTGAAGGAAAGCGAACATGCTTTTTTTATCATTTTTAGCATCCCAATTATAATTGTTTAAAAAATATGGAAAATTTATTGCAAAAAAAAACTCTCGAAAACGTCAGTATCTATCTCCCTCGCTCATGATGGAATGCCTCTTCCTTCCATTTAAACTAGAAGTGGCATTCAATGACATTCGTTACACTAAAATCACTTTTAGTAGATAAAAAGATTTTTTAAAAATTGCGATTTTTGAAGAAAATTATTTTTTTCCTTGTAATGTAAGAAATAATTTAGCAAGTGCTTTACCATTTTAGAATCCTTATTAAATGCGCCAACTTTTCGCGCGACGTGCCATACTAGCGTTGGTACATTTTTTTTTTCAGGACAGTCATTTAAAGTTGGGCGAATATTTAATCGTTCCGTTATAGTTCGGATAAAAGTGGCATTATCTTCTAATCTGTACCAGTTAGCTTATAATTTTAAACAATAGGTTATACAAACACTATTTAAGATTAGACAAGAAAAATAAAAATTTAAAAAAGTAAAGAGTTATAGCTACTGCAGGCTAAAAACCAACACAGGGTGTACTTTTTTTCGAAAATTTAGAACATGCTATAGTTCATAAACTATTAGACATAGATTTTTTTTTATATTTTTCTGGTGTCTCTTAGGACTTCCTCTATCACCTGTTTCAGTTTTGGCGTCGACTTACGGGACACCCTGTATATAGGTTTCCAAATTAATATAAATTAATCCAAATAATTTTCGATTCGATCGTAATAAATAGCATTTTGAACTTGTGCATTCTTTTATATATGTAATTAACCAGTCGTCTCCAACTACAACCAAAATATTCCTGGACGAGATCACATCTTACGTAGGCCAGCGTGAATAGAAATTACATAAGACTATCTACTGAAATAGATAGTTTTGAATAACGTCATTATCATCCCGTCTTATAAACATCTGCTTTGAAAAATCATTAGGTTTTGATTTATAAAAAAACTTATTTGTAAACTGCAAGGTTAATCAAATATCTCAACACTAGAGAATACTGGAGAAGACTTGTGAATTATTGAAAGAATACTTTCAGTTTTAGAAAGACATCAAACTTGTGAGGTTGCCATCTTTAGATTTGACCTAAATACATCAGATTTGCATATCGTAGGTCAAAAGTTTAACATCCGTTTCATCGGATCAGGGTAATGTAGTCTTTTGTTTTCTATACGTTAATTGAAAGTTGGCAACCCTACTGAATACGATAGATAACAACTACAACATTGGAAACTGTACAATTGGCATGAACTGAAATATAAACAGGTGAATAATTATTTCGTAACACGCCTAAGAATATTCTGTACAAATGTCGGTCGTCAACCTTTCACATATGTAATGATTGACGTAAATGTAACACGAATTAGATTATAAATAAAACTACGCCTGGAGAGATGGATATATTGTCTTGAACATTTTTATTTCTATAAAATATGCAAGAATGCTACTTTGGTCTTTTTAATCAATGAAATTTTATTTCTGTACTCCATAGTTTATGGACTTGCTATATTTTGTACGTGTTTCTTGTTTCTATACTTTGTACATATGTGTCAGAAATCATAACTGAAAAAGTCTTTAAGTTGAATATAAAGTTAATAAGAAACTTGTGTTACCATTCACGTGGTTGAAAGAAGTTATTTCTACTTTCTTTTGTGCATAACTTATTCTTTAAAAGTTAACTTGAAATTGTTACAATTACATTTTCAGTCGATAGCTCAATTGACTAAATTTAGTATGCGTCCTACTATCACATCAGAAAAATATCTTGCCTTGGCAATTCCAGAAACATCTCACCATGCGTTTTTTTACGAAATGTAGTTAATTTTCTAAGGATAATAAAAACACTAATATATTTTAACAAGAACATATTCTGTGCAATATAAAGAGCAAATCCAAGAATGTGTTATTTGAAATTTGGTGAAAATGAAAGTGCAGATGAAGAGAGTGTGACGAATCATTTTATTTTCAATGGTTTTTTATCTGACATTTTTATTCATTCGAGATTGCACTTTTGTGCTGTTGAATGTTTTTTTTGTGACAACGTCGTAAACAGTGATACAACTTTGTTAGCAAGACTTGCTTGAATTAACACGTTTCATGCCATTACTGTGTTTATGAAAAACAACTCGCTAAACTAGTACTAGCACTGGACGTATTGGTTTGGTTCAGCCAACTAAAACGAAGTCATCTGTTAATACATTTCGATTTGTATCAATACTGGTAATTTTTGGATGTGACACCGTGACTTGATATAGGCTAGATTACTATAAAAAACACATTCGAAATATTATGTACAGATAGCAAAAAACTTCGTATGGGCGTCATCATGAAACAATACTTTCTTCCATGTACAATGTTCAGCGTGCGGTGAAAGTATGCTAGGATAGAGCTCGCGAGTGCAACGACCCATGCAGGGCGGTATGAAACATACCCACACAACATAACCTAGCTGTAGAGGAACTGGTTTGTGGCCTACAGGACTTTCTAGCTAGTATAGTTTTCTTAATCGAATCTTTAACTTTAACTTCTATTTTAAAATATAATGCACACATTTTTTTATAAGAGAAGGGGGCAAACGTGCGGCGGGAATACCGAGGTGGTCTCGCCAGCGAGGCAGATTAAGGCCACTAATTGTCGCTTAGAACTTGTGAAGTTTTAGAGTAAGAAATACACTTTAATTTTTTTAGCTGTAAACATAGCTTATAACCTGGTCACTATGATTTAAAATAGATAATAAATATTATAGATATGATATGTGAATTTCACATGTGTTTGCTGTAATTATTAATGATTTCTTCAGTGGGTGTGAAATTTGAATACAATACATTTCATTATCGCCGTGACAATAGGTTATCGTATTAAAACAGCAGTATCGTTTTTATGTAAAAAATATTATACATACATATTATAATATCTTATTTCAAGTGACCAATACATTTTCTAACCGTAGGGCTTCATTAGACCGATGTCAAGCAAAAAACGGCCTCACGCCGAAGCAAAATCTCCGTATTTACCGCGAACTCGGTCTAATGAAGCCCTAGGGTAAGGAACATTTATTTTGACTGTTTTAAATGAAGTTTTCGAATTGACATAAAAAAGAAAAAAAAACGAATTTTGACTCTTTATGTTCTTTACTTTTAATGATCTCCTGGTAAGACACTAAAGTAAGAAGACATCTAAAAAAACAAAAATAAACAATATATGTTAATAAATGTAATTACTTTGTTATCATAAAATCTTGATAACTCATCCAGCGACCTTTATTTCCAAAGACTACTTAGTTCTCATATGCACTGACCTACATACTCTTTACATCAGTAGCAGTTGCTATAAAAATACTCTTTGTACGAAAAAGAATTATTTCACAACACAAAGCGGTAGCAGTATTATTAATGTACGTAAGATGTACTTCTGTTATAATTATTTTTTCGCACATGTGGTAATACATTTTCATTGCCATATTCCCAAATATTTAGCTTACCGCTTCTTCAACATAAAGTTAGTAAAAAGATACAAAAAAATGACAAAATTGCTAAAAATAGCTTCTCCAACCGGGTTTGAAAGCACAACACTCCTTGACCACAGTATTAAAGTCGTATTGTATATTTTTAACACGTTCCTACTGTATTGTCTGAAGAGTTCATCGTCATACAAAAAAAAGGGGCATTGAATGTGTTAGAACTTAGAAGCTATTACATTTTTATATCCATAATCTGGTACATTCGAAAGTAATCCGATACAAGATAAACAAAACACTCGACACCCACGAATATCTCAGATTGAGATAATAATAGACAAAATCCGATATTCAGTTTAAGGTCAAATTAATATTTCTTCACATTATTGACCAAATATGCTTGTATCTTGACAACGTGGGATAATATTACATCGCTCATTTTAGGATTCGGTACATAGCATATTCATTAGCTTTACCATTCTTACTTCAATGCTGGCTACAAACGTCCAGGTTTTTAACCATATGACGTCCAAACATCAATATGAACAACACACTCGGACTGTAGTTCTCAGTTTTGTCTTCACACGTCATTTTTAACTGCGCAGTTGAACTTTACAGTTAAAACTGAGCGTCTGTAGCCGGCTTTATATTATAATATGTACTTCGATAAAACTTAGTGTCGATTAAAATAAGCCATAGACAATGTTAAGCCTTTCATAATTTAAATACTTTTTAAAACTATTTTCCTATCAAATTCTTTCGTGATAAACAAAACGAGGTCGTCATTATGACTAGCTTTTTAAACAAATGCTGTTTTTAAATCGTCATGTACGCTTAAATGATAACCACCTTCTGTTGGAAATCAGTTAGAAAATAAGTCTGATTAAAACTTGACGTTGGGTTTTCCACCAAGTAACTAAAAGTGATTCTCAAAGTGGCCCAGGTGGACCCTCTAAATCCATAGAAGACGTCAGGTCAGGACCCACATCAGTGGGTTAGGATTTACTATGACATGATATAAAATTAAGGGTACACACGTTCAAAAATGCAGCGGCCTCCTGCTGCGAGATAAATGTTTAAACCTCTAAACTAGTAGAAAAATAAAATGTTTGAAGGTTTGAAAATCAGCAACCCTAATTGTTGGCTATTGATCGGTGATTATAATACCGTGCAGTTTGCAATCGAGAACAGAGATAACTGCAAATAACTGTAATACGAGATGAAGACTGGGATTACAGCAGCGCCGTGCTCGACCAAGCGTACGTTCTAATGGAATGCTTATGGTCAGTAATAACCATGGAATATAGCTTTTTGTTAGAAAGAAATATACATTTCTAAAGGCGACATAAAATATAGACAAAAATGATAGCTTTGCATGTATATGAGATTGACCGTTATTGCAAAGAAATATTCAGAAGGAGCGGTTCTTGATGACCAGTTTTTTCCTGGGTAAAAGGTTCCATTTCCTAGGACATTCTTAACATACAGCACCAGGACTTTTACCATGCATCACACGTCCAGTAGGTTGTCTAAAGTCATCACAAAGGACTATCGACGTTTACCGGCATGAAAGAAACATGCATTGTCGATTGTCGTCTTAAAAAAAGTCCACATAAACTATTTTATAACGATTTTTATGATGCCATGAATAGATGTGTGTGTTGCCAGTTTCTAATTAATCACATATGTCTAGCACTTACGTAATAACGACGATTACAAAACGTATAGTGCTTCAATGTTTTATATCGAATTTACATAATAGAGAATTGGTGAAACGGTTGTAACGAGTACACGTATCTTATTGATTTAAAAAAAAAATCACAAGTCTTTGAGATTACAATACGCTCATTAAATGTATTGTATACTGTAGTCAAACATGGATAAACGAGACCTGGTTAAGGAGAGTTATTCTCTGGCCCCGATAAGCTACATCCATAAGCGAGAAACTCGTATTAGAGAGAAACCTCTATAAGCGAGACATATATCGCGGTCTCTTGGACTCTCGCTTAGCCTTGTTCGACTGTACATATTATTGTACAATATACAATAGACACATACATTGTATGGCAAGAATATATTTGTTACCACAAAGGGGCATACGAAAAGCGGACCGCGTTGTTATCCGACGCCCATGGACATATGCAACTCTAGAGGAACTTAAAAACTTTATACCCTTTTTTTAGGAAAAAAGTGAATGCAATTATAGAGATATTTTTAATATTTTTTTGTGTATTTTGATTTGGACAAATTTAGACCAATGGTTATTTTATTAATACTTTGTAATTCTTGAATCAGATGTTATTAGAAATGATAACTTTTATAAACAAAAACATTTATTATTTTGTTTTGGTTATTCATTGTATGAAATATGCAAACAATTGTATAAACTGTGGTCATTAATATGCATAAAGAAAAACAAATAAGATCAATATATCACATTGCTTTCATACCTTGAATTGGAAGACATTTTGTAGATATAAAAACTGTCACTTAATCTGATTAAGAGTAGTTTTTTTTAGATATCTAGAATTTGTTTATTATGGTAACTGGAAATGTAATTATCCAACCATTTTGCGGACAAAACAATTTGTTTTGCATACTACTGGTAATATAATGAAGGAGGCGACTGAGGCTCCAAGACTGGTTATCTATTTTTCAGAGCATACTATACACTGTAATATTTTACTACATTGGAATATAATTGACACACTGGCTATCTCAGCAATGGTACTAATAACTAAAAAACCTAACTAGGGTGACACAATGACCTGAAGTGGGCCTTGGCCTCTGACAAAAAATCTCTCCAAACTTAGCGATAAAAATAAATAATAATTTGTAAAAAAATATGTGTGGTTCGTTTCAGTTATTAATTTTAAATAGATTAAAATATGTATCTTCTGAGTTAAAGCTTAAAAAAATCAGTGCAAAGCAAACAGTTTGGTAGGGATGCCCCATCCATAGACACAAGATGAGACCACAGGCAACTATCAATTTTCTATGGCTTGGGCATGTTATGGCATATGATAGGTATATCCCCATAACATAGCTAAATTATTTTACTTTTTTTTCCATAAGGAAATGAAGTTCAAAAATTACCAGTAATTGTTCAACAATGTTTAATTATTATCAATTTATCAGCAAATAATGATAAACATTACAAGTTTATCACAAATACCTTGTCAAATAGCTATGAAAGGATAAAATAAATTTATTAATTAAAATCTTAATTAAACATTTAATTTGAGACAGACTACAATATTAAACATACATAATAATATAAAAATAAAAACAATTATTAAGATATATCGTTTTTATTATGTGTGTGCAATTTTATAGCTTCCATGGGAGTGAAAGCTATAAAAATATAAGGGTTCTAGGAAGAGTCAGAGTTGCTGATATTGTTTTAATAACATATTATTGTGGAAATTATGTAAATCTATAAATAAAAGTCATTGATAACAAAATAGCCTATGAAAGTACATGGCAAAAGCAAAAACGTCGGTGGAAAGGTTGACAACAGTGAGTAAACTTTTTCGTCCATAACTTCTTTTCTTTTCTTAACTTTTACTTATACTTAATATTTGGAAAGTAAGACTTTTGACAATGACACTGCAAAGTGAAGGTATTTCAGAATGTGATACGGTTGTGGTCTAAACTTTCTACAATTATTATAGATCGGCCAATAGTAATTTGAATTCTCGCCAAATTAAAGTAGGAAGATTAACTATAGAAATAGTTTTGGCTACGTTACAAAATAAATCCTCCAATACTTACGCGAAGTTTTGACAAAATCAGCCCCATTTTGCTTCAAATTTTACTTCTGTCGTAGCTACAAATTGTCAAACACTAAAAGCACTTAACAATTTTTGTTCTATTAGTAGAAAGGAATATTTGTCGATATAGAAAAACGCAAATTGATGACGAATAGAATTCAGTTTATAACCTACAATAAGACGCCGACAACGGCACAAGCATTTTAAACAAGAAAACAAGCATTAAAGAGACATGCAGTCACTTTTTAATTACATTTCCATGAGAATAAAATACTTTTGTCACCAAAAATTTTACATTGAAATACGAAACAAATAAATAACGAACAAGCAGTCCGATTACACATCCGTCACTCACTGAAACATCAAGCACAGATAAAAATAAAATGTATCATCATGAAGTGACGTGAAGTTGGAGCACGTTTAACGTCAACGTCAAAGTATAGTCGAATCGAGTTTTCACTCGATCTAAAATCGATATTAAAGATGATCCGCTACTCGTTTGCCCCTTCACCTATAAAAAATAATAATAGTTTGATGATATGTTTCCTTTAACATTAAGGCTTTTTCTCAACTAGTGGCTTAGTGAATATTTTATTTTATACAAATACGTACACAGAAGTTTTCTTTGCTATGAAATATATTCCGTTACCCACTTCTCAATCAGAACCTTATAGTTAAGCTGAGATCGAATTTGTCTCTTTCGTCAGTTAAGTTATAAAGCCGAGAAAATCTATGTTTAGTCTTTGTATAAAACTTTCAGACCATGACTAATACTTATTGTGTTACGCATCAGTGATGCTTACAGGTACAGGCTTACAGGTGAATAGGCTGTTACACTGTCAAGTGACTATATTCCTATAAGCTTGCACTTGAAATGTTTTAAGAAATTAGAAATCAAACAACAGAATAGAGATAAATAGTTTATTAAAGAATACAAAAATAGTTAACATTGCTTCCAATCGTCAGTATGACAACTTAAACTGGTGACATCAGGTGATTCTCTACCAATCTGGCGACCATCGGAATCAACGCAGCGACACTGACCGCGGCGGCACTGTATCTTCCTGAAGTTGCCGTTCTTGCAGCAGATCGGCCTTTCGTTCGATTGTGCCATGAGAAAAGATGTCTTCGCACATTCTGTAAAATTACAATAAAATGAAATAACGACTTAACTACTTCACTGGATGAATAATTTAAACATTCCTGGTAGACAATAAATAATTTTAGGCTTCCGTTTAAAAAAATACTTAAAAAGGAACTTACTGCAATCCATGTTTTCATAACTCTCTGTATAAGGTTCAGCCTCATAACCTTCTATCTTTTGTCCACGGTCGTCGACACATATTTTACTGAAAAGATAACAACATTAATACTTAATGAAACAGAAACAAAATAATGTCAGTCCGCTTCCCATCAATGATGAGACAAGTACATCTACAATTTAGGCTCGCAGCATATTATTAAGTAATTTAATTGTTGTTATTATACTAACGTTCCATTCATAGTCTTCAAGACACGTCCGTGAGTCCCGTCCGGCATACATTGTGACACGGTTGTGAAGAAATCAGTTATAAAACCATTTTCCTCGGCCTGAATTATGATATCTATCTTTGCTTGCATGTTTTCGTAACAAGGAGTTGTATAATTGTAGGGTGGTTTTCCCTCACTTTGATTCGGGAACAGGTCCACGTCCGCATTGTCTAAAAATGTAATAAATGAAAACAAAAATATCACAATGATTGATCCTACTGTTTGCTCAAATTGATAGTGATTAATTTGCCAAATCTGACTCGATTACTTGCTCAATGCTCAACTCGATTATTTACGTAACGAGTACAAAACAAATCGAATGTTGTCTCTGGTCGACGTTAGCCAATAAAAAGTCTTTGTTACCAGGCCATAAAATCTCAAAAAAAAAAAAAAAGCCAATAAGAAGCGTCTCGGTTGGGAACTTCCCTAATGATGCATATTCCGTTTGCGGTTTTTTGTATAAGTTTAACTTTATAGCCTAATTATACTTACAACAAGGTAACTTAGAAATTGGTTCCCTGTTTAAATTAATAGATTTTCCATCGCGTATTTTACCATTGATTCTGTTAACGCAGTAACAATTTCTGCCGATGCATTGTACTGGATGGAAGTTACCATCAGCGGTGCATCTCGGACCTACAACAGGGAACCGTACTCCCGCAGATATTAACTGATTTATTTTATAATTGAAACGGGAACAGCCTGAAAAGATACGTAGAATTTAAATATTAGGACATTATTCCGAAAAAATGTATAAACTACTGCGATAAAAAAGGACCAATAAGTCGTCTATTATATGATACTGAAGGACCCTCGGCACTAAATAAGATAGACCAGGGGTCTCAATGGACCAAATTATGTGTAGTAAGAAGTACCAGGAATAAGGATGTTCTGTATTTTGGAATAAACTTTATGAAGTAAATAGTACAACAGTGATAACGCTGATTCTCGTTTCGGAATAAACCAGTATAGCTCTACAAACTATTCTATTTAAACTCTGCTACCTAATCGAATGATTGATCCCAACCCTAAAAGTAATCTTTGACATTAGTATATTAAAAATGCGTTTATATGCTTTTTTCTATATTGATAAAATGTACATAAAGTTATAGATAGAGTAAAACATTATTACCGCAATGCATATTTTGCATGGTCGTTGCACCCAAATTGAGTCTTTCGCCGAAAATTCTCTCGCCATCTTCAGATTGACAGAAACAGCTGTAACATATGTTAGGGTTTGTTAATTTATTGGTCTATTTAATTAACACAAATCCAAAATCAGACGCTTGCCGTTTCATATAGTGTTTTAAGGTGAAAAGATATATATCACTCTTTTCACTAAAGTTATATATTTTGCCCATCTCTATTGTTTACATTTCGATGGAGCAAGCTACGTCAAAGTGGGCGTGACCAATCACAAAACGTTTCATGACGCAGATGAAATGTCATAAAAATCTTACATTTTATATCGTGAAATATTCGAAAAATTACACTGTTTTGATTGATTAATACCGAAATAAGTCTTATCAGATAATAATCTGATAGGATGATCACAATCCATAGCATATTTTTGTCAAATACCCAATTGATTGATTCAGAAACTAGGATTTAAGTAAATAAAAATATATATGAATTTTCCTAAAAAAAACGCAAAATTCTCAAATGACATTTATAATACTAAACTTTAATAATTTCGTTCTTAATGTTGACTTATTTGTTATCAATAAGTTTTTGTGTCAATTTTAAGTCTTTGGAATTGAACCTAACCTAACCTTATTTCCTACATTTTTATGTTAATAGAATGAATTACGACGACTAATTACCGATGAGAGAGTTTTTAAACCGAGTCTTTCTACAATATAAATGGACCGTTTATTTTGAAAGTGATGCAAGTCCATTTTCTATTGTGTCGAGAAAATTAAAAGTTCGCATTTTTGTTCATTTAAAAATATAGGCAATTATATGAAGTCTGGCAATGTTTCTATTCTTTCATAAATAAACAATTTCATTATATTGATTGTTTTTTAGCGAATTAGACTACAATAATATATAGACCAAGATCCCGCGACGTTTTTATCTTCGTAATAGTATAAAACCTGCAAGTTTCCCTGTTTACGTGCCCTGTATAGATAAAGATAACCACCGGGTACGGAGTTTGGGTAGCGGTTGGTTTCGGAGATATCAGCCAGGAAAGTTGGAAAAATTACCGTAACCTTACTTACGTTAAAGTA
>QDHC01005449.1:0-30177 GCA_013186455.1 Papilio dardanus tibullus
TACTAGCTACCGGGGACCAGTTTCCATTAACTAATTTTGCAACAGTAAATTTGCCATTGTAATCCGACAGGCGCAATGTGGACAAACTTTTTTCCAATATTCATAGTAAGCAGTAAAACCCTCACAAATATTATAGACCTTTATCATTGTTAAAGAGATAAGATCGCGGACGGCTCACCTAAAATAATAAGGAAGCTGTTATTTACACAAATATAAATATATTTCCTAAAAATAACAATAAGTAATTAATATAAGTACTGATATAATATTCCATCGTTATCAAGCCCTTGTTCCGTTGAGGGTAATTACTGACCTTTTCGTACAACAAACTCGTAAATGCTTTTATGTGAATACAAATAAGGTTATTGTTTGTATTTTAATGTTCTACTCCAGCCAAGGATGCTTCGGTCGTGCTCTAGGGGCACTGCTACGACCCTGAGAAAGAGAACGGAGAAGGGGAGATACAATTAATTTACGATAAATATAAAATAAATAAAGTTTTCATTAAGGAAGATAGAGTAATAAGTATGATTGAAAAATAAATGAATGGAGGAAGGTTAACAATCTGGTAATTATTCCCTATGAACATGATGAACGGAAATGGACAGATAAACATATACCTTTCTCAGTCACTTAGCGCACATACAAATGTGATAGCTTATGAATAATTCATTCTGCTTAATTATTAAAACTTGCGAGGGCTCGCAAACGGCGCGTGAAACAACGCATTGTAATTAATAACGTTATGTTAACCCTGCCTTGTAAACATTCTTTTATATTATTATTTTATTCGTACTCATTTAACATTATATCCATTATCATTTTCCTGCCGTTTTCCCTACGTAATACGAAAAGTATCTACTGTACACATTTTTATCATACAGTGGTAGAGTTCACTTTAACATCTTTACACGAATTGTCCGGCTCGCCCTTTGAAATACCACGACCACACAGAAGACAGGCGTCAAATGGAAGCTATTCCGTGTTTTGTTCGGCGACTGTGGTGCCGGAGGCCTAATTTTAGTCCACTTTCTATTTCTATAGGAAGGGGAAGTGGGTTGGCGGAGGAAAAGACGTATAGGAAGAGGTATATCCTCTTGCTCTGCGTCTCCTCCTCAGTAGATTAAGGGTAGGCAATGCATCCGCAATTGCAGATGTCCATGGGCAGGCGTCGCTTCGGATTCTTCAGCGAATCTTGGTGGCCACTTGCTAGTTTGCCACATTGTACACACTTTTTACAGTCTTCTTCTATCTCTGTCATCGAAACTGATTTAGTCAAACACATTCTATGTAAAAAATGTGGCCGTAAAAAGCGAAACGGTTCGTCTGTTCAAACATACAGATAAATAAGTAAATACCATTAGAAGTACATAGAGTAATTAAAACAAAGTCTCTTTTGTACTCGGTCATAAAGCACAAAGTATGTTTGTAGAAGCTCCGCACTTTAAGAAAACGCGGCATTACTGCGGAATCTCTTATATTCCGTACACAGAATTTGTACAAGAGCACTCGAAAAGCAACAAAAAGCTTCCTTAAATATTTACCATTGAAGGCTTTACTCGGGTTTTATCTGAACGAATAATTGTTTCTTTAAAAGTCGACATTATTTTGGATCGTTTCTTTGTGTTTTTTGTACGTATTTAATTAAATATGTAATTAAATCATTATTATATTATAATAAGCGTCATTGAAACAATAGCAATATGTATTCAATCTTTTTTAAATTAGGTAAAGTGCAAAAATACGGACTTTTGTAAATCTGAATAGAAATTGCGCCATTGACATTGCTATTGTAATCCGACAGGCGCAATATGAACATTTTTTCCAATATTCATAGTAAGCAGTAAAAACCCCACAAATATTATAGACCCTTATCATTCTTAAAGAGATAAGATCGGGGACGGCTCACCTAAAATATTAAGGAAGCTGTTCCCCGCAGAATGGTAAGGAAGCTCACAGTCGTGCAGGAAGGGTGCGACCAACAAAGGAAGGTAGATTTACGGCTCACGCGAGCCTTCCGCTCCGATATAATACGTATATTGGTATCAGTAGTTTATGACAGTGATTTGTAGTATACTCAAATACGTCGCGAACACATCAATGTATTCAGGCGACTGCTGTTCCCATAAATATAACGATGGATATCTAATAATAGATAGCTTAATATATATGTCTCTCCGAATATAAAAACAATTTAACTCCAGAGCAGCTGAATAGATCTTGGTGTTTTACATAGACGTAGCCATAGTCTGGAATGTCACATAGGTTACTTATTACATTTTTTTGTTAATTAAGCGCAGACGGAATCACGGACGACAGATAGTGTTACATAAAAGCGACAAAGAACGCACATAAAATTCCAACACAAAACTTGAATTTGACAGAAAAACCCCTCATTCTTTTAAATGAGAGTTCGGGAGCCTCGCTTCAAATTGCCTACACTTATTCTAAAGCAGGGCTTATATAAGACAGGACAAGAGCTTCAATCCAACAATTCAATATCCTAATGCGTTGGCACAGCGCCATCTATACCGGGTCACGATCGATTTGAAACTATCGCGCTCCAAATAAGATTAAGTTTCACAACTGTCTCTAGTTTTCCGACGTTCAATTATACTTCATTTCTTTCTCTTATTTATTTCCTAACTAAATTGCTCTGTTGAGAAATATATTTTGTTTTCAGATTTAGAAATAGTTTTTGTTATAAAATATTTAATGTAAAAGTCCGTAGGATAGCATTTAGCAGAAACGATCTTGAATAGGACCTGCAAGCGGTCAGTATAATTGTCTTACAATGGCACGATAAAAAAAACTTAAATCACGAGTTTCCAAATTATTTACCCGACGCTCTTACGGTGAAGGAAAACATCGTGATGACTGCACATATCGGCGAACAAATTCAAAGCTATGTGTGAAGTCACGCAAAATACGCGCTAGTCGTGGAGTTGCGGAAAATTGACCCATCATGGGTCGAACTTCACTACTATAGAAATAAAAAAATTCTATTGATAACAATTTATTTATAAATATACTTTGTTGTGGCTCAGTGAGAACAAAGGGTTACGTCATGTGTGTTCAGCGTACAGTGTACACTGTACAACTACAAAGGGAACTAATATGGACGCTGTTTACCTTCTCTAAAGAACTACTGGTCCATATATTTAGTTATGTGATGTTTTTTATTATGAAAAGAGTTAGTACTTGGGTAATTAGTGACGACAATCAGATTGGATTGTTTTTTCATAGTTACGAAATATTAATCTTAGATATTATTCTGTATTTGAGTTTACTAGAATGTCTAATCTGTTATAGGGATAAATAGACCTCATGCGGGTTCTTACATGTTTGTTTAGCTATGTTTAGCTCATTTCTCCTTCATCGTGTTCTTACTTTAAAAGAGAATCAAAGAAATAATTAAACATTTTTATTAAATGAAATCTTCTTGGAAAAAGCAGAACTCGGCAATTAAAGAACATTGTTAAAAGAATTAAATAAAAAACTTGTTAGTTGATTGTAGACGCTGAGAATTATTTTAATTGAAGTCAAAATAATTTGCTAGAAAGGCAGATTCAACGGAATACACTAAAGTACGTTTAAAAACTAATTAATAAGTATTTTTTTTTATCTTACCGTTAACTCTGTTCTCTATTATCTACACACACATCTTCGTTTAAACACTACGGCTACATTGGACAGAGTTCCTACAAAAAACGGACATTTTGCTTCGGCGTAAGGAAGCCGTACAATAAGAATTTTAGGTTAGTTGTCAAAATCCTGAACGCACCCGCGTTGGAATCTAATTAGTAAGAAGTGAATTCTTTCTAATATTATCTTAATTAAAATACGAAGCGAAACTATTTTGAGTCTAGGTCAAATAAGAATATTAAAAAAAACTGATTTGATGCTTTTAAATGTTTAGAAAATGGACTTCGATTTTAATTCTTGAAATATATTATATACCGATTATTTTATAATTAAAAATTCCAAAATCTTAAGACGAGAAATATTTAATTAAAAAATAATAAATACCTTTTAACAATGTCAATCTGATAGTCGATATGTTTGAACACAAATACACAGCACAATATTTCTACCACGTACACTCTACTCGGCGACTGAAACCATACTAACGAACCAAGTCTGATCGGACAGGAGCTCCATTTACACTTTGTCTTACATAACGCGCAATGGAATATAGGGAAAACAATGCGGTGACAAATTAGTTTGAACAGGATAAAAGTCTTTTTTTAATAAAAAAAACATGAATATTTTTTCATGAAACTTTATTTAAAATACAAGTTGTTTTTTTGTGTAATAAAATATCTATTAATAAAAGACGTTATTAAGGTGTTTTGGGAAAATTTTCATACTTTCTTTGTCAGAGAAAATCAACTCCGTGTATAATAAAATAATTTTTCCTATGACTTCTGTAACTTGGGAAATTATGTCAGAAACTTATTTCATCAAAAGTTCTTGAGACCTTTTATTAACAGAAAGACAAGAATATAGACATACGATATGGTTTATTAGGCCTACGCTACACGAGTCTCCGATTTTCGTCTCTATAGCATGTAGTAACAGTGTTGTAGCCAGGACAGTATTTTAGCCGAGTAGCAATTTATTTAGAAACTAAACGTGTCCGAACAGCAACATTTTAATAGAGTAGATTAGTAATTTGGATATTTGCTAATCGACTAACTTACTATGGTTGACCGCCATGTTAAGCCGATTAAACGATTTCCATTTTTATATAGCAAAAGCTAAGATCAATTCAAGCTTTTCTATTTCTAAATAACTTACACACGAATGGGTTTTTTCCACTGCGACCTAGTATTTCAAATATTCACGAGTAGACCTAGGTCTTAAATATTTTAACTAATAGAATATTAATTAGTGTCAGCGTAACATTTTCAATTGTCAAGGGACATATTAACACGTTTGAATTGTTTTAAAGTAACTTCGTGAAATAACTGAAGTGCGTAAATATGTTAATTTTATACCAAAAAGTTATATTATGTATTATTTATTATGAAAAAGGAGTCGACTGTATAATTATGGGACTTTAACATTTTAATAAAAGAACTTTGAAATAATATCCATATTTTATTTCCTGATATTCAAAAATACTAAAATCGCTTAATGTTCGAAATAAAATTAGATTAATAAAGTGTTATTTTTATTTATTAGTCGATTTATTAAAATTTCATTTTAGTACGCAGCCTACATCGCTTTTATGTAGAAAAAAGTTTAGAGTACAAAACAAAGTCACGAATTCGTCCTATCTATCAATAAAAATCTTGCTCAATACAGAAATGTAATGATAAGTCATAGTAAACTAGTGATTTCAGAATTTTTCTTCCTCCTAAACTATTATTATATGAAAAATGTTACAAAAGCCATGTCCCGGGAAGGCGTTACGCGTCGTGCCTTCCCGAGATCGCAGGCTTATCCGATGTCCCGCGTGCAAAGGAAAGTCTTAACAAATCGCTCTCTCTGAATAAACACCTTCGAAGGCTATAAAAAGGGTTGGGATAAAATATGTTTTATGTAGTTTTTAGGTTTATAAAAGTGACTTGAATAACCAATGTCCCTAAGCAAGGGGACGGTTAGGAACTTATAAGTTATACTTATTTTTTTTATACCCCAAAATCACGAATTGCTAAAAGAAACGTTGAAAAAGTCTTTCCAATTAAAACTGAAACGAATTATAAAGTAAGCGTTGCTTATAATCTGACAGATGCCTTTTATTCAACGCTGTTATATTTACGTTTATTTTTGCAAGTTCGTTACAATTTGTTTATTATTTTAAATTCAAAAACTAAAATATATTTCACAACACAACTAAGTATTTCTTTGTAATCGAAATTCGTTTCAGAAACTGATTGTTAAAAAAAATTTCACAGCTTTTGTATCGTTGAATATTTTTTTAAATATTTTTACTAACAAAAGAAACAATTTGCTATCGAACTAACTGTTGAGCGCAGCGCGAACTTCGAGAATAAAGTTATTATTCATAACTTGTTAAGTAAAACCTGAACGTTATAAAAAAACTAAATAAACTATTGATTGTATAGTTGCTTGGACAGAGGAACATCTCTATTGTCACTGATCTCTATAAGAAATGGATAGGTTAATGAATTTTAGTTCGTATTCTCACCACTTGTACCAAGCACTGCCATCGGCACTAATGCGGAAAATAAACACAAATTATATCCAGTCTATTTATAAATTTCAGTGTATTTAGTAAAATAAAAATAAACTACGTTAAAGCAAAAAGCTCTAATTCAAAAGATAAGAATTTACAAAAAGATTTGAAGAAGAATTTAAAAAGCAAACGCCACAATGAAAATGAAAAAATTGCGGTCACGTTTGAGGAAGAGATTAAAAGTAATGTGGCCGAGTACTTCTCGCTGCGGTGAGAAGTTGCTTTTATACCGTAAAAACTTTTTATCTCCAAGTACATCTCGCGCCTCTCCACGGGATTACGAGTTTAATTAACACGTTCACTTAAAAAACATTGTGTACACTGCTGTAATTTAAACAATAAAAACAAATGCATGAAAACGTATTCCCTTGTAAAAGCGGGAAAATTTAAGTGCCGCGATATCGAAAAATGGCGGTTGATGTTCGATATACAAATCGGCCAATCGGAATCCGCGACGTACCACTGCAAACATTAACTCTTCTCTCATTGGTTGATTGTGATAATGTTTGGCGCATGCGTGAAAATAAACATTTTCATAACTTGTAATTAGCATTTCATTACGCGTGTAGTATCCATATTGTACATCATGTTATCGACAAACGAGGCAATGTATCAAGCGCATAATTACAAGGATTAGATCCAATTTATGTTCCAATAAATATTACCCATTGCATTGATTTATAGTGGCTACGTAATAGTTAGGAATTAAATGAGGGCTCCGTATGAATACTAGAATTATGAGTAAAGTATGTCAAGTGCACCTCGTAACTTTGCTCTGCTACCACATAGAATTGTGCCGTTTTGGACATACTCTTACCTTGAAGGCAGGGTTGACTTCCCGCCACGATCGCTGCATTCGACAGCAACGACCAATCGTGCGACGATGATTCAATACAGCTACTATTTATGAAAAATAAGGAAACCCACGAACAATAATTAGTCGAGCGTGTATCAAATTATATTCATATCAAAACAAAGGCTAACAATATGTACTGTACACGTGGTAAAAATAGGTTTATATAACGATTGGTTACAGAACTTCAACGTATTTATACCTCTAAGACTCTCGTTAGAATGTCGATAGAGTCTTTCCTCCTTCGACAATGAAGTTAATTGCTAATGTCCGGCTACAAAGTGAATAATAATAAGAATAAGTTTTAATTGCATTCTAAATGAGGCTGCAGGCGTGTCGGGCGCCGGGCGAGGGCGCCGACAATGGGCGCCTGGCGCCCGCCGTTGGTAACGCCTCGAATAATACATTGTTATCACTAATTGCGTTTATTCTACTCGGAAAAGCGCAATAACAGAGAAATGTAACATTATAATTATTAAAATAGCAATAATACGAAATGGTTTAGAGGTTAAGTTGTGTTTTAGCATATATTTTTAACGAGCTAAAGTTATATTTAAAGTTTTACTGTCGGTTCTACATCAGCACATGTCGAATGTAATCCTATTCTTTAAACCTACGGCTTCATTAGACTAATGTCACGCAAAAATCGCCCTTACGCCGAAGGAAAATCTCCGTTTTTTTCGCGAACTCACTCTGATGAAGCCAAAGGGTAAGGAGTAAATGATTTTTGAATTGATTTGCTGTCTTTTATTTTTAAACGCTGTTTCGCTATTTTTACAAAGAAGCTAATACCCGTTCTGTGTGAACTCTACAAGTAAAATATACACGACTAATTTAATATTCCTTTATGCACTCAGACTTGTTCGATCAATTCCTGATAGCGGTCGCTACTGGACATTTATATTGCAAAGGGCGTTTTATTTTTAGTCGACTTGCCCGCAGCGAAAGGGTTTGTTTGTGGAGCGGTAGTCTAGGCGATGCCGCGGCGCCCCCGCGGCGCCCCCGCGGTGCCCCCGCGGCAGCGGAGAGCCGGACAATTTGTTGACCTACTTGCAAACCCTCTAATTAACTCGTCAACACAAAATCTGTTTAACTTCCCACTTAGTGTTACGCTGTTTACGTTTCAATTTTCATCTTGTCTACGTTTAAACTGACATAGTTTGGATGAAAATAATCATATCAGAACCTAATCTAAGTATGTGGTTTATTTGATAACTATCAGTATGGAATAAACTACTGTTATAATTATTTTAGACCTTGGAATGCAGCGAAATGTTCTTACCTGAAACAAAAAAACAATCATTAACAAATGAATAATATGTGAAACAAATGAGTAATATAAAAAAAATCGCTGTTGGGATACGCTTAGTTACTAAATTCCTTGCCACTGGACTAAAATACAAGGCAATTCTATAGCCGCTTACAGATTAAAAGTCATAGATTTTGTAAACGAAGAGGCTAAACTCACAGTTTTATCAATATCAGTATTAAAGAAGACAGTACAAAAGGAAATAAAGCCCATCATTAAGAAACAGAGCAACATTTTCATCTGAGACTTCGCAAAGACTTCCTAATAGATTGTATACAACAAAGGTTTAATCTTCTCGTGGGTCTCAGTCACTTGAAGTTCTCTGCAGACTGAAAGAGGTCGAGAAATACTGAAATTACACGACATTTTGTCTGTTTTGGTTAAAAAGTTAATTTATTTTCGTATCGTTTGAGCACAAAATGTATGTATGCCTGTACTATTTACTTAACGAATAATATACAATCTGTTGTTCGCGATTTCGCGTGGATTTAAAAAATATAGCCTATGTCACTCGGGGATAATATAGCTTTCCAACGGTGAAAGAATTTTTGAAATCGGCCCAGTAGTTCTTGAGTTATTTCAATACATACAAAAATACAATGTTTTCCTCTTTATAATTAGTAGTACCAAATAGTATACAATAGCTGTCGCCTGTGACTATTGTCTGTCTTTAATATTAAGTGTTATTAAGTCTTGTAACATTACCATTTCAAGTAAGTATCGAATAACAACTAGCGACCCGCATCCGAACATTAAACTGGACTTACACAACTACAAACTACGGGCAATTGGGATTTGTGTTAGTTACTTGGATTGCAATCGATTATTACTTGCATAATTGTTATTTGAAGAGTAAAACAGACTAAATAGGAATTAATTTATCCTGTGCTAAAGACAGTATGATACTAGTTTTCGCCACCGACACCGTCTACGCGGAATAAATAGAAAAATAATATAATAATTTAATATTATAACGTGGCAAACGAGCAAGCGGCCACCTCGCTGAAATAGCGAAGCGACCGCTGCCCATAGACATCTGTAATTGCAGATGCGTTGCCTACCCCTAATCTAACTTGGAGGAGACGCACAGCAAGAGGATAATTCCTCTTTCTACGCGTCCTCACCCCCGCCAAATCCACTTCCCCTTCCCATCATTTCCTTTTAAGAAAAGGATAAGGAAGGGAACGTTGACTAAAATTGGGCCTTCGGAGCCACACTCATAAAACATGAAATTGCTTCCATTTCACGCCTGTTTTCTGTGTGGTCGTTGTATGTCAGCGGGCGATCCGGAAAATTCGTGCGAAGATGTTGAAGCTCAACCACTGTTATGTTCTTCTACAATGTTATACATCAACCCACAAACAAATATCCAACCATCGGTATTACATTGTTATTCCATTTATTACACCTTTCATTGTAATTTATCATTACATAAACTCTTTATATTTCATAAAATCATGATTTAAATGCTTTGTACGTTAGAAGTGTTATAATTTACATTTTTCGCGAGCTTCAAATGTATAAAGGGGCTTTACATTTCCATGCATATAATATGTGTGACATTTAAAATGGCACACGCTATACGTTATTAAAGCCTTGTTTCACACGAAGGTAGTAATGTAGAGCTAGCTTAGTAGT
Source organism: Papilio dardanus tibullus (assembly GCA_013186455.1). Taxonomy (NCBI): domain Eukaryota; kingdom Metazoa; phylum Arthropoda; class Insecta; order Lepidoptera; family Papilionidae; genus Papilio; species Papilio dardanus. The sequence goes on from QDHC01005449.1 coordinate 10,006, forward strand.
AGTTCGAGCCATGATTGGCTCCATTTTCTGCAACTCAACGACTAGCGCGTATTTTGCGAGAATACACATATCTTTGATTTTTTTTGCCGATATGTGCAGGTTGCTTCACGATGTTTTCCTTCACCGTAAGAGGGTCGGGTAAATATGTATGTATGTAAGAAAATAGAAAAACACATGGAACATGGCGGTATTCGAACTCGGGACCTGCAACAAGTCAAGAACTAAACCTCTGAGCCACCAACGCTTTTGAGCTAGCAGCTTAGAATACGAATATTATAAACAGGAATAGCAGTACTGGGGATTAAAATGTTGCTCGGCGTTCTGTACTCGTGTGAAACAGAATAATGCCGGGAATTAAAACGTATGGCAACAGATTAAGTGGGAACATTCATCACTTAACATTGTTACATTTGTGTACAATTAGAAGTAATATTTTTATATTAGTCACGACACTTTGGCATAAAAAGCATCACGCCAGCAAGCCAGGTGGATTAACACTAACCATTCAAAGTTCTAACAATGACATTTGTTTCTCGTAGTTGTCAGGAAGAAGGAGGTTTTACTCCAAGATTTAGTTGATCACAAAACACTGTTATCCCAGACAAAACAATGTAAACTATAAGTAAAGTTTAAAGACAGCAAAAACTGAGTAGTCACTTAACGTTTCAAGTCGACATCAATAGGTCGCATTGGCTGCGTGCCAAGCAATCCGAGGTTACGTCGATTGCCGGAACCCCGCACAGACCCCGCGCAGGCCCGAAAGCCCCCGGGGCAAGTTATATAGTCTGCCATTAACGACAACACCAAAATGATATCTTCCTGTTCCACTTACTTTAGCCTCAAATGCCCTGTTTTTGTGACATCTATTATAGGATCGGATCGGACCTTTGAACAGCAGGAAAATAAATCAACCATTAATTTTGTTTACTAGATAAATAATAATGTGTTAATGAAAATTAATAGTATGTTCTTAATGTGAGACGTCTAGAATGTTCTGTTTGTTGAAATACGTAGAAAGAGAGGGGTATAGAACTGGCTATAGCGTTTACGGTTGATGGACGAAAAAGCTTTAGACTACGTCACAGCTATGTTATGTGTGCATCACTTTACGGTTTTAAACCAATAACATCATGTCTTAAGCCTTTGCGTGTGACGTATGAAAAAATTGTTCCCAGAAAATACGCTTAGAACGCCACAATACCGTATGATACGTCACATTTGCTTGGGTCATATTTCTGGACCCAAACAATCAAAATCGCATACGGTGAAAGGGACCAAAGTTCTATGTCACTGTCTTGGTCGCGTTACGTATATTTCGCCTAAATGTGTCTCAATCGCTGTCAGCATGACATATGTCATGTCTCATCTGCTTCTTTTAATCTATGTTGTAATAGCTCGTGTAATAATGAAAATAAATAGCTCGAACAATTTATTTGTATCACAGTTCTTATTACCCTTGTATGAGATTGATTACTTAGTCACCTATTTACCCTCTCTGCGGTTTATTTTTCGTTAAACACGTCGAAACGATAAAATTCAATGTGTTAATATTTAAAGTAACTATATTGCATTACAGAATATCACGAATCAGCTCACAATATGACGATGCCACGTGTCTCCGTCATATTGTCATAAGCTTACATTCTACATAAGTATACAAAAAACCCAATACTTTCGATTATATTTAGTCTTACAGGATGCCTGGGTGAAGTACTGAAGAAAATGCAGGTTTAAATAACTATCACTTTATTTATTTTTCTTTTAATAACTTACTCGTTTTACACTACAATAAAAACCAATCATTTTTGTGTTTGGAAACTAGTACTTTTTACATTGAATTTAATAAAATAAAACAATAAATCAGCAAACCAAACCAACAAAAGATTGTTAATCTTCCGTCCTGACATCTTGGGCACACGGTACCCGGCATAACACTAACAGAATCTTACAGTTTTTTATTTTAACTTCATACCTAACTGATTTCTTTGTAACATGTATAAGTATGGACATAAAATGCTAGTCATAAAATATTTCAGAATCGTAAACATGTTTTCGCCGAATGTTTTGCCTCCGCCGCCGCGGCGCGATTCTACATTAAAAATACATTACGCACAACTGACTTTACTTGATATTGAATGTATTTAGAGCAGTAAATGTAATGCCTTTCTTAAATTGAATTTTTACTTAGTTCGTTTTATAGACTTTTCAATAATTTAGTAGATGCGCTACAAAATGCGAACATTACAAATGTATGGAACAGACAATGACGTTAGATATCTCACACGTGACAAGCTTGGCTTATCGAATGTCGTTGTCATTTTCATACAGTCTTGTCGATTCTATCCGCCGATATCGCCAATTAAAAGATAAATAGAGTGGGTGGAAATAAACCGAGCAATGGACTCTACATTAAATTATTTAAATAGCAGGCAAATTAAAATTACAAAATGAGCGTTTATTGATTAATAATACAATAGTTTTGATACATTTCTACATTAACTGAAACGTAGACAAAGGAACAAAACTGTATAGAAAGTTAAACATTGTCGGATTCGAAAGCTTGCTCAATAGTAAACAATTTGAAACTAGCAGTTGGCTATCTCGGCATTGACTAGTTCTGCTGTAGTGTAGGCTCTCACTGCCGCAGCGGAGGCGTTGGCGACTCGCCAACCGTCAATTGGAGATGTAGAGGTCTCTATGATATCGTTGCTTATAGTTGAGTAGGTCATAGATACCATGCTGATGTAGATACTCTTAGTTAGAGACGCTCCTCGTATAAGAGACAAGCATAGGTAAAAGCAAACAGTTCATGTCAGTGGTATGGATGAGACCCTTAATCTACGGAAATGAGACGCACAGCAAGAGGATTATACCTCTTCCTATACGTCCCCTACTCCGCCATATCCACTTCCCCTTCCCATCATTTCCGTATAAGAAAAGGATAGGAAGGGAAAGTGAACTAAAATTAGGCCTCCGGTACCACACTCGATAGACGAAACACGGAATTGCCACCATTTCACGCCTGTCTTCTGTGTGCAGGTTTTTGTCCTTTAAGTTAATATATCCTCCGCAGTTATAGCTGTTTTCTAATATAATTTACTTGTCCTTTAGTAGTCCTTTAGTTAGTTAGTAGTTCGACCCATGACGGGCACCATTTTCCGCAACTCCGCGACTAGCGCGTATTTTGCGTGGCTTCACACAATTCACACTTCTTTTGAATTTCTTCGCCGATATGTGCAGGTTGCATCATGATGTTTTCCTTTACCGTAAGAGCGTCGGGTAAAAATGTACACATTGGTAGATGGCGGGATTCGAATTCGGGACCTGCAGTTTACAGGTCAAGAGCTAAGCCACTGAGTCACCGACGCTCTACTTATTCCTTATCATTGGTATAAACACGATATATACAATATCGACTACAGCAATATAAAATCAAGTACAAATAAACTCGTGTTATGATAACAACTAATACGCGAACGGAAACTGATAAATACTGATTTACTAATCATTTGATTTTATTCAACCGAGGAACCATTTATTGCAGTATAATATAATGATTATACTATTTAAATTATTGCAGGGGAGGCATCCAAAGAATTTTGTATTGGCGATATTGCTGATGGAATCACGCGTGACAAGCACATGACTTATCGAATGTCAGTTTCATACATTAATGTCGATTTCATCAGCGATATCGCCAATAGAAAGATACTTTGGGTGACCACCCTGTTCACCAATAGAAACCAGTGCTGGATTACAATATGGAAATTACATTTTCTGACGCCTAAGGCTCTTTGTACACATGGCTTAGAAAACTGAGATTTTTTACTCAAGCAGCCTCCGTAACACATTAGAATGTGTCGGCGACGCATAGTGTACGAACACCTATGAGGTTGTATTATAATACTAGCTGTTATGTGCGACTTCGTCCGCGTGGAATTAAATAATATAGCCTACGTTACTCGGGGGTAATGTAGCTTTCTAATGGTGAAAGAATTTTTGAAGTCAGCCCAGTAGTTCTTGAGTTATTTCAATACATATAAAAATACAAAGTTTCTCTCTTTATAATATTAAGTATAGAAGTATAGATAGGTAAATAGCAAAAGCATTGTTCGCATTAGGATAGCATTTTAGTCGAGTAGTAACAAGTATCCGAACAAAGGATTTACTAATCTACTCTACTAAAATGTTGCTGTATAGATACTTTTAGTTACTTGCTTCTCGACTAAAATACTCTCCTGTTGCGTTCAAGGCTTTTAAATCTAAAAACGCAGATTAATCCAAATAAAGAAGGGGTCTTTTCCAGTGCTGATTTAATCTAGAATAATGTGAACCGGGTTTAATACAAATTTTAATTATGAAAAATACTCAATTGTTGTTCACCCCTTAATAATTATAAGTTAGAAGTCCTTGTTTGCGGGTCGACCGCCTTAATTGTGACCGTACTGCGGTACAAAACAATTAAACCACCTCCATTCTTACTTTTAAAAGAATTCAACAATAGAAAAGGCACTCCAGTAAAATTGCTGTTGCAAAAAAATAGATGGAAATCTCTATAGACGTCATTTCTTTTAACCTTTTGATATGACCTTTGTCAGTGTTTCTCATTAGTTAAATAGACTAGGAGTCAGGTCAGCATGTAATAAAGAAATTGTTTTAATAAAAAATTTAAACCGGTAGCTGTGATCTTAACTAACTTAAGCGCGGGTCCAAGGACCTGCAATATTTGTATTGCTTATAGAGGTTTCTCTGTAATCCGTTTATTTCGCTTGGAGGTAGCTCGACGGGACCATAGATTGAGTCTCGCTTATGGAGGTTTCTCGTTTATCCAGGTGTGACTGGCGGCTTTTAAATCGCTACAATTATTTTATCGCGCTGCATTGGACTTTGAACGCTGGTTGAATAAAGCAAGATAAGAGTCACTTTACAGCGATCGTTATGAGCGCAGGCGTTTAAAAAACGCCAACGCCGACGTTTAAAAAACGTCCTTGTGAATGCAGGCTTACTGTACGAATATTATAAATTTTATGAACTTGAGGTTAAATTTGATGTAAGTTAAAGTTGTAAGTTGGCGGACTGGCGACTTGCCAGCTGAGTGTTGCGATCGATTCCCCTACTTTGTTACTTATAACTATAGTGTATAAAATAGTTTTATAGTTTATAGAAAGTTCAACGATCCGGAATACTGAGACTTGAAACAGGGGAGTTATTTATTATGAAAAATACTAGCTTTTGCCTGTCACTTTGTTCGCAGGGAATTAAAAGTAATAACTTGGTAGCCCCATGTGTCGTATCTGTGACATATATGGAGATATATTTAGCTATTCTGGACATGCCTTCTAACAAACATCTATCCATACATACAATCTTTCGCATCCTTATCCTTATCCTTATCCTTCCTTATCCTTACATAGTATAAAACAATAACGCTTTTTTATGTTTGTCATATGATTGAATCTTTAAAACTACGCAACAGATTTTAATGCGGTTTTTTTTAATAGATAGAGTGATACATAAGGAAGGTTTTCATGTATAATACATTCACTATAGTAAAGTAACACTGATAATTTAGAGGTTTTTAATATGATGTAAATTAACACATTTTAGCGCTTACATTGCAAACATTATACCGATTTGCGCCCGTGCGAAGCCGGGGCGGGTCGCTAGTTTATAATATTTAAGTAAGATTATACGACTCTGAGTAGCCATTTGCGCTTTATGAGTACGATTTTTAGTAAAATAGCAAAATATTTCACATTGTTATTTAATGTATTTCTTGTCCGCCTACGTAACAATCTCTCAGCAACAAAGTTGTAGTATAAATCGTAAAATGAGCATTAAATGCAAACAGCAATTGAAGAGATGCAGCCATTTTATATTTTCCGTCTCAGAAATTATTTATTTCATAGTATTTCATTGAAATATACCATTATAATCTTTTTCCAAGCATTTAAGTGCAACCTATTAACATCGCGTCGTTGGTTCAGGGGTTTAGCTCTCGTCGTGGACGTTAAACAGTGCCCACGACCCCGCCGTAATACGTGTGAGGGCCGTCAGGTTTTAGTGGGTATTACGGTCACCTTCTGTGGCCGGCGAGTCCCACACTCTCTACGCCATTGCACGCCCGGCGTAGAGGTGCCTAAATGCATTTCCTGACGTTTTAAAAAAAAAAAAAAAAGGGGTTTAGCTCTTGACTTGTAATCTATGGGTCCCGAGTTCGAATTCGAGTTTTCATATGTACATATTTACCAGACGCTCTTACGGTGAAGGAAAACATTGTGATGTCTGCACATATCGACGTTGTTCGAATCGTCAAAGTGGACCAACCCGCATTGGGCCGGCGTTTGACTATGGCCTGGTCACTCCTTAGGGTAGGCTCCGAGCCCCTCGGTTTGGACGTATAGCTGGTGACGATGATGAACATAAAAACCTACATACCAATTAATTAGGATATTAGTACTATGCTTATTTAGTTTAACAGATTGTCCGTCAATCGGGATTGTGATTTACAAATAGATAACGCAATGACTCACTGACAATATCAGATAATGTGATAACTCAAACAGCTGAGGATTGCAATCGTTATATTTACTACTTCAAAACACTTAAATGTTCATGTTACACATTTAGAGCATAATCTGGAAGAAGACATATGAAGACATATTATATGTGGACGGCGACGCGGGATAAAGTAATGTAATATTAATTAGAATATTCGCGATACATATCAGTATAGAAAACCGTATTTAACGTTAACATAACTGAAATAACGTCTGTAACCACAATTATGTGGAATCTAATTAGAATATTATCAATTTAGTTGATATTGAAACACTACAATTATTTTAATTTGTTTGTACATTCTCGTGTTTAAAATTATATTGTATTATTATTAAAAAAAACTACGACGCTGTCCACAGTCCCACTTATTCCGAAAAAAATGTATAAAGTACCAATAAGTCGATTATACGATACTGGAGCACTCTCGAAATTAAGTAAGATATACCAGGGGTCTCATTGGACTAAATTATGTATCATAAGAAGTACCAGGAACAAGGATGTCGTGTATTTTGGAATAAATATTAAGAATGTACCAGTACCTAACTTAGACAGTAAAACAATAATAACGTTGATTCTCGTTTCGGAATAATGCGAAAAATAAATATAACTTCAAAATTATTTTGTCCTGATAAATGATGTTTTAAAACAAGTTTAAAGTTTTATCAGTGTTCATAGCTATTTACTTTAGTTTATTATTATAATAACATTTACATTACAACGATATATTTATAGGTTAAATAAAGAAAAAAATAAATAAATCGGACATCTAGGAGCAGAGTTATGAACTAACAAAAACAGAAAAGAACATAGAGTCGTATTGTAAACCTCCTCCTTTTTGAATATAGTTAAAAATACATAAAAACAATGTCCTTTTTATGTAACTTAAGTTATTTATCTTGTGTAACGCGATATTTGTCTTGCTTATAGAGGCTTCTCTCTAATGCGAATATCTCACTTATAGAGGTAGCTCGTCGGGACCAGAGTACGACTCTCTATATTTATGTGGAATGATTCAATTAGTACAGTAAGCATAAGATGTCTAAAAACAACGCACAAACTATTATTATTGTGTACCAAATACCATTAGTTATACATCAAAACAACATAAATAACATACCGTAATCAGTTGTATTGTAATCACATGAAAAATGTCACAAAAATATAATAAAACTACGCGAAATTAACGACGTGTATATCTCTTGCAAGCCGCGTGCTCACTGACTCGTCGGAGTCAACACTCGAGTGACGTCACTATTGTAGTGCGAGCGAGACAACGCTCTACATAATCGAAATCACTTTTATGCAAGTGACCTTGATGTTTTTTTGCTGTTGAACAGAAAACACTGTAACTACAGACAAACCTGGATATATAAGAAATCTCTATAAGTGACAGTCATTCTATGCTACCTGTGCATGCATGTGCGAGAAGCTCGTCTGGACCATAGAAAGACTCGCTTATAGAGGTTTCCCGCTTATCGAGGTTTGACTGTATTCTTTCCCACAATCAATAAGTACTTTCTGTGGCCTTATTAGAAATCTACATCTACATTATATAAAACAATAACGCTTTTTATGTCTGTCCCTATATATGCTTGAATCTTTAAAACTACGCAACGGATTTTGATGCGGTTTTTTTTAATAGATAGAGTGATTCATTAGGAAGGTTTTTATGTAATACACTAGCGACCGGCCCCGGCTTCGCCCTGGTACAATGCTAAGACTAAATACACTACAGTAAAACTATAAACGTTGATTATAACAGCCATGCTAATAATAATTGCACCCGTGAGAAGCCGGGGTGGGTCGCTAGTAGATATATAAAAGGTGGGCAAAAAATACATCTTAGCCAAAAAGCTACGAAATAGTATGATTGACTCTGGAACTACATATTGATGAGTTTCGATAAACATCAGGCAATATAAAGTGTAGTGAATATTTTATTTATTTCGTATAAAAAATTAACATAGCTTTTAGTGATTGAATGTTTGCCGAATTCAATTGGCCCGCGCGCAATTTGGAAAAAATCGATTTACAAAATGGCGGACGAGGATGGAATTGTCTAATCCGGATTGCAATCGTTGCTAGATCGTTTTGTGAATTAGTTTTATTTTCTCGATCGACGCTCACGTTCCTTGTCTGTCGTTTACAATAAATTGCTTTGCGAGATATTTGAAATGGGAACAGGGGGATTACCCAAAGTATATGGGCTACAAAGCGATTCGATAGCGAACATGTATGGAACACATGACTTATCGAATGTCTTTGACAGTTTCATGCATTTTTGTCCTTGTTGTACATTTTTCCATCAGCGATGTCGCCAATCGTATACTTGGAGTAAACCTCTGCCTAATTTTGGCTACTTTTTAAAGTCCTTGGCCGTGGTCAATCGGAAAGTGGCTAAATAATTAGGAATTGGAGATGTAAAGAAATTTTTATTAATCGAACTATACAACATGCTTAACAATTAACTTAAGCTCGACGATGAGTAAATGCTCATTGATGTGTCTACACTCAATAATGAGCATTTAAACCTAATTTCTCTCAATGATATTGTAATTCTACATACCTCATTACTACCTTATTTTTTGACAAAGTAAAAGAGAGTAATAACTCATTTCATATATTTAAAATATTTAAAACTCTGCTAGAATTTCTAGTTACATTATTTTAATTATTTCTCATAGAAAGTTAAATAGACGTGTTTCTCTCGGGTCTACGTTATAAAACACTAGACTAGATGTTCCAGTCCAGTGAAGCGCGTGACCCGGTTAACGCCGCCAGCGCCGCCGACTGGACTCACTCATTACACAGCCGTACCTCTTTGTCCATTTATTACACTGCTATTAAACTTATATAAAATAACCTATACTTATATTATAAAGAGAGAAACTTCGTATTTTTGAATTTTTGCATGTATTGAAATAACTCAAGAACTACTAAACCGATTTCAGAAATTTATTCGCCATTAGAAAGCTATTATACATTATCCCCGAGTAACATAGGCTATATTGTTTAATTCCACGCGGACCAAGTCGCGCACAACAGTTATTATTTTATAATAACAGGAGTGTATTAAACACCTTTTTAATTAATTATTTTATCGACATACCTCATTGTAATGATATAAGTTTCCTGCCTTATTTATTTAAGATGGATAACAATATCTAGGACCTTGGAATTACATAACCTAGGTCAGTCTTAAAATTACTTTATGATACACTATGCAATAATTATTAAATGCGTAAAGTCACGGGCAACTACTAGTTGTAATAAGATTAGTAAATTCCACGTCAACTCTATATCAATCAATATACAAATGTTTGTATGTCAGAGTGTCGGCTCTGATGAGATCGGGGAAGGGTCCTACCAAGTTGTGACACGACATGACAAGTTGAGTAGGGTCCGCACTCGGGATGTTCATTCATTTAAAATTTGTATCGCGGAAGGCTTCGTAAAAATGTTTGACAAGCCTTCAACGAGAATTGCTCGTTATTCTCTTGTCAGTAGACGGAATTTTTAATTCTAATTTAAAATTCGATTCAATTTTTAAACAACTTTTTTAAGTCTTTTTTCAGGACAGCACTCACTTTCAGTATTTTCACATTATTTTAAAACTTCAATTAAGTAAGTATATGACAAATAAATAAACTAAACAGCCACAAAAGACTCCTGTTTGCCAAAATGTTAAAAAAATCATTTTTATTAAAACCTTTTAAAAGACGATCTAAGGAAGAAGCTCAAAAGCCTTTTCACGCCGCCTTATCCGTCCCGAGGCGTGATAAATTGGGAAATTGCGACGAAATTAGGCAAAGGATCGGAGATAATTCCAAACCCGTTAGAAGATTAAAAAAGGTCGTAACGTAATTAAGCTCGCGTGTATTAGAAATATAGAATTTTAGGTTAGATTTACGAACTTTATTTCCCTCACAAATACCTAGCATAATATCACGCTTTCTCTGTCCGTCTTTTCTTTTAGAATTACAAGATAAAGGTTAAATACTGGTCCTTTAATTTAGATACGGGCCCGAAGGAGAGTTTTGTGTAGTTATGATAGCAAGTTATAATTTTTCTAGCAACTTAACCTACAATTAAAATGCGAACAACGTAACTTTAAGCGTTAACTTTATATAGCTAAAGTAAATCCTATTTATAAATGAGGCGATAGATCTGAACCCAGTAACTACAGGCCAGTGTTGGTACTGCCATTATTATTTTAATTTTTTTAAATTTTTACCTGTCAACTTTGTTTAAACGAAAACTTGAACATCGGCATAAAATAACAGTAAGTAAGTTGTACCATACACTTGTAAACGAATATACGGAAATGCCCGTAGCTATCCGCCATGGGAACCCATAGTTGGAAACCCCAATACACTCTGAAGTCGTAATATTCTTGATACTTGTAGGCGTGTAGGACGAGGCCGAGGGAGTGGGCAGTGAGTGAGGCGGCCGCAGGCAAGGCGCCGACCGCCCGTCGCCACTCGCTATTGATCACTTATGTAGAACATGTCTCCGTTTGCCTCGTAATCTTATAAGTCACTTAGACTGACTAGTTGTGTTTTTATATTGTATTTCTTAGTAAACAAAGAGAAGGAATTACTTAATAAGACTAAAGTTCAATTTAACTACAACTTTAGTTAGCAAAAGCGTTCATAATACTCAAAATAAATCTCTCAGAGGTATGAACATTTATTGTTTTTTTCAAATGTTTCGACAGTAAACCAATAATATATACTAATATTATAAACAGGAAAACTTTGTATTTTTTTAATTTTGTAAGTAATGAAATTAGTCAAGAACTACTGGGCTAATTTCTAAAAATCTTTCACTGTTAGAAAGCTACATTATCCCCGAGTAACATAGGCTATAATTTTTATTACCACTAGAACGAAGTCGCAAACAACAGCTACTTATACAAATACATAATATATTCATCATTATAATTAAAAGGATAACAGCTCGTTGAATTTAATAAAAAACTCGTAAATTTTATATTTTATTTCTGACACGAGCATAACATTATCAAGTTTGTACATTAATTGCGGCGGTCTGGTGGAGATTTTGCACATTTTGCTTGAAAAAGTTCCCGCTGCGAGCACACACTGATACAGGATATTTGCATTTTTAAACATTAAAAAGCAACGTTTATACATTTTAAGCAGACGACGTGTGGGGAAGATTAGGGATATAACATTAAGGTAATTGCCTCGTTCGAGTTAACGTATTTTTATGTAAGCTCTCTGCCAGCACTATTAAGGTAGAGGCGTTAGAGGGCACTCTGCCGGGTAATCGAAGGTGCCAGTAACATAAACTTATTTTAGTCCACTTCTGTCTTCCTATGCAAGTAAGACAACCTCAACTTAAGGGAAAAAGCGATTAAATTTCAATCGCTGGTATTACGAGTATCAATAATTTGGATTAGTTTTGAATAAAAATATTTTTCAAACAAAATGGGAAATATTTCCTTTAAGATTTTAACAATGTTTTTTTAGTACTCGTAATTCCAATGCTTCGGTCATTTCTTTCTGTGGAAGTCATTGGGGAAGGCCTACGTCTAGCAGTGGAACAGAAAAAGGCTGATGATGATGGTCATTTCTTTATGTAAAGCCATTGTTAAAAAGAAGATTATTATTTAAAATAGTTAACAATGTAACAAACGAATTCCACAGAACGTCGGCAAATTAATTCGAACAAACTCGCCAATTTAAACTGTTAATACAAATAGCTGGTACAAGCTCGAGCGCAACCTTGCGGCTCCGAACTCATGGCGTAACAATAGATTGCCTCTTTACTGTAACTGATAGTTTGGTGCATGTTGTGAGCTCATCTCCTAACTTTAATGAATACGCTTCTATGCAATATCTAAAATAACTAGCTTGTTTTCTATGAATAGTTTTGTTAGCTACACGCGGAAATATGTACAATGGCTTACCCAAAGTTTTTTTTATAGTAGATGGGGGCAAACGAGCAGCGGATCGCCTAAGTTAGTTGATCCGACGCCCACGGACACCTACAACCGCAGAAATGTATCAAGCTGACATTAGATAAGTCATGTGCTTGTCACGTGTGAGATATCGAACGTCATTGTCAGTTCCATACATTTTTGTAAACCCTAGAGCAATGTGTGTTAAAAGATTGTTACATTTAACATTTGTGTAATTTTAATGAAAGGTTTCACATACAAGTTTGTTAAGTAATCGTATTTGTTTTCAATACTTCGTTATCTTCTTATGAATATTATGTAAAGAAAAATAATTGAATAGTAAACCACCTACGAAGTGTCCCGTTGGGCTAATAAGATTTTGGTTAGATTGGGTCGATAGGCCCAACGGAAAAAACCTGCTATATTCAATAATAATGCCTCAGAAACGTTGTATTTTACAATTCTAGACGTCTTTGTACAAAGTACAAAATTAAATTATTTCTTAATTTATAAAGATTTAAATAACGCCGTGTTCTGTCATGTCGACGTCAGTTTCACTTTGAAAATAAAGTAAGAAACAAGTAAATATAAGTTGAAAACGAGCCGCTCGCTGAATATAAAATTAGAACACGTTTTTTCATAATTGACTAAACACGACAAGCTTTTATTTCTAGACACAATTTCACTTGTTTCAGGTTTATGAAGGCTTGTCATTTTATCCCCTGTTACCTTTATTCTCTGTCTTGTTCCTTGTTATGTCAGTTAAGAATTTTCAGTAAAATATAAGGGAAATTGAAGACAAACTTAATTTATTTGTTTCATAATTTAGTTGTTTAAACTTGGGTTTTGAAAAAATATTCTTTTTAAAATTTAAAATCTGATAAACGAGGTTATCGTAGAGGGCGTAAACCTCGTAGCGAGTACTACGGCGTAGGTCATGCTATGGAAGAGGAAATGAGGTAGGCGCCAGTTGCAGTTGCATAATTATACTGCTCTCTACCGGGAACTGTGTCAACTAAATTAACTTTGAAATTGTCAAGTGATTACCACTTGCCTGTCGATATGTACTGAGTGAATCAAAGTTTCGAAGGAAATCATGTAACTATTCGGGTTTGGACAGATCCAAAGGTAGGAAAGAGTATATTTTATCGTAAATAAAATTGAGCTTTACTCGACTGTAACAAGGTTGAATTTTAAACGCTTTCTCTTCATAAGAAAATGTATGGTAATATAGTTATCTGGAAAATATAAGATTTAAACGACTTGATACTAACTCCATTTTAAGTAAATTTATTTTGAGATCAACAACTATTAAAATAAACTTATGTACATAAATTAAAATGAAGTTAGTTAAGTAAGTAAGTTAAGTAAGTTAGTAAGTGATAAGTAACAAGCCGCTCCTTATAGAACTACTTCAAGTATACCCTACCACAGATAATATAATAGATACAGATACCCCATCCCATACAAAGAAAATAAGCGTCCAAATTTAAATAAGCAGTACTGCTTATTTTAGTGTCAAAATATCGTGAGGAGAAAACGCCACCCAATATGCAAGATGGCGCTATTCTCAATAAACGAAAGAAAAATAATTAAAATAAACGTCACGCGCCAATGTTCGGTACGGTTGACAAAAGCGGTTACATAATTAGTTTTAAAAATAATTTATTATACGATGGGCAAGGAGCTAAGGACCTTGATTTACTTCTTAACAGCAACAAGCCATATGTCGTTGGAAAGGTCTTTGCTTATACATTATTTTTTGTATAAATGTAAAATGTAGCTTATGGGGTTCTCGAGTTATTGTTAAAAATAATAGCAAAATGTACAATTTCAACTTGCTTCTACTTAGAGCAGACTTACATCTATTGTACTGAAGTTTGTCAGTATTTACAGGTAATAGATAATTTTATGATACAAAAATTATTAATTGTAAAATTATAAATGGGTAGTGTTAGCTGACGGTACTTACTACGGTCACGAATACGCGAGTCCCGATGAGGACCGACGCGGTCCGAGTTGAGAGAGAGGGATGCTCCACGGAAATAATTTTGCGATGGAGTTATAATATTATATTTAGAATGCAAAGACATTAAAATATTGAGACCGGACACCGCAATAAAAATGTTTGCTTGAATATTTTTTTCAAGATGATTACTAATAGTAAGGTCGAAGAAAAAGTAAACTGAACGTGCTATGTAACAATAAAATTGTTATATTTATTTCACTACAGTTAATTTAGCCTCAATTGTAACTATAATAAAATCTTCCTACCAGGGACTGGAAAAGACCTCACCCATCACGTGTTTCCGTTTGATACTAGACTTTCTGACCACCCGTATAATTATAATCTTTTAATTTATTTTGCTTATACATGTACATATTAATCAAATATGTCAAATATCGTCCGGCCTATTATTATAGTAGTTCTTTGTTTCTCTCAGCATATGAGTAAACTGTAAAGAAGATAAAACTTCTATGGAATTTCAAATTGGAATTTCATTTTATTAGGGTTGTCACAATAGGTTGATACAAATGAAACAATGTATGTGTTAATTTCTTTCAAGTCATTTCAAGTTTAAGCGTCATGTTAACCCTGGATACTACCGGTGCCGCACACACACGTATCACATACACGTACCACATACACACATTTGACAGAAGCGTAGTTCAGATAAACACCATTAGAGAGCGCAATAATTAAATTAGTACATATTTAAGAATTAATAAAATTTTACAAAGGCTTAGTGTTATGTGTTATTTGATGTTTAAAGTAATACTAAATAAAGTCAATTTTAGTTTATTTTGGTGTTCAAGTTGATAAATTGCCGCGTTCGTTTCCTAATTTCAATACTCTGCTCGTAACCCCATCTAGTGAAAAAAAAATAAACTAAAAAACTTTTGTATGGAATGGAACCCCGTGACCCTACTTAAACTTTATCGATTAACACTTAAAATAACAGAATAAACATGAAAAATATGTAATTAAAGTCCACATATAAATCTTTTACTTTAACCGACTCAAAAATATTTAATCTCAAAAAAAAATTGTCTTTTGAGATGAACACAAAACTTTAAAAAAAATTTACAAGTATTTTGTAGTACACTTTTAGTAATATATTTGAATACGTTATAGCGCCGCGTAATATTAACAGCGCCACCTCGCGAACTGAGCGCCCCAGAGGGGTACCCCGCCGCCGCTCTGCCCGCCTGCGTGGTCGGTAAAATATATTAGTGCGCCGCGAGCTATAGATAGTGAATGACGCGCGCGCGCAGACGGCTGGGCGCCGCGATCTCTTAGTTCTAAATAGTTCAAAATAAAGTGTTAAAAAAAATTATTATTATTTCATTCCTGTCACTATAACGGCACCCTACAACGTCTCAATTATTCCTCAATGTCGACAGATAAAGGTAAAAATTGGATGGTGAGTAAAATAAAAATATTGTAAGAAGCGGATTGACAGCAACTTTATGTAAACGTAACACTTACAGAAAAAACAATCTTCTCACAATAAAGTGTCTTTGTTGATATTATGAACTTTTTGGTATCAAAAATGTAGTAAAATTAAACTATGTTTCTAATTAAATAATAGAATAAGCTACCAGAAGTTTGAAATAAACAGCGTTTTTTAATGTTTCTGCTATAATAAAACATTTTTGTTTTATTTTATTTTATATACATTAGAAGGCAATCACAATTTATATTGCATTGCCTTCAGAGAGCAGCAATAAGTCCTCGCAAACATTACTCATTTACGTAGACAATAACTTCCACGTTCACCTCACAAATGTAACGAATAAAACCTTTTAGTCTCGTTCCTAACATACTCGTATATTACACAAAATAAACTCAGAAACATTTGCTTTTATATACTTATTTACAATAATATGGGAACTTAATCGTCCGTCTGTAACACCCGTATGTAGCACCCGCAAATAAAACTTTAGCGGTCGCAATAAAACGATTTCAACGTGCGGTTGTAAAAGTAAAACCCTTATACGTATACTAGCTTATGCCCTCGAATACTCCCGTATAAAATACTCAAGTATAATTAAAACCAATACTGACAAATATCGACTTTGTTACACAGCGATAATGTAGCTTTCTAATGGTGAAAGAATTTTTGAAATCGGCTCAGTAGTTTTTGAGTTATTTCGCTTCACGTTTGAGTATAAAAGGTTTTTAAATTCTTCCACGAGCTATTCAACTTCTGCATTAATTGCTGGTTATATAGTAGAACAAAATACTGCATCTCCGTGTGACCCATTATGTGAGATTATTCACGCCTCACCTCTACAAAGAGTTATAGACTTATTTAAAGTGCGGTTAAAAGTTTAAGACAACTTTTACAACAGCCTGTGTAGCTTTTCAAATTCTGTATAATTCATGCTAATTATTGTCACACGTTTATGTTGTCGAGTCCTGTCATTAAATATCCTTTTATTGTATGACAATTTCAAGTTGAAATGGCTGTTAAATACAATAAAAGATAATTGTTTGAATAAGTTGCGGTTCTAGATTCATGAGTTTCAAATTGCAGCTTACGCGGAAATTACTTTAAATTTTAGTGTATTACAAATTAGACTATATTATTATAAATTATGGATTAGTTATATCATTTCATAATCGCACTAATTTTCTTAATAAGATTACGAAATGTCATTACTGTAAGAATTGTACAAAATATTTATGCGTATTCTACGTCAGAGTTATTGTGTATTAAACTTAACAAATCTTGTAAACAACATTAGTAAAACATTGGCTTCGAAAACAGTATTATCATAAAACTCTCCCTCGTTCAAATATGTACAAGGAATGCTGTACACGGACCCCGCACAAAAACTTGAACGGCAACGATTTGCATAATTAAAAACTGCGTCGACCCGAGCTTTTATTTATTGAATCTGTGTCTCTGCAGAGCCGACGCGTTTCTATAATTTATACCAGATTTCAAATGTGCTATAGCGAGCTATTCCATCTATACTAATATTATAAAGAGAGAAACTTTGTATTTTTGTTTGTATTCAAATAACTCAAGAACTACTGGACTAATTTCAAAAATTCTTTCACCATTAAAAAGCCATATTATCCCCGAGCAACATAGGTTATATTACTTAATTTCCCGCGCACGAAGTCGCGCACAATAGCTAGTATTAACATAAAAAGCTTCGCTAAATAAAGATATGCGCGGATAGAAGTGAGTAGGATTGAAGTGGGATTAAGCTTCATTCTCTTTATCCGTTAGGATTACACGGCATATTCTCATTCTAAGCTCATCTTTCCTTTAACATGTTTTACTAAAATATGTATATTTTCTGCTTTTTAGAGATTGAAGTAAGCACCTCCTATTGCTTCTATATTCGCGGTGTTACGGCTGAGTGTGCAATACTCGTATGAGGATGGATTATAACGAGACCAGGGGCTTACCCAACGTACTTTCCGAATGGCGATATCATGAAAGCGACAAAAAGGTATGAAACAGAAATTGACATTCGATAAGTCATGTGTCACGTGTGAGATATCGAACGTCAATGTCAGTTGCATAGATTATAGACATTCGCTTTAGAATCGATTCGTAACGAAAGTATTTTGGGTAACCCCCCTGCTTCGGGTAAATGTTTAACTCTACTGTTAATCAAACTTGTACTCAAATCCCTTAATTGAGCGCTTAGTTGCGTTTCTTCGTATTGAAGCCATCTTGTTTGATATTTCATTTAAAAAAAAAAAAAAAAGGTTAAAGGTTTTGACCCATGATGGGCTCCATTTTCCGCAACTCCACGACTAGCGCGTATTTTGCGTGAATACACATATCTTTGAATTTCTTCGCCGATATGTGCAGGTTGCATCACGATGTTTTCCTTCATCTAAGAGCGTCGGTAAATATGCACATATGAAAATCGAAAATCGAAAAACCCATTGGTACATGCCGGGATTCGAACTCGGGACCTGCAGTTTACAAGTCAAGAGCTAAAACCCCTGAGCCACCGACGCTCTCCATATTCCATTTATCAATTTATTATCGTGCACTTTAACTAAAAAAGTTCTTTAATTTTGAAACTTTGATCATAAAATGACTGTGAATAAATTTAAATGTTCCGCAATATGGGCCATTCGAAATTATACCTTATTCAAAAGCTAGTAAATATTACTTTTAAATGTTAAAAGCGGTCCGCTTAGAGCAGTTTGAGTTTGTAATGTTTTTGTAACACAGAATGAAGTCGGGCAATGTGGAGGGTTTTCATTTTAATTGCAACGAAATGAATACTTAAGTTATTATATTTACTGACTACCATCACATAAATAAAGTATTACAATTGCTTTTAATTGTTAGGAGCTATTACACGCAGACTTGAATGCGAAAAGGACAGTTTCGAGGGAAAAAAACGGGGTAAGAAAAGAAGTAGATATGCGGCGGGGGAGGCGACGCATATCCTTTTGCTTTGCGTCTCCTCCTCCGTAGATTAAGGGTAGGCAACGTATCTGCAATTGCAGATGTCTATGGGCAGCGGTCACTTCGGATTTTTCAGCGCATCTTGGTGTCACTTGCTCGTTTACCACTTTGTATTATAAAAAAAAGAGTACAGAGATACATTGTCATCTCTTTTACTCACTTTAACAAGAATACAATAAACATTTTAAAGTTAATACAATAAAGCTCGCTGTAAGAATAAATGATTAGAAAAACAAAGATATTAAGAGAAGATATGAAGCGGTCCAGAACTGTCAAAAGCACAAAGAATGATAATAAAGAGGGTCACAGAAATAACGTACTATACTTAGTAATATTTTAAAATTATGCTGAATAATAATAATGAATCCTTATCGAGGCGAACCTAAAACTCTAAGTTAAAATATTGACTCTACTTTTATTTTAAAAAATGTTATTGTAAATTGGAGCAAAACTTTTTTTTAATGTACCGAATGAACAAAAGGCCACCGCCAGTTACGTTGCTTAACTCATTCGACGGCCGAGGAAACGCACTGTATGTAAAATTACATATATTTTGTATAGAAAAGTGACTCTCAGTTTTTCTCAAAACTTTTGTAAAATGTTGTACGTTTTCAGGAAGATAAATTCTCATACATAACGCATCAGGTTTCAGGAACTTCGAAAGCGGAGTGCGGAGATGAGAAATGCTATCTCTGCCCATGTTTGAATAAACGATCAATTTCCTGACGTAAGGCTGCTGCAAAAATCTTTTGTTACAAGCTCTTATTTCATAGACGATAAAAAATATCTTCTATTTGTAATGGAAATATTTCATAAAATCAATTATTGACAACTTGATTGAAGAGTTTTTCCAAACTTTTTATATGTAAATTGGCATCTGCAATTGCAGTTGCGTTGCTTACCCTTAATCTACGGAGCAGGAGACGTACAGCAAGAGAATAATTCCTCTTCCTATGCGTCCCCTCCCCCGCCAAATCCAGACGTGCTTATATGATTTTATCCCCAATATTATCACATCTTATACTTACAACTTCTCTGAATTTAAAATCGCTCTGTATTCCCACGAGTATTATCACGTAAGACAACACTGGAGAATCAGATAGGATTATTGGCCTTTAAATTTAATTACGAGTCAATAAATGGTTCGTGTTTTATTCAGTTAAAAAATAAATCTATATATATAAAAGAGTAGAGGGGTTTCTTAAAATCAGCGCACAGCCAAAACTACTAGGTCTA
>QDHC01005449.1:30720-78920 GCA_013186455.1 Papilio dardanus tibullus
AAGAATTTTACACATTTCTATTTTGGGGGGAAAAAGCGGGGTCAAAGTTCATAACTATATTTTTCGCAGTGTATTTATAAGCCTTATTAACTTTATATTTTACACATGGGTTTGTATAGGTATTAATACTTCAAACTTATTTTATAAAGGTTAAAATAAGATATAAAACTTTGTTTTGAATTTCTAAACTTCAAGCGGACGAAGTCGCTGGCGACCGCTAGTTGTAAATAAAAAGATCAAAGTGTTGATAATTTTCCAGTTGACACGGATTGTTTAAAGTGAGTTGTAAAAAGCACAATAAAACATTTTAACAAGCTTTATTGCTCGTGTCACGTCTGACGGTTTATAGTAACTTATGTCTGTGGTCCCCGCGGCCCTGCCGCTGCCGCACAGACACTATTTATGGCTCTACACTTGTACGAAAAACTTTACTGCAGATAGTTAACTGTCATATCCTTACACAGTATAAAACAATAACGCTTTTTTATGTTAGTCCCTATATATGCTTGAATCTTTAAAACTACGCAACGGATTTTGATGCGTTTTTTTTAATAGACAGAGTGATTCGTACGGAAGGTTTTCATGTATAATACACTAGCGACCCGCCCCGGCTTCGCACGGGTGCAAAACTGATACCAAATACACTAAAGAAAAACTGGGAACACTGTATATAACAGCTTTACTAACAATATTTGCACTCGTGCGAAGCCCGGGCGGGTCGATAGTTTACTATAACACTATCATATTTTACAACAATGTATGGACTTAGATAATAATTGTTAACATTATAAAATCTTTGCAGTGTCAGGATCATGAAATTAGCAGGAATCTTTTCTCAGGTTCAGAGGAAATATTTTAAAACTTATTCCTTTTTAAGTATATCAATAAAATGTTTTGGATAGTCAAAGTATTAAATGAGACTACAGAATAAATAGTCTATTTACATTTTTAAAATCTGAAATTATTTTAAAGAAAATCTAGATTATATTTAAAAGGATCAGTTACAAAATGCATGTCTCTATTTATTTACCCTCGTTCAATCATCTGAACAAGACACGTAATATTTCACAGCGTTGCACTACACCGCCCCCCTGCCCCCTGCCCCTCCGGCGGCGGGGGGGCGGGGGGGCAGGGAGGCGGGGGCTCAGCTGCAAAATTGATATAACAAGTCACCAATCTGTTACTATCGAATACTACGCGACCTTTAATATTACTTGCTTTGTAATACAGTCAAACCTCGATAATCGAGTAACCTCCATACGAGAGAGTCATGCTTTGATCCCGACGAGCTACCTCAATAATCGAGAAACTCGGATTAGAGAGAAACTAAGCGAGACAAATATAGCGAGAGTCCATCGCTTATCCAGGTCCGACTGTATTCTATCAGTATTTATACCATTACGAAAGTTCCATTTAATTGTGAACTATTGGTTAAAGTAGTTTGAGCGATTTCAATTGTAAGATGACATTGAATTTTATATCAACATACAAGAAACTACATTAAGGTACAGTTTAAAAACCCAGTCGTCTGAATAAAAAGTAAAATGCCATTAAGGTTTAGATGGGCAGCTATCACTTCAATGGTCACATTTGTCGCGGAGGCTTGCGGAGGCTGCCGGGGGTGTGCGGCCGACGTCCGGATAATTGTGCTGAAATTCAGGCGACATCGGAAAATGTGCGGTCAGTGTACGCTCTGGCGATTTCAAATGTCACGGGGACACTTGCAAAATTAAATTCGACGTTCGCTATCGAATATCGTGTCTTTCACCGAGACCTATTCACCACGTATATGTTGCTATAACAAGTTGTCGAAGTAATTTTGAGTTTTTAATATCTAATAAGCGATACAAGTTCGTTGAGGTTCGTTCACGTGTATCGTCAACAAACGATATTAAAGCCACTTAAAAGTTGTTTTACAGTCAAACTTGTATAAACGAGAGTCATTCTCTGGTCCAAACTAGCTACTTTCATAAGCGAGAAGCTCGGATTGGAGAGAAACTATAAGTGAGACAAATATCGCGATGGAGTCTTGCTTATCTTTGTACGTAGCTTTGCAAATAAAGGACCGTCGTCGAATGGATAGGAAATTAATCTCCTTGACTGTACATAAAAATGGCAGCTATTTGGAATCAAACAAAAAAAGAATCACGTAAATCAGATCAGAACTCGCTGCGTAATTCTAAAAAAAAGTTAATTTACTTGATAACCTCCTTCTGTTGGAAGTATGTTAAAAATACATTCAAAGTAACAAACAGTACAGTTTTCTCAACTTAAAAATATTTTTATAAAAGATTTTAAAAACACTGAAATTGGAGAATTGAAAACAAATCCCCGCAGACACGAAGTTATCTGTCGCATACAAAAGTGTTGTTATTCTCTGTTTTGTTGACAACACGAGCCGCAAGGATACTTCTCACAATCACGTATGTTGAATAACATTTTTACATTTTCAATTGTACAGAACTCGGGATGAACATAAAGACTTTGTTTTACTAGGAATTTTTTAAAAGTATTTTATTTTAATAAACATATTTTTTTTAAGTTTAATTGAGTTTAAAGTCAAATCTTATTTGAGTTTATTGAAAATAATACATACTTAAGAATGGCAATATCTTTAATTTTAAGTACAATGTATTTATTTAATTTAGAAATTCTTCGAAAAAGTATATTACAGTTAAAAATTTCAATACCATTTAATTTATTCAAGAACTAGCTGTTGTTCACGACTTCATCCGTGTGGAATTAAAACATATAGCCTATGTTACTCGGGAATAATGTAGCATTCTAAGAAAGAATTTTTGAAATCGGCCCAGTAGTTGTTGAGTTATTTCAATACATACAAAAATTCAAAAATATAAAATACAAAAATTCTAAGTTTCTCTCTTTATAATATTAATCAAGGATGTAATGAACTTTAAGTATAAGTTAGTACAAAAGTTAATAAGAAACGTGTAAAAAATAATATAAAAAGCGATCGCTTAAGTTTCAAATAGTGTTACTTCATAAATATTGCGACAGATGGCGCTGCACGCCTCGACAACACCTCGCTGCTTATTTATGAAAGTATGATTTATAGACACGCCACGAATTACAATTTTAAAAAGGTAAAGTATTTACCAAGTCAATTTCTTAAAGTTTTTTAATAAACGCCTTTTAAAATTCAAGGAAAGTTATCTGTGTATTTTATTTAACGCTAGCGAACCGCCCTGAGTTCGCTCGATGCAATGCTGATACTAAAAACACTACAAAAATGCGGAAGAAATGTAATTATTTATGACATTACATTAGAAACCTCAAAATAACAGTATTTCTCCACTATTTCATGGATTATACATATAAACCTTCCTCTTCAATCACTCTATTAAAAAAACCGCATCAAATTCCGTTGCGTTGTTTTAAAGATTGCATACATAGGGATATAAAGACAGAGAAAGCGACTTTGTTTTATACTATGCAGTGAAGTTTTGCTCTAGATATGAAATACAAAATAGAATTGTAATATTAAGCCTTTCACAAAATGAAAAGGGTTTTCCGAAGCAATGTTATTTGTTTCGAGCTGTCGCCGCCTTCGTTTCTCTCAATAAGGGACACGAAAAGGTCTGATCGCTTCTTCAATATAAAAGAGCTCTTTGTAAGGAATATTGTAAATATTAATTTAATTGTTACACAATCTCCAGTATCATTTTATTAATATTTTTCTATCTTAAGTCTATTTATAGTTTTAAACAAAGCAAATATGGTTATTTCTATACATCATCATCATCATCATCACCAGCTCACTATGCGTCCCCACCGAGGGTCTCGGAGTCTACCCTAAGGGGGTGATTAGGCCATAGCCAAGCACGCTGGCCGAGTACGGGTCGACTTCACACATATCTTTGAATATCGTCTCCGATATGTGCAAACATCACGATGTTTTCCTTCACCGTAAGAGCGTTGTGTAAATATTATATTTCAAATCGATTACTATTTAATCTACCTTTTTTATTGACTCCTATAAAATATTAAAAAGTGCTCGGAATAAAAGTGAAAAAACAAACGTGGAAAATATTTTATTGTGACTTATTGGTAGTGCGAGCAAATTGCAGTTTGCAGCACTAGCGCCGCCGCCGGCGGTGGCGGAAATTAAACGTATCGCATACACAAGCCGACAACGAATTGTGCAATTAATTAACATTCCCACTGTCCTCTTACTGGGATTCTTATTGTACCACTTATAGAGGTTTAATGTTCACTTAAAGTGACCTTTAGAGTAGATTTAATTTGAGTAATCAGATCAGATTTGCTTTACTATTTAAAAGATTTTGAACATAAGAACTTAGTTTTTCAAACAGAGGTTTTGCACGAGACAATTTAAGTTAAAGAAGTAGCATTTTCAGTAGTCATAGAGTCAGCATATTTAATTTAAATTAATTCATTAAAATATTCAAAATTGTATTAACATTCAATAAAAGTTACAAAATATTAATATTATTCATGTCAGAGCAGAACTGGTTTAGAATAATTTATAATATTAAATTCAATAATAAAATATCCAAACTACAAAGCTTTCCCAGTTCGGAGTAACGAGTACGTGATATTAAACCATAGTCCATCACAAAGGCGGTACAACAAACGGTACAACAGTATCTATTTGGTGCTCGCGAGCCGGAGCCGCATTTCTCTACAAATGGTTTAGCTTGTGGGCTTTGAAATGTATAGAATTCTCTTGAAACCGCTCGCCCTTTGTTACTCAAATAATAGTTTAGAACAAAGTTCTCTCTTCGCCTTGTATCTATTTAGTTATTAAATTGTTTTCATTAAGAAATAACATTATTGTCATATGTACCTGACGCTTCTACGGTGAAGGAAAGCATCGTGATGCAACCTGTACATATCGGCGAAGAAATTCAAAGATATGTGAGGTCGCTTAACCCGCAATGGGCCAGAGTGATTGACTATAGCCTAGTCGCCCCTTAAGCCTTGTTCGCACCAGGATAGTATTTTAGTCGAGTAGCAATTAGCATTTATCCGAACAAAGGATTTACTACTGTTCGGACTCGTTTAAGGCTAAATCAACTCCCTAGGGTAGTAATTTAGTAACGAAACGTGGTCGAACAGCAACATTTTAGAAGAATAGATAAGTAAATCCTTTGTTCGGATACTTGCTACTTGCTACTCGACTAAAATACTATCGTAGTGCTAACAAGGCTTTAGGGGGTAGGCACCGCGCCCCTCGGTGGGGACATTTAGTGAACTGATTATGATTATGAGTTCTCTCTTTACTTTTTTGAACTAATTAATGCTGAACGGCCGAATACGAAATATTTTAAAGTAAGTGCCGCGCACTAGTATATGGAGTTTATGACATTATTATTTTACATATTTAAATGACGTTTCAGAATTGAACCGTAAGTCAACGAGGTGATAATATATTATAGTCACGGCTAATGTTAGTCATAGCAAAATGTACTAATCTTTTAGTTCATTGAATTAAGCTACCAATTAAACTAATGAAAAATGATGATTATTTCACTCTATATTAATAATTTTATTCAGAAAATATTACTTTTATTTATATTATATTTAATATCTTCGGATGCGCGTTGAAGCTGGAATAAAAGAAAAAGTAATTTGTAGGCTTTCTATTTTGTGGATGATTTTAATATTCAAAGACTTTGTGTGACGTCACGACTACGAAGTTTTTTTTTACTTACAAGATACTTTGTTTATTTTTATTAAAACTATCTTGTATTGTGTTAATTTTATTAAGTGAATTTCTGAAGTTTTTTAATACTTGAATTTACTTCATTTATAAAGTTGAACTCTTATTAAAGTATTACTCCGTTTTAAGAAAGACTTCAGAAAATGTATATTTAGCTTGTTGTTGGAATATCACTCGTTGGAATATCACTATTTCATGTTAAATACTGGACTTATGAAATAAGGTTAAATAAGTCAACTAATAATTAAAGTTTTAAGTAAAAGAAGCCATTTGATTGCAAAAGTAAAAAAAAACCTGCCTTTGCGTGACTTTTTAAAGTTAATTAAGCGAAGTTAATTACGGAGCTCGTAATCGCAGCTTAATTAATATCAAAAAGAAAAGTTTATCAAAAATAAATTAAGTAGGTTATCAACCTATTAAATAACTTAAGTTGTAATTTTCAATTATTTCCGTCTTAGTACGATTAATTCAATCCTAGGGTTTTCCCGCAAATCCACTCACGCATAATTAAAAAAAAACTTAGTGAGTAGCCTAAGTATACTTCCAGACTGTATTCTACGTCTTTTTTTTTTTTTTTTTATATGAGAAGGGGGCAAACGAGCAGCGGATCGCCTAAGTTAGTTGATCCGACGCCCACGGACACCTGCAACGCCAGAGGAACCGCAGATGTGTTGCCGGCCTTTAAGGGAGGAGTACGCTCTTTTCTTGAAGGCCCCTAAGTCTGTGCTAAATCGGGTTCCGTCCAGCCGTTCTGCTAATACCTTTATAGAAACGTCTACCAAAACTATCGCCCTAATAGTAAGTAAAAAAATATTTTTGCTAATTTAATTAATGTTGCTTTTTAAGTAAAAACACACTAAAAATATAAAATTTGATATTAATAAGTGATAAACGAGCAAGCGACCACCCGGCGCCGAAATAGCGAAGCGGGCAGGGGCCCTTAGACACCTGCAGTTGTAGAAGCATTGCCCGTAATCTATGGAGGAGGAGAAGCACAGCAAGAGGATAACTTCTCTTCCTATGCGTCCCCTCGATCGCCAAATCCATTTCCCTTCACATTGTTTCCTTATAAGAAAAGAATAGGAAGGGAAAGAGGACTGTGATTAGGTCTCCAACTCCAACTTAGATCGTCTATATTATTACTATAATTAATATTTGTTTATTCATTAAAAGCAAGCATTTAATATGCTCTAACGAGTTACTTTCAGCTGTCAATTAAACGAATGGCCGGCGAGCTCAACAAAGCGTTTGTAATTAACACGCAGCGTTGCATTACGCGCTTTAATTAGTGTACAGCCTGTTGTCACCATAGTTAAAGTGCAATGTACGACGTACAATGTTTATGTATAGTTTGGAACAACGGTGATTTACAGCGGACTCCAACAACCCGATTTAACTTGTATCTCTTCAATTGTTGAAATAGCCGTACGAAATTATTGTCACTGTTTTTCAAAGGGCTGAATGTGTTTTAGTACAAATGTTTTGTCAGTGAAAACTCAAAATACTATGTGTGCCTAAATAGTATAACAATTTACAACAATGTTGCAAATAAAATATAAATTCTAGTGTCAAAACAAATAAAGAAACCTTTCTTGTGTCAGAATTAAAAGCCTTTGTAAAGTCAGATGATATTTTCACAACAAAGGTTCTATTGAAAATCTCAGACGGAGAAACAAATAAAGTTGGACCAACAATTGCCTTATCGGCTTAGGCGCGGAGCGACTCGAGACTCGAGACCGGAGACAGAAGAACCAAGACCAGGAGGAGATCGCAAATATTGACAATTGATCATAAAGCTACACAGAATTGAAGATTAAACAATGTGCAGTTTTCATTACATTTCAGACTTCATTTGTTTTGTGTTATAATATTTTGTTGCAAATTATTTCTCCGGTTGCATTTAAATAATAACTTTATCCACAGATTCTACTAGTAATAATATTCATTTGCCAACATCACAACTACAAAGGTTGCATACTTAGTTGGCTTGCAAACTGCAGGTTGTAATACAGAAACTACAACTATGAAGTGTACAATAAGAAGAAATAATTATTAAAGATTGAAATTAACTTCCTACGTGAATAGAATATCGTATTTTGCTATGAGAAGTTTTCGACGGCCTTATAACATATATTAATTTCTGGTAGTCGCGAATAGAACATTTAACAAAAGCAAAACGACAAAAGACGAGCAAGTGTCTCTCTCACAAATGGAAATCTTAATTAAGTCTCTCTTTTATCGTTCATCGGAAAGTCAAGTGTAGTAATTAACACGAAGCAAGGAAGTGAGACAATGAAGCGATACAAAGTTCAAAACTACTTTTAAGCTGTCGTCGACAGGTGGCGCTCTTGTACACTTGATTCATTTATACGACTCGGGAAAGTGCAGCTACTAAAACTTAGAATAAAAGACATTTTCTTCACTTAGGTAACAGTTAGTACCAATAAATGGCACTGATTTGAACAGAACAATTATTTATAATTGTTTAAAGCTGGCTGCAGATGTTCAGTTGCAGTTAAAACTGATGTACACATATCCATTTGAACTGTACAGTTGAACTGTACAGTTCTCAGTTTTGCTCACACACGTCAATTTTAACTGCGCAGTCAAACTGTACAGTTAAAACTGAGCGTTTGTAGCCGGCTTCACATTAAAAATATTGTTTGTGAAACACAATTACAATTGCATTCCTTTTTTTATAAATAAACTGTTCAGTTATTTTTCATGAAATCTGACAGAATTATTGACATGTTAATTTGTTCTGGAATTTAATTGGTGCGCGTTGAAAATGTTCAATCAACGAAACTCATCGAACCGTTCGATTGTTTGTATGCGACCGCGCGCCGGCGGCCGGCGGCGGCGGCGCTGCCCTCGCATTTCACATGTCCACTTTTTCATCGGAAAATCATCGCAGAGTTGGAAAAGCAATTATTAAATACATCTCTTTTACGTTATAAATTTTCTTTCTGATCTCGTTTTTGCTTTCGTTTATTTAAATTGATTAAATTACTAAAATACTTGTAATACTTGTGTTTCAGTCCACTCTCTCTTCCTATCCTTTTCTTATGAGGAAATGATGAGAAGGGAAAGTGAAATGGCGGGGGAGGGGACGCATAGAAAGAAGTGTTATTCTCTTGCTAAGCGTCTTCTTCTCCGTAGATTAAAAGTAGGCAACGTATCTACAATTGCAGATGTCTATGGGCAGCCGTCGCTTTGCTTTTTCAGCCAATCCAGGTGACCGCTTGCGCGTAAGACACGTAAAAATAGTTAGCATCTTATTTAGTATTCTGGTTTCAAAAATAGTGTTATTTTCTTTGATAATATAACATTATAAAAATAGTATTTTTCTATCTATGTATTGAAATAAATAATGATTCGTGTCACGTTCGATTCCACAGTTTTATTTGCAAAGTTCGACTCGTGTATTTACAATAATATAGCATTTGAAAGCCTCTGTCCTAATACAATTGTACTGAAATTTAATTTTACATGCATCAGTTCTTTCCGACTACATTTAAATGTAGTATTAGTTTATATCTATTTAATGTTTGTTATAAACATTCAGAGAGTGCAGTTGCAACATATCAACTTTGATTGTGTCATAAATGTTTTATATTATTGAACACGAGCCAAATGTCTTCATAAAATTGTTATTTTTATAAATCATGTTTATTCCAAAATGTTAATAGGAGAAATTAAAAAACACATTTTGTAGGATTCTGCAATTTTACACATTTCAATAAATATCTTTACTTTTTTGTCGATTTGAATGTTACAAAGTTTTAAAAAACATTTATCAAAATATCTATTTCAGTGACATGAAAATTCCGAAAGCAGATATTTTATCAGTGAAAGGTTTTCAGTCGGGAACCGGAAATTAATATTGTAATACAGGCTGTGTGGGGGCCGCGGGGGCACAGCGGCGCCACTCTACTAATCAAATTCTATCTGATACTTCACACGAGGACGGAACGGTGAAATAGAGTAGTAGACTATGCAGTACTGCCGTAAAGACAAGCTTCATTGTCGTCAGGGAATGTGACTACATCACTTTCTCTACTGCATTGACTATTCTATCGAACCGTACTGTCCTCGTATGAAAGTAGGAGCTTCAGCATGAAGTTGTATTAAGTGAGTGGATGCTGCTCTTGCAATAATTGACTTTGTTACTTCGTTGTCACCTACAGACATCTCTGGGACGTATTGTAATCTAATTGTCTAACACTAGCAGACAGACAGATATAGTACAAATGGGATTTTGTGACACTTATTTGACAGGAGCAGCTACTGAACTGGTTTCACTTATGCTCATCTTGTCAGATATTCTTCTAGGTGTATAAATCTTTTGTCGAGGACGGAAAACAGTGCCCGTGACCACGCCGTAATACGTGTGAGGGCAGTCAGGTTTTAGTGGGTATTCCGGTCACCTTCTGTGGCCGGCGAGTCCCACACTCCCTACGCCATTGCACAGCCCGGCGTAGGGGCGCGTAAATGCATTTCCTGACGTAAAAAAGCTGTATAAATCTAAGTATTCGACTGTTAAATAAACACTTCAATGAATGTAAACAAAATCTTTGCCGAGGAATTCTTTTTCACAATATAAAAGGATAATTTGTCACTGACGCAATTCAAACTTTTATCGTGTAAGTCAATTTATCACTGCGGTTGTGAGAGATAGCGCCACCGACCCCACCACCTCCCTTTCACCTCCTCCTACGCGCGGATCGTGCGGGAGGAGGTGAGGGCCACTTTGTCTCAGAGATTTATCGCCAATTTTGTCTTAGAAAAACGCAAGCACCACTACAAAAGCTCTCACCGTATTCCGGTACTGAAACCAAAGTGAAATCTTTACACTGAGAGCTTTGTGATATTGTAAGAACACAATGAGACTATTGATATTTCTGTCTACAAAATAGGCAAAATGGAGTAATTTTGTTTAAACTCTTGCTTTGGTTTCTTTAATTATTAATTACTTTGGTATTTAATTAACTTGATAAATAAATGTACAAATACAGTCAAACCTGGATAGGTCAGAAACCTCTATAAACGAGAGCCTTTCTCTGGTCCCGACGAGCTACCTCAATAAGCGAGAAACTGGGATTAGAGACAAACCTCTATAAGCGAGACAAATATCGCAGACTCTCGATAACCAGGTTCGATTGTATCAGTTTTGATATTTTCTCAAAAGCTTCGAGAAAAAACATAAGAAGATTTTGTTACGAATACAATTCAATCGAAATATATTTAAAAGATATAAGTCTACTTTGATATATTTGTTGTAAATAATATTTAAGGACGTTCTGTTGATGTCACACTTGCCGCTCGTCAAGTCTTCATTCATTGTAATGAAAGGGCAGAGATTGAAGAGACGTCGCAGAGAATATTTCTTTGATGTATTCTGACATTTCCTTCACCCCCTCTGCACCGCGCCATTCAATAGTACACAGAGCATCGAACCGGCAGAGAGCACGTCCTACTATTATATAATTCCCTTTATCGTGACTACTAAACATTTACCGGTTATTGACTTGGAATATTTTATTCACTATATCGGGAAATATTAAAGGGCCGAGTATTTCACGGTTTGGCCTTTATACGTTGCGGATACCAACCTGTCCTTTTGCACATATTTTTAAACGTTTTATAAAAATATCAAATAGCCTATTTTACACAGGGATAATGTAGTAATCCAATGGTCAAATGTTTTTTGAAATTAGTCTTGTAGTTTTTGATTTTATTGGTTACAAACATTGGTTAAAAATTTTAGCGGGGATAGACAATTCACTTATCAAAACTTCACCTACCCTCTGCCTAAACATCGGCAAAGACATTTTGTATACTGTATTTATTAGGGCATATGTCTTCTACAGGATGTTCCAGCAGTGGTGTAATGTAATAGTTAGTAAAGGGTGTTCAAAGTCTGTGTGAAAGGTAATGGAGTTCCCGCCGGAGTGGCGCTGGAGTGACACCGTCACGTAATTGACTTGGAGTAAATTAATTTTAAAAGCTGTCACAGAATATTAGTGGTGCTAACGAGCGATGGCAAAAATTTGTTCTAAATTTTCTTTTAGGTTTTAATAAGCCGGGAAAAGAATTTTATGTAATGGAGATATTAGGTATGATAAAAAAGGCAGTAGAAAATACATAAGTACAGTACGATTTCCATTGGATATTATTTATGTAAATAAAAGCATGCAGTAAGTACAATATTTTTTCTTCATTATACAATTTTCATTACTATTGATACGCATCTAATATCTTTAATGCAGGAAGTGGAGACCCCCCGCCCCACCGCCAGGCCTACGTTATCAACTTCAATCGCTCTGAGCAAAAAAAGCTTTTACTGTTATTATTTCTGTCCAAGTTGATTTCTACAAACAAAACTTCTATTGTGTTCATAAAAAATGGGTTACGAAATAATACCGTAAAGGAAACAAAGATATGCAAAAACTTTGTCTATGAATATCCAAAAAATACTATGACAAAGTCTTGTTAGCCATAGACAATGAAAAATCCGTAAATATCAAGTCGGTAACTTTCATTAAGTTAGGAAATGTAAAGTAGGTTACAAATATTGCATTGCTCCATTTACTTTAGTACTTCTTTGCTTCCCGGCTTCGTTCATGCGTAACTTAACAAAAAAAAATGTAGCCTACGTGTTCTTAAAGTCTATATTCTATATCTGTGTAGAACATCGAGATTAATTGAGCCGTTCTGGAACCTTCAAAGAAACATCCGTACAACTAAACTTTTTTTTATTTCTTTTTATTATAAAGTGGCGGACGTGCAAGCGGCCACCTGGATTCGTTGACATAGCAAAGCGACCGCTGCCCTTAAACAATGGAAGAGGAGACGCACAGCAAGAAGATATTTCCTCTTCCTATACGTCCCCTCTCCCGCCAATATCCACTATACTACACTTTCGCGTTTATAATTATAGATTAAAAAGTTGTATAATATTTTGCATAATGCATTTCCCAGTGTAACAAAGACTAAAGAAAATTGTTTAAATATTAAAATAAGAATTGAAAAGACGCAACGCGATCTGCACAACAAACTGCCCCCCCTCGCACTCGCCCGCCGCCCGCATACAAATGTCACACTTATTTCCCTGCTGTATCGTCGTTTTCCAGCACTATACACTGAAGAGCAAGAAATAACTATGAAAAACTTAAACAAAAACTAGTGCTATATAACGATGTTTTTTTTACAACTCTATTCTCCGCGAAATATATAGGTCTGTAGGACTATTTTAGAGCCCTAATGAATACAGTCAAACCTGGATAAACGAGACCTGGGTAAGCGGGAATCATTCTCTGTTCCTGACGACATCCATGTTCGACTGTATGTTATTACATAATAATATTTATAATTTCCTCTACGCCGGCCGCCGCGACACCTAATCAGTAAATAAGTAGACAAAATACTTCGAAACTATTAAAAAAAATCGTAACCTCAACAGAAAGATTCCAATTCTCTGTTTGCCGCATTTATTTCCAGCAAAGCAGCTGTGATACATTCAACTGACGACAAAGTTTAAATTGTAGTTTAGACAAATTGCTTTTGTTTCGTTCCGACTCTACCGCAAAAAGTGGCGCATTTGTTCCCGAAACCCTCGCGTCGTGCTACACTACAACCTGCTTACTAACGTAACTATGCTAAAGTGTTACATGTTATTAATGTATGTAGATATCGTCCAGGTCCCCTGCTACCATACATGCAAAGTGTGCAATGCACACGAGCGCCATTATTAAGGGGCGCCTAACCCAAAGGACCTCAAAATAACCGTTCAGTTCTTTGCTTTGTTTCAAGCACCTAAGTACCATAAAATGAAGATAATTTTAAATGCTTAAGGACGACAAAATCCTTTTTTACACACAGGCGCCAGTAGCCCTTATACTCCCCGTGATATCATCTTGTAAAATTCAGTTTATAATATTACTAGATACATTATAAACAAAATAAGTGCTGCTCGCAATTGAGTGAACAACGTTTTTTTCCTCTTCAATCCTCTTTTACAAGCATTTATAAAATATCGAAATCAAACGACGACAAATAAATATTGACATGAAAGTTTAGTCAAATGTACGAAAGTCAAAAGCTACCGAGAGAAATTCCAAGAATACTGTCTTTTTATATGAAAGCTGTAAATAAAATTTCATTGTCTTTCTTATGTATATTTATAAGTTTAACCTACATAAGACACAAAAGGAAGTCTATATAATGTAATACATAAGACTATGTACCTCTGTCGAGGAGTTATGAGCCATCAAAAAAAGTTTTTACCTTTATTTGTTTTGGAAAGCGATTTCGTCGCCAGTGGCGCCGCCTGTCGTAAATCATCTCCAAATAAACTTTATGAAGCTTGAACAAACGCGACCTCTATAAATATCAGAAAACTATTTCTTCGTTTTTCCGGTTTGCGCTTTAAAATATGCTTTTGTTTGAATTTAGAATTCTGCAAGGATTTTTTTTTAAATTTATTGTTCTTTTTGTTTCATAAGTGTATTATACTAGCTGTGACCCGCTACTCCGTCTGCATGGAACTAAAAAAACACATAGTAAGTACCCTATGTATTTTTCCAAACTATGTTCTTAATCTGTGCAACTAAATTGCAGCGTTGATATTTATTATTTCATTATAGTCCGGCCGCTGGGAGAATGCGGATAGGACAGATGTCAATTCGACATGACTAGTGATGTGGTATAAATAACATTAAAAACTAGTATTTAGTAACTGCTACTTATTTTGTTATTTTCTATATGAAAATACTATATTTTATCTGGAAAATGTATACATATTATGAAATATATCGTTTTAAACGTAATCTATGCGCGCAAGACGACAAGAGACGAGGGAGACGACTGTTGGTGAATGTCACAAAATGAGTCGTCACAACGCTATTTTAGGTTGCCATTTTTCTTTTCACATCACCTAATTTCGTATTAAAAACTGTATTAAATATGCATTATATTATAAAATTATAACTTTTTATTTTACATTATACCGACTGACAGGTTATATTACGATTATAAAAATATTCAACTACATTTGCCTCGTTATTTTTGTCTCATCACTACAAAAACAAACAGTTGACATAAACTTGTAACACCGTAGTTTGACGTGGTTCGACGTTTAAAAGTTATTGTTTTCATATTTGTTCGTTAATAATTTTAGCTCAAAATAAATACGTTTATTGTAAGTTGGCATAATGATTATTTTTTAATGTTATAACTCGTTATTAACGTTACTAAAAGAGATTTAAAATTCTGCCGTAATTTTACCACCAGTTTGAAGTTACGTCGCCGGTTCGAACACGACCTGTTCAACAATTCTAACATATTTGACTTTGCACCGCTTTTAATAAATTATTAGTTAAATAATCAACGTATTAATTAACAAGATTGCTGCGTAAATATTGGTATTAATTAAATACATTGCGTGCTTAATTCTATACATTGAGGCCGCAATGAATTGATGCTCCATATTAAACCCGCAATGGATTAATAATTTGTAATTAGTGCACCGATCGCATACGAGTACGTAATTTTGCGCTGTTTTGTTTGAACGATAAGTGTACATAATTAAATTGAGAGGTCGACGGCAGCTGGTGGTACAAAACATTAATGCAAATGTATTTTACGTGTTTTTATACTTAAATATTTGAGTAAATCGTTCATGCTTATCTCTTAATTAACTACATTAATCTTCACAAGCATCGGAGACTGCGTAAAATGTACCAGTTGTGGCATTGAACGTGTTGAGATATTGTATTACTGCGGATCTACAAAAAAACAAAAGGCGTCGTGACGTAAAACAATGTCGTGTGGACGAGATAAGAGCGCGGGGGGGGGGGCGACGGAGTGACGTCACAGCCTCCGAGCTCGCATTGTGTCTCCAAGACCAAGTAGATAAGACAACTATTACTTTGTTATAAGCTACCTTCAGACATGTTTAGTTTACATTTTGACATATTAGTCAAAAAAGTTATATTCTTCAAGAGATGGCACAAATGAGTAAAAAAAACCAAACCGGTGTAGGTAGATTTTAGAACACGGTATATAGTCAAAATACGACCAATATGTAAGTTTATTTCGTAGTTGTAATAATCATATTTTAATATGTAATGTAAATAATTCCACCAAATGAAAGCTACTTTACTAATATAAATTATTTCCAAAAGAGTTGAAACAAATTTTCACATTTCCACGAAATAATTCACAGCAAGGAAATGTTTATAAAATATTCAGTGCAGACAGACAGCTCTCCGACTTTTTATTTTAATTGTAATTCAAGTCAGTAACATGAAACAATGAGCGCTCATAAATCTGCAATTAAAACCCAGTTTGAATTCCTACTTCATACAAACTAAAGCATTACAATATTTCATACTCCCGTATTTAGCACAACTGAAATGTACACTTTGAATACAAAAATACATATAAAGAGAAAATATATTTATTGTTTGTTCCGGATAAACTCGAAAACTTTCCATTGTGTTTTCATTACCAACCAAAAGCATTATTTCATTTATTAAAACATATTTTATTAATTCACTACAATACTCTTTTTTTTCGATTTGCTGACATCAACGAAGCGACCGCTGCCCATAGACATCTGCAATTGCTGATGCGTTGCCTACCCTTAGTCTACAGAGGAAGAGACGCACAGCAAGAAGATAATTCCTCTTCCTATGCGTCCCCTTTCCCGTCAATCAACTTCCCCTTTCCATCATTTTCTAATAAGCAAAATAACTAACTAAAATATGGCCTCCGGCACCACACTCGTCCAGCGAAACACGGAATGGCTTCCATTTCACGCCTGTTTTCCGTGTGGTCGTGGTATGTCAGCGGGCGAGCAGGACAATTCGTGCGAATATGTTAAAGCGGGCTCTACCACTGTTAGCTATGAAAAGTACAATAATATAAAATATGTAAATTAGACTAGACTTTATTTTCTATTCATAATAGAAATAGAACAAAAACTCTATTCATTCCAGCTTTTTTCCAGACGTAGAAATACGTCATAAATTGAAATAATTTTATTAAAAAATATATATGCATTTTATAATATTAGATTTCAAACCATAAAAATAAAACCTGTTCAATAAAATTCCCAAACAAAGTTACTTTAGAAAATGATAACTTGCGTGTTCCTGAAAAGCTCTACCGTCACCCGGCGTGAAAACGTCTCTATTAAAGTAACATATCTCGGATAAGAGCTTTGTTTTTGAGCTTTAAAGCTCGTTTGAAAAGGTATACAAATATACTGTAGAATATAACCTTGTATCTTACTAATATAAAGCTACTAGCGATCCGCCCCGGCTTCGCACGGATGCAACACTGGTACTAAATACACTACAGAAAAACTATGAACCTTGTATTTAACAAACATACTAATAATAATTGCACCAATGCAAAGCCGGGGCGGCTAGTTATACATATGAACCGTCCTCTTCAATGCCTCTATCTATTAAAAAAACCGCATCAAAATTCGTTGCGTAGTTTTATAGATGTAAACATGCATAGAAAAATGAAATGAAAAGATTAAAGAGAAAGGTCCGATTCTACATAACTTATTTTTGATGAAATTTTGTCCAGGTGTAGAACATAGCTTGGAAGAACACATAGTCTACTTAGCGGTTTTTATTTAGTTCCGCGCAGACGAAGTTGCGGGCGACAGCTAACTCATATAAACAGTATTAGTACACAAGAACTTTGGTCGTACTAATTTAGTATTCGTTCAGAACTCGTCGTCTACGGCTCAGTGTTGAGGCTTAGCAAACTTCACTCCGCAGGAATGTGTCGCTTCCTCACCAACTACTTGCTTAAGCACAACTTTATTCTACTCTCAAGAGGTGCTTCTTGAAATGAGTTAGCATTACGTCAGAACAAAATATAATAAAGTTTTAATATTTTTAACCGAATATAAAAAAACGGAGTTACTTTTTATGGATATTGTTAATATTATTTTATAAATGAATGTTACGTCTATTAAAATGTGTGTTGAATAATTGAGCGAAGCTATCAGATACTTCTATCTTACGGTATAGGAAAACATCGTGATGCAACCAACCTACACATATCAGCGAAGAAATTAAGAGATATGTGTGAAGTCACGTACTGGGCCAGCGTGCTTGACTATGACCTAATACCCTAGTAGGCCCTTTTTTGGCGACGTTCAATGAGCTGATGATGATCCAGATGCTAAAGAAAGGTTGAGTTGAAAATATTAGTAAAGTTAGTTTAATAATAAATAACAATATCTATTAAGGGTTTGTATCATTATACTACAGAAGGTAATTACTTAAATTTAGCAATTAAAGTGATTTAAATTCTAAACGCGGCGGTCGACCAGATTACTTATGATCAAAACACACGTGTCTCTGTCTATGTTACTGTTTCCATTGTTGTTACAGTTGTGTAGAAACATATCCTCGTCTCACTCGGTCGCTTCGGAAACACAGAGATAGGAATATGTTGTTATACATGTGTAAACACTTAGTGATATAGACGACTTAATTGAAACAAATTAATATTCGTGTACACGCGCAGATTAATAGTTTGTTTTTGTTGAAATTAATTTTATCTACAAAGGGTTTTGCTTTTACTATTTATGCGTATTTGATAACGAACCTTATTCCTTTCAGTTAAGGTACATTTTAGATGGACTATGATAAAAGCGTCATAATAAAACTCAGCCTCGTATACGAAGGCCCTTAGAGAATATTAAATTTCAGATTTTTATAAGCTCTTTTGTTTTGTCAGCTCAGTGCTTCAAGTTCCGTAGAGCGGACGCGGTACTAATTATCTGGTGAAGACATCGAAACAAAACAACTAGAACTGGCAACCGCTTTGTTCCACTAATTCAAAGACAATCTCCAACAATAGTGAACAATTTGATACAAAATAAAAAAAATACTAATTAAAATTGCAGACGGAACTTTGAAAGGAATGTTATTTATTTATTTTTAGTTTTTGCCCTGACCAAATCTCCGACCAATCTTATAATACATACAAATCCAGTTATCTTTTACATGTGTTGATTAATTCCATAGAAAGAGAAAGGTATAGAAATGCCTATAGCGTATACGGTTGAGGAACAAAGAATTCCTTAGACTACGTCATACGTATGTTGTGTGTGCGTCACTTTACGATTTTCAACCAATAATATCATGTCTTAGCCTTTGCCTGGGCCGTATGAAAAATTAGTTCACCGAAAATACGCTTGGAGCGCCACAATACTATGTGATACGTACAATAAAATTTTCCTGGGTCATATTTCTGGACCCAAACAAACAAAATCTTATACGGAGAAAGGGTAAAAGATCTATGTCACTGTCTTTGTCACGTTACGTATATTTCGTATAAATGTGTCTCAGTCGCTGTCAGTATGACATATGTTATATCTCATCTGATTCTTTTAATCTATGTTTAATTCGAATAACAAATAGATCATTTAATTTAGGAATTTGCGTTGTTTAGCCATTTGTTAAATGAAAGTCGACACAGTCATTAATTAGTCACCGTGACGTACAGTCCGACAAACTAATCCTCTAGCGATTATATCAAATGGAACGGATTTCGTGCGGCACTGATACGCTAATTATCATTTAAATATGTACACTGTCAAAGAATTTAATTCCCTCCCCACTTAGGAATGAATATTGCAACCTGTAATAAGTCCTTATTTCCATAAACACTTATTTAACGCTCGGCATTTACGCTCATTCAACGCACATACGATTGCTTCAAAATAAACCCTATTTCGTCCGCCCAGTGCTCAAAATGCAATACTTCGTGATAAAGCTGCGCGTTTTAAAAGCGCTGCCGCATGAACAGTTACAAGGAAATGCATTTGTTTTATTTTAGCGCTGATAGCCGTTAAAGCATTTAAATAATTAGAGTAAGAATGTACTTTGTTATTGCAAATAGGCGTTGTTGTTTGTGAGTGACAAATGGGTGGGAAATAAAAGTCCTTAACTGTATACAAGGAGATTGTGTAGTTTCTTACGTGTTAGAAAACGTATACGCAATGCGGGATTCTGTTGGCAAGAGAAGCGACTTGTCTGCCAGACAGCCTAGCTACGCGCCCCGGCTATACTTATCCGAGAAAATGTATTGCTAGTACCAAAGGGATTTTTACCGAAAAAAAATCTGTACATTACTGATAGGTGCTTGTGTTACAGCTGTATAAATTACTAGCTGTTCTTCGCGACCTTGTCCACGTAGACATAGGCAATATTGAATAATGTAGCCTATGTTACTCGGGGATAATGTAGCTTTCTAATGGTGAAAGAACTTTTAAAATCGAGCCAGGAGTTCTCGAGTTATTTCAATACAAAACTTTCCTATTCTTAATATTAGTATAGAAATAAAAAAGCAAAAAAAAAATATTCAAATATGTGATAAAATAATTAGCAGTTATCGAAGGTCTTTTAAGTTACCAAATAATATGAAGGTAATTTTTCAAGTCAAGTGACTTCATTTCTTAATATTCTATCAAAAAGTCGTTCCGAAGAAATTTTATTTGACGTCGAGAGCGCCTCTCACAGATTTAATAAAATTAACTTTTATTAAAAAGCTTTTTCAGATTTAATATCTTTTAAATACTAGCTTTTGCCGGCGTCTCCGTCCGTACCGAATAAAAAAAC
Source organism: Papilio dardanus tibullus (assembly GCA_013186455.1). Lineage (NCBI taxonomy): Eukaryota > Metazoa > Arthropoda > Insecta > Lepidoptera > Papilionidae > Papilio > Papilio dardanus. Next base: position 51,079 of record QDHC01005449.1, read on the forward strand.
TCAGTATCAGTATTACCCCTAGGTACTGTGTTCTATATTTGTGCAAAGACTCTTCGAGATCTGTTCAGAGTTCAGACATCTATCTATTCTAAGCTTTTTTAATATTAGTATGAAGAGTATTAAACGGTAAAACACACTATTTACTGTATTATTCTTCTTCTTTTGTTATATAGTCAAACCGCTATAAGCGAGAGTCATTCTCTGGTCCCCACGAGCTACCTCCATATGCGATAAACTCGGATTAGAGAGAAACCTCTGCAAACGAGACAAATATCGTGGTCCCTGGGACTGTCGCTTATCTAGTATCGACTGTATCCCTAAATAATGTTCAAGAAAAGTTTGCTTACGATTTTTCAAATATAATTTGAATACCGTTTCTAAATATAGTTTTTTATATGGAATTAAAAGCAACCTTCTGATATGAAAGCCTCCCCCCGCGCACCCCGCGCTCGTCTCCGGCAATCACATTTGAATACAATCTAAATACAACTGTGACTCGTTTAAACTCCTTTGAAACGTTTCATTGAAATAGAAAAATCAAACGAAACGTCAAAGAGCTTTTCGCTAACGAAATTCAAGGAAAAAAGAAGAAATTCATACGTTTTTATTTGATCTAGTTTCACATGCAAAGGGCTTTATGAATTACACCTTCAACTTTAAACGTTGCTTACATTTAACTTGATTATGAAAGCATTTAAGTATGTATTATATTTAAAAAAATAACCCGTTTCAAATCTGATAAAATTAAGTGTATTTAATATTTTATTGTTTACAGCGACACCTGGATAAGCCAGAAACCTCTATAAGCGAGAATCATTTTCTGGAGCTATCTCCATAAGCGAGAAACTTGGTTTAGAGTGAAACCTCTATAAGCAAGACAAATATCGCGGTCCCTTGGACTCTCGGTTATACAGATTCGACTGCATCTTGTAACTTGTACCATATAGAGGAAACATTACAAATAAAGGTTTATACCTAAAAATGGTAAAAGTCTTAATTCGTTTCATGTTCACTAGTTTCACTGTTGGTTGTCATACGCCGCTTTGTCATGACAGTAACAAACGAAGTATCATTGTCATGACAATATTCGATTCTGTTATTCGAATATGGAACAAATTGAAAGCTCCGACCTTTCAAACAAAGCTCGTACGTGTTCCGCGTCCGCTAGAGGGCGCTCTCACATACGGGAGCTTTTCGAGAACACTGTAGCGTGTCATTACTGTGAAATTCTATTCAAGCTTGTTTTTTGTTCACCCACATATCTGATTTTCATCTGCTTGTATGGAAAAGAGTCGCATTTTTTATGTCATTTAAATAATTTGAATAGATAAGCTAATGTTTCGGATTTCTATTTCGCTTTGTTAACTTCAATTTATATCGCAATTAACCTTTTCTTTAAGAAAATAGATGGCGTTGTCGTTAATTACAATCTAGTTTGTAGCAACGCAGCCTCAGCGATCGCTCGTAGAACGTATAATTTCGTAGAACCGTAGCTCCGTAGATTGCGTAGCTCGGCACTGCGCCAACAAATCGCCTTTGCTACGAATCGGATCTTTTTACTTAAAGATTTTTTGAGATATAATTCCGAGACGAAATTGAACAAATTGTGTACATTTTCCTCCCACTGGCGCACCGCAACAGTGGTGAAGAAATTCATAAAATTACTTTCATTTATTAAAATAGAAATTGTTTCAAAAACTGAAATTATTACAATTTTAAGTCAATATAAATGAATAGAACCTTTTTAATTAACTACTTACCTAATTATCTACTTTATAATTTCGCAAATACTCAAGTTACATAAAAAATAAATATTTAAAAATGCGTCCGTCATTTTATTCTGAATTTTTATTACATTCTTCCTTAAGCTTTACAACTTCCTTCCTAATGGCTAACATAAAAACAGTAACTATGTAAACATAAAGAAATCAAAGCCTTTGTTAGTGAGCTTAACAAAAGCGATTTGTCTAAAGTGCAATTTAAAGTTGCGCCGTGTTAGTCGATACATCAGCGCCGCGTCGACTCGTGACGAGGAAGAGAACGACCATCAGTCTATGACCATGTTCTAGCTTCATTCATTCATAACCAAGTTAGACAATGCCTTGTTGGTTTAGTTAGTAGAAACGAGTACTAAGTAAGTCTATCGATTTTAAGGTACGGAAGCAGAAATGTAAAGCGTATTTCTAACATACAAATGTCTCGTACTACATAGATCGATAGTTGGCAGATAGCCAATCTGCGGCCGATACTGAGGCCGTGAGCTCACCTCTACACCAGCTCTGAATTCCTGGTACATGGATCCCCAAAAATAGGCTTTACATTCTTTTATATCTTAAGAATATTTTGCGTAAAAGATGCTTTTAGTGTTTTTACATAATTTCGAGTAATTTAATAAATTCTATGCATTTTAAATCAAAATAGAGTTAACAAAAAAAACTAACAATAGACCCTCCATTTGAAAGTAGCTTATATTTTAACGATAATTATAAAAAATATATATGTGTTTTCGAGTAACAAAAACTAACAATACAAAAGCGAGTGAAAACTCTCATTGTTAGAACAATGTGACACAACTAGAGGCTAATTGAAATCTCACTCGAAACTTTTCACAAACACGATATTACAGGAATTTTCAAACTGAACATTTAACACATTCGGGAACAAACAAATAATTTTAGAGAATGTTAACTGCGTTTAGTAAAGCTGTTTAGTTGCTTTAATTATACAAAAGCTACGAAACCATTTATGAGAATAGAAACCAAAGGCATGTGCGACTACCCGGGGGGCTACCCAATGTGGATACGCTACAAACCAATTCGATAGCGAACATCAAAAATGTATGGAACCACCAATAGCGTTCGATATCTCAAGTACATGACTTATCGAATGTCATTATTTCATACATTTTTGTCGATTCCATCAGCGATATCGCTAATCGAAATATACTTTGGGTAACCCTGGATATCTACGAATAGAAACGAATTGAACGAGATGTGAATTTAATAATTACATTTTTAATTATCTCTTAAAAATTAAGTTTAATTCGTACTAACAATGACCAGATAAGAGGTACTTGTTAGGCTTCAATAGACCAAGTTTGAGGTTGGCTGTTATAATTTATATCTTAAGTCTACAAGTATTTTACAGTAATTTAATTGTTTTTGTCTACGAGTGAGTTTTGAGCCGCTCTGTCGTGTCTTGTTCTGTAGAGGCTCGCTCTCACACTGACGCGCCGGGAGCGCGTGCGGCGTTGCGCCGGGGTTGGCTGTGGTGGTGGCGCCCGGTGTGGCAACGCGCAGGATGCGATGCACGGTGTGGCAACGCCTCCAATATTACCGCGCGATTAAGCGCGAACAGTGGTAGATCCGTTTTTAAAGCCGATTTTTAAATCCGAAGCCTTACGGTAACTGGACCAAGGTCCCGATTCAAACGTATAAATGCTAAGGTCCAACGTCCACTATAAGCGATGCTAAGTACGGCGCAGTGGGAGATATCGGTGCGCTGCGCCGTGATTAACGACCCTCGTAAATCTTTCCTCTCTCACCTTATCTCTCACAAACTATCTCACACCTTGCGCAAAAACATAGCTTTACGTCGCTTTATTTACTATTGTGTGGCATACATATGTCCGTACAGAAGATATAATGACGTCAAACTAATATTAAAATTCTACACTAGCTCCGTCCCGTAACTCCATCTGCGCGGAACTAAAATAAACATATATATTAAAGACTAAAATTGCTCTTTTCTGCGACTTATGTCCGTCTTTTCGCGAACTTGTTCTAATGTAGCCGTAGCTTATATACTTAGTATGAAATTACTTATCGCTATTATACCGCATGACGAGTGGACGTTGAAAAATGATTGTAGAATATAAAGTGACAATAGCCTGCAGTGAGCTGAGGCAATGAGCTGCCAGTTGTTACCCTGAGCCGTTGTGAGCGATGGCGCTGCGGTCGCTTGTCAGCTGTCACATGTCACTTGTCATTGTTAACATATCATTGCAATTTCATCGTTTATCGCTGAATAATTTTGACAATTGCAAAGGTTTAAATATGCATAAAGTTTTACTTAAACCATATTCACTACGATTGTATAAGTAAAATTTAATATAATTTTTAAAATAGAGCCTTTAAAGTTCTAAAGAAGTAATTGTTCGGAAGCACTCGAGTCGTTTAACTACGTGCTCTGATATTGGGGCAATGAGCCGGAGAGAGGGCGCCACTTTGACTCGGCAAGTCATAACGAACCGCCCGCCCTACCGGCTCCCTCCAGCGCTCGTCCCAGCGCTCGCCGCCCAGCGCGGTTCAAAGAACTAAAGTTGCAGAGTAAAATTGATTTACTCGCGTGAACTTAATTCATAGATTCATTCGTTTTTTTTTGATGTAGAGATTTTAAAACTCTTTTTGAGAATTAATAACGGGAAAATATAAAACGACCACCAAAAAAAATAAACGTAACACCAAATTGATTTACCCAAAACAAATATAATAAGAACAAAAAAAATAAAACTGTACCAAACATATGATACTCTAAATTAAAATTCATCTACCAGATACTCTAAATTAAAATTCATCTACCTATTTAAATCACGCTTCCTTCAGAAAAAATATTTTCACATCAAAATTGATAAATTAGCACCTAATTTCAAACATCTAATTTTTGTGCTTTTATACCCAAATATATTGCAAATCAACCTAAAAATGTATGCATATAACCAAATAAACTATATTGATACCAAATTATATTATATTATATTTTATCCGTCCGTTACTGCAGGGCACGGACGCACTCGCTGCGCCGCTCTTTGTTATTCGCGAGCTGTGACGTTGCGCTTGATGGTTGACTGAAGTGCTTCTAAAGTAAAAAATATGCAGATCTCACTAATATAGAATTTTTTCTATTTATTTTACTAATTATGAAGATTGTTTTACATCGTTTAATTTAAATTCATGTCAATTAAAAACGCGTACCAACTGCATAGGTAAGGTTATGTTTAGAACATGTTGAATAAAATAAAAAACAAATAGGTAAGTTATATAAAAAAAAACTATCAATCGAATTATAAACATTAAGATTTGTTCGTCTCAACGAACAAACATCAAGCACAAGGAGGACCCTTGCCTTGCCCGACCCATCCAGCAGGACTGGCGTGTGCCAACAGACATGCGAAAGCTGCCCACATAGTCGCCCGTCTGGAGACTCCCCAGAATGATACCTAACGTACAAGAATTATAAACTACAAACTAACCTTCATAAAAAATAATGATATAGGTCTTTTCAGGTCCTATATTCGTATACGCTTAATCCAAATATGCGTTGCGCTAATGGTAATTAATTGAATATTATTCATAATTTTTAACCATTATTGACATATGAAATCATTGTTGTTTAGTAACTTTCATTGCAGATCAAATAAAATTTAAATAAATAAATAATCAGCAAAATAAGAGCTAAAGTCTAGGTTATGCGTGAAACGCCCCTTATGTCACTCCCACATACGTCAGCTAAAATAGATACTAAAAAAATAAAATAGGTGAACAATAATTTAAATTGGTTATATTTTACTATTTTAGCACAAAAATCTGTATCATATTTGAGTGAAATTTTGCATTAAATTGAGGTTATAAATTAGGTGCAACTTTATTATTTTTGATGGCAAAATGATTTTTTTGGTGATAGTTTTTCTATTTTGATTGAAAGACTACAAATATTTTGGTGGTAGTTTTTATATAAAATGTGGATCGAATTTAGGTGATGATTTACTTTTTTTTGCTGATAATAAATATTTATTTTGGAGATCAAATTTATTATTTTTGGTTATCGTTTAATTACAAGCCATTAATAACAGTAACTATTAAACTATGAAACGAAGAGATTTTTGTGCGATTTAAAGTTAAATTTGATGGTTTAAACACAACTTGTTAGATTATCAACATGCGATGTGAACAGACTCGAAAAATGTACGTTGAACCAAAACTAGAACATCTAAAGCAGAACTAACCTATTATAGATACTTGAAATGATGTGAGTTAAAGGCTTTAGGCCCTTCGTACACAAGCCACTAACGACTGCAATTTTAATCTCTGACCTACTACCAAACGCTTATAGAGGCCGGTATGTACACAGGTACGAGACCATTTATAAGACTATTGGGTAAACCGCACTTTAAAATCGTAGTTTTGCGTAATCTTGTGTAAGACCTAAAGTTACACGTTACGCACAAATCGTACTTTTTAGGTGCGTTAAAAGTGTATTTCTTGCTTCACAAAGTAACATACAAAAGGATACGTATGTAACATATAAGATAATATCATAGAATGTTACGTGCCGGAGCTCGGCGTTCAACTCCAGACAAAGTCAATCGATGGTTCATATTCGAATACTTTAAATTGTTAACGAGAACGTTTGATGAAAATTTCCTGCGTTCGCGGCGCTCTCACAGAGCTACGGAATTATGTATTGATCAAACATAGCGTACTCGTAGTTCTTTGAGAAAACATTCCTGATGTTCCAAATATCCCATTGATATTTTTTTTTATCTTGGGGAGTATTTTTCATCAGTACATCGTGATTTCTGCACATATCGGCGAAGAAATTCAAATATATGTGTAAAGTCGCCCAACGCGCACTGAGTCAGCGTTGACTATGACCTAATCGCCCTTTAAGGTAGGCACCGGGCCCCTCGTTGGGGATGTATGGTGAGCTGATGATGATTATTATTTTTTTCTATTGCAAAATCTCGAAATTTGATGAAAGAGGTGAAACAAAAGTTCTATAACAGATTAATGACATACAACATAAAAATATAGTTTTCTTGTTATCAGGTATATTAATATTAGCTCTAGTGTTGTCTTACCTTATGGAATACCGACGTAGTCGTCGCGGCAGCGGACCTGGAAAATAAAGAATTATATCAACATTGTAACATCTGTGTAACGTTTAATAGGATATAAATATACGTTCTTTGAGTTTGAGTTTAATTAATACACACACCTAACAAGTTGCTTGTCTTTATTGTTATACTATTAAACGACTCGTGAATGTATTAATTTGTATTCTTAAAATAACAATTAATATTACATTGCCTAGTGCGGACACCACCTGATTGTTTAGGTAAAATTGGAACTTTATGTAAAAAATATTTTTCATTTTTCATTTTCAATAAGACACATGTCAACATATAAATATATATAACTCAAAGGACTGACTGACTGAGACTGCGACCTATAGATGCACAACGGAAACTAATCGGTCTAGTTTATAATATACAAGCTGTTGTGCGCGACTTCGTCCGCCTGGAATTAAATAATATAGCCTATGTTACTCGGGTATAATGTAGCTTTGTAATGGTGAAAGATTTTTTGAAATCGGCCCAGTACTTCTTGAGTTATTTCAATACAAACAAAATTACAAAGTTGCTCTCTTTATAATATTAGTATAGAAAACTAATATTTGATTACAACCCATTTCTATCATATTAACGTTTGATATATAATATTTGATAGTTAGTAACACGTAATTATCCGCAATAACGATGATAATTTGTCACTAATCCGCTGCCGTCTGCCGTCAGCCGTCTGCGAGGCTCAAGACATCGAGGTCGGCTCACATTGAGACGACCTCAATAATTGATAGACGTCGTTACATCGCTTATCGCCTCATCAAATTAATACGGACAGGTAGTTACTCTGATATATAGAGTTCATTGAAACAAATGAGGTTTATGAACCTTACTCTTTTATATTTCAACTTATCATTGTCCGTCACAGTTTGTTGATGAAGAAAGAATGCGATAACTAAATGCCATATACGTAATTTGTATTAAAAAAAACTCTTTTTTTTAACGAAGCATTTTTACATAAATTCCCTAAAATCTACATCGCCTATAATGATATAAAAAAAACAAAACTCTTAAGTAATAAAGGTATCATTGCAATAGTAAGTTATCCGCAAACGTATAAATACCAATCGCTGTAGCAAAAACATCTATAACTATACATCTATTTTTTATATTTCCAACTTCCAATATAAAAATGTCTGCAACTGTAGCTTAATTAATTAAGTATGTGATAAAAAGTGCTTTAAAATCAACGCAGTAAGGTTGACTTTAGCTCTACGGAAGTACGCTATAATTATAAATCCGCGACAAGTTTTTGTTATTAGCGCAACGTATCCCATTTAAGTGGAAGAGTTCGCGTTGCGACGTTGACGGCGGGAATGAATGGGGCAAAAGTTTTTATAGATGTTACCATGACAAGCGTATCTGGAGATTTCGGGGTAAAAAAGTTTATACGGAGCAAGGGGTTGCCGCAAACTGGGACGACACTTTTGTTTTTAAAAGGAGGCGTGATTGGGCCTATGATAAATTAATAAAGGGAGCAATAGAGGAGGAGATAATACCACAAGAGCAGTGTCTAACGATCTTCGGGTTGCCAAAGTAAAGTATATTAATGTTTTTTTTAATATCTGCTAAGATAATGTACACTCCTTAAATTTAAATATGTCAAAATAGTCATAGATGAATTGAAAAAAATGTATATTAGAACGATTTCATAACTGCGTACTTTAAAAAGAGATAAAAAGAAGCAATAAAGTCATTATAATAACTAAAATATCTCTAATTTGAAAATGGAATCAAATATCTAAACAAAGAGGATTATACAGTTGAATATGCTCAACATAGAAGCTGTTAGCATTTCACACACGACAGAGGGCGCTGTCGTTGTCTACGTTAATTTAGCTGCTACGTGACGGTTTATCGTGATCCAGTCCTGAGCTACGACTAGCATTATGAAATAGGAATGTATCTTATCACACAATGGACTGATTTGTAAAGGCTTTTTAGACACTACTGTGAGTAATACATAGAAAAAATGATTGGTTTTATTTGTAAAAAGAGCGTATGATTTAATACATTACTTATTTTGCAAAGTACTTATAGAATGAATAAAGCAAAGAAATGAGGAAGACGTAACAAAATACAAAGATATAGTAGTACCGGTCTACGAGTCTACGAGATCGTAGCAAACCGTAGCACACTTAAAGTTGCCTTCGTGCTAAAGTATGAACATAAGCTTTTTTGTAGCACGTACAAAAAAACTTATGTCACGAGCTCTACCTTAACGTAGTTATAGTAACTGTTCATAGACTTGACAGAAATATAGTTTATTTTATATTAGGTTATTTATTTGCTTTGTTATTGAACTTAATTGAATATATGAAACAATCACTACTAATTTACATTCCTTTGTATATAACTTGATATATTATGTAAGCAAATGTAATATAATTAGTAACTTTGGCATATACTTGACAGTTGGACAGCAGAGATGGAAATTAATGATACTTTATTGCTTCCTAAGTTAGTGTTAAGTTATTGCAAGTTACTTGCGTTCCTTTTATGATATATGTGATTACACAAGTTAGTCTGTTGTCATCATGAATAACTTTACAAATATATATTTATTGTTTTTTTCATTAATTCTGACTTCTCGGTGTTGCAAATGTTACTTCAATATATGTCAAAAGCGAATAAAAATCTCTACAAAGCAAAATAATTAACAGACTGTTTGCTGAAGGAGAAAGTAATTTAAAACGCACAGTGTTTACTGAAGGACCTTTTTGGTTCTCATTTCCGTTTTATCAAAAGACGAGTAAGTGGCAATTTGTGTTATCATTTCCTACATTGATAAGGCAGTGTTTAGTATCTACTTCTTCTTGCATAGACGATGTAGCTACGTGTAGCTAGATGTAAGTCTACCAGTTCGTGACATTACTACAACTTACCGTTGAGTTGGCAGGTCAACAAAGTACGTGTTGGTGGTGGCGCGGGCGAGCGGGGCACACGTCCGACTCAGTGCGAGGCGCGGCGCCGACTGCGCGCGCGGATCGATACGCGCGCCGACCGCCATTGCCGCGTCCCCGCGCTGCCCGACATACCTTATACCCAATTTCCCTCGTTTTTTCACATTTTTAACATATTTTAGTATTAAAAAGTTTGACAGTGGCTAAAGATGAATGGTTTATTTTTAATTTAATTAATTAGTTGAAGTTTTTTTTTGGTACAATTAAGGTTTCGCATACTCTATGCTCTCTGATGAGTTTTATATAATCTGTTCCACTCTACTTTCTTATGCTTCGTTAAACGTCATTTGTCATACACAAGTGTCTCAATTTTGAGTTGGGTTTGATTGGGATTCATTTAATTGATCAACATTTCAATTAAATTCACATAATTTCCATTACTGCAGATACTTTTTTATCCATCCATTTTTTTATAAGTCTAATAGTAAAATTTACGTCATACATAGATTATAATTTACTTACAATAATCATAAAGTAGCGCGTAGCAACAGCTACGTGGCTACGACGTAGCACTGTCATACTAAAAATAGAAGTTACGTAGACTTGTGTATCGATAGATGAATTATGGATAGACGTAGAAGCCTCCGATATTATACAATACACGAAGTATGACATAATATCGTTAAAATAAATACAAGAATATTGTTTAAGCATGTTTTAGGTTTTAGCTTCTTAAAAGTATTTATTTTAAGTAGTATGAAGTATTAAATAACACAATGTACGTATCACAGAGCACTATATCGCACTTGAATGCTTGTAAAGTGATAAAAACGCCAGCAGCATATTGTGTACGACGTCGAGTTACAAATGAATGTAAAATACAGTTTAAAATAATATTTCATGTTGCAGCTAACAGCTCGCCGGCGCCCCCTGCCGGGAGTCACAATGAGACTGTTGCGAGAAACAGACGAAGATGCATTTCCATTCTATTGTTTTTCTTTTACTTAAGTTTAACTAATTTGTTTTCTGACTATTTTTTACAGACTCAGCTGCATTTTGACTTGAAAATATGCTACGGTGTCTAACTATGACAGAATAGGTATTCTAAAGGTTGCAGTTACCGTTTAAGTTTTTGTACAATAACAATATATAATAAAGACTGGCTGTCCCCCGCGACTGCGTCCGCATGGAATTAAATGAAAGACTAAGTAAGTAGCCTGTGTTTTCCCTGTTTCTGTTCCACACTAAAATAGAATAGAGATAACTTCAAACTACTTATATTTTTTTTTATTTAGAGCGGATGAAGTCAGGAGCAACAACTAGTAGATGTTAAATATCATGTAAGTACAATATTGTAACATACAATACATTTGTCCTGATAAAATCTACAAGGTAATTAATTGTGTAACATGTAGTACACTTGTGTCATATTGATTATCAATAACACGCCCATAAATAACACTAAGGCGCGAATAATTACTGAATTAATTGACTCATCTGCATAATGGCTTGTCTCCACAAGCCTGACTCAAGCGGTCTTCATGCATTGACTGGCGCCTCAGCCCGGCGCCCCTTGTTAATATTAAGGTAGCTATAGCTAGCCTCTACATACGTTCGATATGACTTCACATTATACATTGTTTGTACATCGTACGTGTTTGTGAACTGACGTGATTTATGACAGCGGATTAAGGATGACTCACACTACACCCTGTCTCGGCCGGGAGACGCTGACGAGGCAGGCCCGGACGTGGCACGTACCGGACACGGTTTGCGAGTCCTCCTTTACATGCTCATAACCTGGATTAGATGTACTAATATGTGCTAATATTTATTTTAAAAACGCTTCAAAAAGGTTTGTAATTAACCAGCTGACCGCGACTTGTTCCGCGTGGAATATAAGAATATAGCCTGTGTTACTCGGGGATAGTGTAGTTTTCTAATGGTGGAAGAATTTTTGTAATCGGCACAGTTGTTCTTGTGTTATTTCAATACATACAAAAATTCAAAAATACAAAGTTTCTCTCTTTATAATATTAGTATAGACTATCAATAGTAAATAGTTCTAACACTAGAAGCATACATCAATGTATAAAACGCTCTACATATCTTTATTCCGCCTGTAGACAAGCATTGTGATATTTCATTTAAAAACAAACAAAGTAGTAAAATGCGATATTTAATAACTGCATTCATGAATCATGTAAGTATTTAATAAAAACGTGTAATTCGGGACAGAATATAAAGACATCAGAGCTATAAATACGGCGCCGACGACACGCGGCTGCATAATTGATCGAGCGCGAAGTGGGAAGCAAACTGTGACGTCACAAAGTGCTAATTGATAACTGTTCATTATTACTTAACAATATATTTTTCTATAAACTAATATGTTAGTAAAGGATTTCAATATTTAGTTGCTAACTCGAATTATGAAGAGATAGTGGTAAGAGATTGAGAAACTTGGCACGTATGTTATTATGACAAGTTTTTATATAAGAAAAAGGGGGCAAACGAGCAGCGGGAATTTCGGGGTGATCAACGACGTTCATAGACATCTGCAATACCAGAGCAACCACAGATGCGTTGCCGGCCTTTTAGGAGGTGATACGCTCGCTTCTTGAAGGACCCTAAGTCGTAGCGGGTTGGACATACCGCCGAGGACAGACCATTCCACAGTACGGCCGTGCGAGGCAGAGAGTTACGCGAAAACCACACTATAAAGGATTGCCAGCCATCCAGGTGGTGCGAATGGAAACTGGCGATCTGTCGACTCGTCCGATGACGGAACTCCGCGGCAGAAATTGTGGAAACATTTCTTCAGAGCACTTCCCGTGGTAGATGCGGTAAAAAATGCGGGGGGAACTAACGTCCCTCCGCAAGGGCAGAATGTCGAGCCGATCAGTAAGAGCTCGGTCATCGACGTCGATTCGAATCGCTCTACTTGTATGCGGTCAAATGGAATAAGAATTTTAACAGTGGTAGAGCCAGCTCTAAGATCTTCGCACGAATTGGCCGACTCGCCCGGTGAAATACCACGTCCACACAGAAGAAAGTAAGACTTCCAATACTGTTTAAATATAGAGGTAAGAAATTAAAATTCTTGACTGTACTCTCATTTCACTGATACCAAGTTAAATAAAATAAATGTATCGGCAACAAATCAAAAAATAAATCGTTGTAACATTTTATTTCTAACATTCGTGGATAAAAATAAACTGTGCGAATGCAGGCACCCAGTCTGCATCTGTACAAGGAACAGTGTCACGAAACGAGGCGCTGTTGGCAAAATACCTCGCGACGTGCCGATGTCGCTCCTCTACTCTATAAATACCTGCAACGCAACGAATACTTCACAATATTCACACGGAACTATTCCGATTTATAGAACTTTTTTTTCTTTTTCCGCCTGAACGCGTGCAGCTTGTAACTTATGTATTTTTATTTTAAAATGTTGGAATACGATGTTGGAGTTTTATAAGCCAATTTGTGCTTACTTATTTCTTGTTATTTTATTAGAAACTAGCGACCCGCCTCGGCTTCGCACGGGTGCAAATCGGTATAATGCTGATACTAAATACTGCAGCGTTTGCAATGTAGCTATAATCGCTAAAAATGTGATAATTAAAGAAACCTCTAAATTATCAGTGTTACTCTACTATATTTTATATGAAAACCTTCATTATGAATCACTCTATCTATTAAAACCGCATCAAAATCCGTTACGTAGTTTTAAAGATTCAAGCATATAGGGACAAACATAAAAAAGCGTTATTGTTTTAGGGAAAATATAAAACGACCACCAAAAAAAATAAACGTAACACCAAATTGATTTACCCAAAACAAATATAATAAGAACAAAAAAAATAAAACTGTACCAAACATATAATACTCTAAATTAAAATTCATCTACCTATTTAAATCACGCTTCCTTCAGAAAAAATATTTTCACATCAAAATTGATAAATTAGCACCTAATTTCAAACATCAAATTTTTGTGTTTTATACCCAAATATATTGCAAGTCAACCTAAACATGTATGCATATAACCAAATAAACTATATTGATACCAAATTATATTATATTATATTTTATCCGTCCGTTACTGTAGGGCACGGACGCACTCGCTGCGCCGCTCTTTGTTATGCGCGAGCTGTGATGTTGCACTTGATGGTTGACTCAAGTGCTTCTAAAGTAAAAAATATACAAAACTCACTAATATACAATTTTTTATATTTACATTACTAATTATGAAGATTTTTTTACATCGTTTCATTTAAATTCATGTCAATTAAAAACCGCGTACCAACTGCATAGGTAAGGTTATGTTTAGAACATGTTGAATAAAATAAAAAACAAACAGGTAAGTTGTATAAAAAAAAACTATCAATCGAGTTATAAACATTAAGAATTGTTCGTCTCAACGAACAAACATCAAGCACAAGGTGGACCCTATCCTGGCCCACCCCATCCAGCAGGACTGGCGTGTGCCAACAGTCATCCGAAAGCTGTCCATATAGTCGCCTGTCTGGAGACTCCCCAGAATGTTCGTCTTAACGATCATGGCTTTGGACAGAGCCGCGCATAGAGCAGTGCGTGATCAGTGTGTCGGTACTAATAAACCATTCAGATATTAGACAGCATTAGGTTGTTTCATTTCCCCCTCTTCCGCATTGGGGGTGTATTGTTGATAATTGCCGCTGCCTTTAGTCTGTACGAGTATGTTCGGGCTCAACCCCACCCGGGGATTGATACCTAATGTACAAGAATTATAAACTACAAACTAACCTTCATAAAAAATAATGTTGTACGTCTTTTCAGGTCCTATATTCGTATACGCTTAATCCAAATATGTGTTACGCTAATGGTAATTAATTGAATATTATTCATAATTTTTAACCATTAATGATATATGAAATCATTGTTGTTTTGTAACTTTCATTTCAGATGAAATAAAATTTAAATATATAAATAAATAATCAGCAAAGTGAGAGCTAAAAGTAATCAATTGGTCGCATTTAACGGTGTAATCACCGTCAATACTTAATAGTAATAATACTGCAACCTTGTTACCGATAAAAGTAATATACTGCAACAAAAGCCAAACTATATGGGTTGGGTTAAGTTTAGGATATTTAAAATTAAATCAAAGACTAGGTTATGCGTGAAACGCCCCTTATGTCACTCCCACATACGTCAGCTAAAATAGGTACTAAAAAAATAAAATAGGTGAACAATAATTTAAATTGGTTATATTTTATTATTTTAGCACAAAAATATGCAACATATTTGAGTGAAATTTTGCATTAAATTGAGGTTATAAATTAGGTGCAACTTTATTATTTTTGATGGCAAAATGATTTTTTTGGTGATAGTTTTTCTATTTTGATTGAAAGACTACAAATATTTTGGTGGTAGTTTTTATATAATTTGTGGATCGAATTTAGGTGTTGATTTACTTTTTTTTGCTGACAATAAATATTTATTTTGGAGATCAAATTTATTATTTTTGGTTATCGTTTAATTACAAGCCATTGTTTTATACTATGTAAGGATAAGGATAGCACCAGGTTTTATATTAATTATTAAGTAAGTCTAGAAATAGTAAAGAAAAGTAAAATATATCTTTAGAACCTTTTTTACGACTTGTCGTGCTAGAAAGCCTTATTTGCACCAGGATAGTATTTTAATCGAGTAGCAAGAAGCAAGTATTCTAACACGTTTAGTTACTTAATTACTTGCTACTGGACTAAAATACTATCCTGGGAGGTTACCCAAAGTACATGCGCTATAAAGCGATTCGATAGCGCACATCAAAAATGTATGGAACTGACAATGACGTTGGATATATCACACATGACTTATCGAATGTCATTGTAAGTTGTATACATTTTTGTCGATTCCATCAGCGATATCGCCAATCTAAATAAACTTTGGGTAACCTACCTAGTACGTACAAACGTCCTAGTCTTCGAGACACGTTACTTGCGGAATAGCTAAAAACAATAGACAATATGTTGTTCTTTATGGTTACGATAACTGTTATCAGCGCCATCTATAAATTCTACAGGAAACTTGTGTTGAATATTTAACTGTGTAATTTTCTCAAGCAATTTGTTCATGTTATGAGGGCGATGTGATCAGGTGTTCTCTTCCTCGCTGTTTATTTTTTCTTGTCAGCACAACCATTTAGGAAACTTATGAGACTTATCGGTGATATCGTTTCGTAAATAAAATGTTAAACATTTCTATTTTTTTTATTTTAACATATATTTTTCATATTTTTATTTCGAAATCTCTTGCCCCCTTATTTCGAAAAAAAAAGTACTGCGATAAACGAGGGCTAATAAGTCGTCGATTATACGATACTAGAGGACACCTGGAACTAAATAAAATAGACCAGGGATGTCATTGCACCAGATTATGTATCATAAGAAGTACCAGGAACAAGGATATTCTATATTTTGAAATAAAGTTTATGAATGTAGCAAACGTAGAAAGTACAACAATAATAACGCTGATTCTCGTTTTGGAATAAAGCGGTTAAGGTTAAACTGTCAAAATAGAACCGAGTGTGGTAGATTATTGTATGAATAGTTAAATTGTAATAAAATTTTACGTAATTTATTTATTTAGCTAACTCCGCTGTATCATACCAAGTGTAGAATAGGAAATAATTATTATTAAAGAGGACTCTTCATCTTTTGAAAATACTTTTAACATAGATGCAGTTCGTCTATGAAGAATTTTATAAACTGATGCAGTGAGTTCGTGGCAATAAATTCCGATCTTGTCCCCCCCCTCCTCAGTGCTCCTCGGGGAGCGCACCGACTACCTCCTGCAATATTAAACCAGTCGGGGCCAATATCGCAGCGAACGACGGAATTCATCGCCGACATTACTTATAATATCGCTACTTATGAATTCATTTACACATTTTTCAAACTCAAGGATATTTTATGTCAAATTTATCGCTGTATAAAGTTACTTATGTGATATAGGTGAATTTTAACGATACATATTCACAATTGCTAAGTATGTTTTTATTAAAACAAGAAAGGCATAAGGTAAGCGTTACAACAGTGGATATGTACCGTTAGGAGATGAATAGAGTCCTTCACTTACTAATAATGTCATAAGAACAAAAAACACAAGCAATTGAAAATTATGATTACCTTTTAATGCGGAAATTTTATTAATTACTAGCGGTTGTACACGACTTAGTCCGCGCTGATTTAAAAAATATAGCCTATATTACTCGGGGATTAAGTAGCTTTCCAATGGTGAAAGAATGTTTGAAATCGTCCCAGTAGTTTTTGAGTTATTTCAATACATACAAAATACATTTTTTTTATAATTAAGTATAGAAAAACACAAGTAGAACATTTGTCGATTGAAGTAGTTCGGCAGTATGAAGTCCTGGTAGAGAGGTGGGTCATTGCGAACGCGGGCACGTCGCGCCGCGCAGACACCATATCAAATTCTTACTAAACTTTTCATAACTGCACATCGACTATTATTGAACTTACTAGGAAAATATTTTTATTGAAATTTATCACATTTATTATATAAATATGAATTTTAATCTTTCTTTTCATGTACAGTCGAACCTGTATAAGCGACAGTCCAAGGGACTGCGATATCTGTCTCGCTTATAGAGGTTTCTCGCTTATACAGATTTGACTGTAAATGTATCTGTTTTTGTATGAATCATGCTGTGCACACAGATTTTGTCTGGTTTTGTTTGTTTTGTTCGCGACTTCGGTTGCGCGCAATTAAACAAAAATAGCCTACATTACGAAGGGATAATGTAGCTTTCCAACAGTAAAAGTAATGTTGCTATCGGCCCAGTAGTTTTTGAGTTATTTCAATATATACAAAAATAAAAAAATCTTTAAAAATTTATTAAAACTATCGTGGGACATTATAAGTAGGTACACTGATTAATTAAACACAGCTACACTCACTTTTATTTCGGTGTAGATAATTTCTTCTTTTTAATATTAGATAGAATCATCAATAATTAATATTATTGAGTACGATTAGATAAAGTTATAATATGATTAGAAGTCAGTTTAGCAGGAGAGCCTCCCCCGAGCCCGGGCAGGCGCGGGCAGGCGCGGGCAGGCGCGGGCAGGCGCGGGCAGGCGCGGGCAGGCGGCGCGCGTTGGCTCCGCGCCAGCTGAACCGAGGTCGCACAATTATTAACGAGCCTGCGGACCTGAATCGATGTCGTTTATATTTCAGTGAGAACGGAAGTCGCTTTGTGCTGCCGCTACATATATCATCAGATTCAGCTCGCGTTCAACACGCTTCGATAAACTGAAATCGATCACATTTGGGGATACAGCAAGCGCTCGTAAGATAGTGGACTTGACGTGGGAAGTGACATACGTCTTCTCTCCTGTTTATTTAAAGGTAACGCGTCTGTAACCATTTAAAGTAAGTAAATGCCTCTTGCTCGTTTCCTAATTGCTACGATTAAACAAGTTGTATTCGTCGTTTACAACATTTATGGACGGGATTTACATACGTATATTTGAAGGTCCTACGAAATATAAAAACTACATCCAAAGACCATACTTAGGCAAACTGTAAAGCCGAGCTGAGGTGAATCGATCAAACGTAGTCAGTAGTAACCACAAACACTTTATATGACAAGTATTTTCGCTAATTCAAACGTCTACTTAATCATTTTAAATGGATTTCGATGACTTTCTGCGCAGTAAGTTTAGAAGCAGCAAGCCCGCAGCGGCGGAGGTGATGGACAGGAACAAGAATAGTGTGTCGCTGGTGTGGGCGCCGCCGCCTGCCTTCGCCTTCCTGCGGGACAGGCTGATCTACCAGCTGGAGAAGAAGGAGAAGATACCGCCCTGGGTCCTCGTGTACAGGTCATTAAGTTAAACTAGATTATTATAGTCAATTTATTTCACTTTTTATTTGAAAATATCTTAAATAATGAATAACAAATTCATTTTTTAATTTGTACTACTTTTCTATATTCTAAAAGCTCAATTCAAATAGAGCTAAGCGTAACCAGGCTATTTTCTGTGAACTCGGTCTGATAAAGCTATACTTACTTTAGTAATCATTAAAGCAAGTTAACACTACGGACGTATGTATTCCAGCGGTGGAAAAACATCAAAAACAATAGAGAATCTGCCTCCGCGACACCCGCACAAGTTCCGGCTGCGCGCCGTGCTGCGCCCCGCCGACCTGCCCGCGCTCTGCTCCGCCGCGCTCGCGCACCACGGGGACCTCGACACCGCTGTTGCTAACATCACACTTCTACAAGATGCTGATATTGAAGTTATTGAAAAAAATAAAGAAAGGTAAACTTATGTAGATCTTAAGCCAGAATCTTACAACATCAAGTAGGTTAACTATTCCAAACAATACGATGATTATTTTGATGTTTTAGTAATTTAATTTTGGACTGCAATTGTTTATTATTACTACAGGTTTTTACTTGAATTACCCACAGTACTATCTACTTAATCCGCTTGGTTTTTGTGTGACGAATATTTTTGAAGCAAGGGCTTTCTGGTGTCGCAATGGTCGGAGGAGACGTGGAGCAGCACGGAGTCTGACGGTGTGTCAGCGGTCTGCTTCTGCATGGCCGTGCGCTGCGGGTACATCAAACAGGTACCGTAGAACCATTACTATAGCCTTCTAAATCCTTGGAAATAATGCCTACAATTTTTGCTGTCGTCAAGAGTATATATAATGAAGTTGGCAAACACTTGTGTGTAGATGTATAAGTTTGGAGGAGGCGAGAGGTATGCTAGGATCGTGCCAATTAGGTTTTCTTATTTGCCTCTAACTATTTGGAAGTGGCGCCTGTATGAATGTTTTGAGCTACACATCGTTCATAACTTCTAAAAGAATCAATAAATAAACCTATCCGTAGCAATCACCGCAGATAAAATCAAAAATTGATAATATTATAATATTCAACAGCTGCAAGCGATGCTAGAAGAACGTCCGGAGCTGATCGACATCCCCTCCACTAATGG
This sequence comes from Papilio dardanus tibullus, assembly GCA_013186455.1. Taxonomy (NCBI): domain Eukaryota; kingdom Metazoa; phylum Arthropoda; class Insecta; order Lepidoptera; family Papilionidae; genus Papilio; species Papilio dardanus. The sequence continues at coordinate 70,902 of QDHC01005449.1, forward strand.
CCTGTCCCCCCTCGCCACCGCCGTCAGGAAAGGTCTCTTTCAATATTACATGCTAAACTAAAAAAAATATTTTAATCATGTAATGATTTATGTACAGAATTCATTAAACCTGGAAAGTAAAGATTTAATATCTTATTTGTCTGTTTATATGTGTAAGGTGACGTGAACACAGTGCGGTTCCTTCTAGAAGCGGGTGCGGCCGCGGGGCGCGCGCTAGCCGCCGGCCAGACCCCGCTCCATCTAGCGGTGCTCGCCGGACACCTGCCTATTGTAGACTTGCTGCTAGAAAACGGCGCCGACTTACAGGTTTAAATATAAAAATATTAGAACACTAGTAATTCATTGGATTAGAATGTGTGTCCACTGCGGTTATATCATATGGTGTGTACAGGCGCGAGACGTCAACGGACTGCGCGCGGAGCACTACGCCGCGGACTCCGGCAGCGTGGACGTGGTGAGACACGTGCTCGCGCTCGGCGGAGACGTCAGCGTGCGCGACAACAACGGGTGGACGCCGCTCTTCAGAGCCAGTCAGTAACAACATCTCACAGTACTAAACTTTCAAAGAACATCGAGTTGCTACAGCGACAGTTGTCAGAGTAACGCATACGACGGCGTCAGTTTGTCAGGGAGCGAGTTCGGAGTTGGTGGCCGAGCTGGTGGCTCGAGGCAGCGAGGTGACGGTGCGCGACCGCGCGGGCCTCGCGCTTCTCGACGCCGCTCGCCTGCTGCGAGACCACAAGTAAGGAATAACTTTTGCATCTCTACGATCCGTCCAAGCCGCCTCGTTCTCAAACGACCGGACTTGTTTTAAGTATACCGCTAGAGTCAGAACATACCTCTTTTTACGTTTTCTAAAGCCTTATTTAAGTACCAAAATATGGTCTGTGCAGCGGCAAGAGACGCGAATCGGTTCTGCGTGTGGTGGACGCGAGGTACCCGCGCGAGGCGGCGCTCGCGCACTTCGCGCGTCTCACCGGCAAGATCTCCAACCTGCAGGCGCTGCGCAAGTAGCGCTCGTACTACACGACACTCAATACAGGCACTCTCATGACGCTTAATTAGCTTGAAGGTTCAAATTAAATCGGTTCACGTCCGTAGGTGAAAAACAGGTGATCGGTTTGTACAAAAACACAGAAGGTAAAGTTATCTAACATTTTATTACATAATTATAAAAAATATTTACAAAAACTTACAAGTAACGGAGTATTGAATTGCATTATGCATATAAAATGTGGTAACAGAAGAAGTATAATTCGAGTAGTGGAGTCCGCCGACAGTCCCCGTGGACACGCGCACGTGGCCTCATAGCTTACCGATTACTTACGTTAAGTCGTCGATTCTTTTAAAAATGCATTCGATGGCAAGGCTTAATAATTTAATCAATAAATAAATTAATAAATAGGTACTTATTAAAAATACTTTTATGATAGTTTCAGACACAATATTAATAAAATTAAGTTGACAGTCCAAGGACCGCGGGTGGGAGAGTGCGCTGCGGCCACGACGAAGCTTTTTAACATATCATCGATAGCGTCTGCCGAATGAATATGATTCCCTGAAATGTCCCATTCTTTACCCGGTTGCATCGGTTCCATCCTTACGTTACGTTTTGATCTATGTTTCTTTTCATCCCCGTCGTCGCCAACTTGTTCGCTAACGAATTCTGTATGGTCAAAGATGGAATGCTTGTTGCTATCTTCATTTTTGTGTCTGATGTTTATTTTGTGATTTCTTCCGTCGTGTGATTCGTTTACGTCAGTATCACTCTCCTTGGGCACCAGCGAACTGATCAGCTTAAGATGGGTCACCGGCAGCCGCGAGGAGTGGAGACTATCTTTTTTAATGTGTTCGTCCACCGGCGGGGGAATTTCTCCCTTGTATGGACCGAATTGGGGCATCTTTAGAAGCAGCTCCGTTTTGGCGGGTAGTTTGGAAGAAAAAAGTTTGGAATTAAGTTTGTTTATGTCGGGTAAGCTGGTCAGCGTGGCTGCAGAAATAGTTTTTCCATCGTAAGTCGTAAACGTCTGTTCCAACGACAGCTTCTGGGAATGTTCTCTGGGCAGCTTCAGATCCGGCGGCAGATACTGTGGACTGACCCTGTCAGACTCCATGGCCAAGTCTGAGGACAGATCTTTGTTCATGTTTTTCTTGCCGAATAGGGCATTCAATTCGCTTTCAGTTTTAACATAGACGGGATGGGGCCGATCTTCTTTGGCATGATTTTTCGGAAATATTTCCTTGGTGGTATCGTTTGTGGAGAGCAAGTGGTCGGGAGGCGACGGGATGAACATGGGCTCGAACGTCTCAGTCAGTTTGTCGCTGGGTATTTGGAGGGGAAGGGCCTGATTAGTTATGTACTGCGGCGAGTCCTCGTAATCCTCCACGACGTCCGTGTCCTCTCGTCTGTGCACATTCGACACTTCGGAATCGGTGATTCTGTCCTCGCCGGCCATCAACGGCTCTCGGATTATCGGCTTAAAGCCGCTCTCGATAACGATCGAGTCGGGTTTGAAGCCAGTATTTATTGCCGGCGCCAAAGTCGAGGATTCAGAGGATTGGCCGACGAAATCTGACGACTTAATTTCATCCTGCTGCTGAGGTTCCATGTACGTTATTATATGTGAAGTCGGCGTCGAGTGGACATCGGGAACGTATTGAGAGTCTGTCGGCAGCTGCCTGGTCGGCATCATCTCCTGGTCGAGGGGCGCGGGGTTCTCGACCGGTTTGCCGAATATAATCTGTCCCGAGCCCTGCGCCTTCATAGAAAACAGTTGCGGCGTGCTGTGCTGAGCGACGGAATCGCTCGGTCCCGGCAAAGTTATTTGGCTCTTTACTACTTGATTCGCGATAATATCCGTCTTGCCCAGACTGAGAGTTTGACTTTGCGTCGGCGGGGGAATGTTGTGTACCAATTTACCAAATATTGTTGATTGTTCCGAAGGATTCCCTGGCTTCGGGCCGCTCTGGTGGTATATCAGGGGCATTTGCGGACTCGGCTTCGTGTGGCGCAGCGGAGGCATCGACTTCATCGGGGGAATATTAGGAGGCGGTCGACTCATAGGTGGCAATCGAGTATTTGAAAACTTGTTGAATGGCTTTTGATGTTTGATTCCGTTCGAGGGATGAGGATGCGGCATCGTCAAGGGGTAGCCTCCGTTGCCGCCCTTCTGGTTGACATGTGACCCGGGTCGGTGTAAAGAGATCTCCGGAGGTACCGGTCTCCTGAAGTGCGGCCTGGGGCCGGGCTGTGTGGGCTTGCCGGGCGCGCCTGGTGGGCCGGGTGCGCCGGGCCGCATCACGCTCTGCAGTGTAACCGGCTTGCGGGCGGGCGGCAGCAGGAAACTCTCGGGCACGAGCCCCATCTGCACAACGTACTCGTCGCCATCACGCAGCGGCTGCTCGGGCAGCTGCTCTCCCACCTCCTCGTATACCTGGTACTGGGAGGGAGGTAGCGGAGGGCGCAGGGGCCGCGGGGACTGCGTGCCATTGCGCTTCATCTCTTGCATCGTCATCTCCTCCAGGCTCTCCACCGCCTCGATGACTTCCTTTATTTGTAACTTAGATATCGGCAATTCATACTCCGTTCCGCTCGAGTACAGGTGGTTCCTCTGAGGAACGACCTCCCGGGAGAAGACGTCTTTAGGGCTACTGAAATTGTTATAATTTTTTTTCATATTGATAATTTTCTGGAACTTCTTCCGCTCATCTAAAAAGTGATCGTCGGGCTGGAGGCGCGCGGGTACCTGAGCGGACTCCTCGCTGAACATATCCGGCAGCACGGCCGTCTCCATGAGGCGGCTCTCCTCGCCGTCGCCCGCCTCCGCGGCCTCCGCCGTCTCGCACTCGTCCACTACCCTGATCCTCCAGCCGAGGTGGCGATGCGTGAAGCACTGAAACAGACACGACGGTTACGACGCGCCTCGCACACTACGCTAATATAAAAACTCTGTCACCCAGCAACGAGAGATACACAGAACCTCATGCGATACAAAGACTTGGAAGGCTGAAACAGAAAATAGAATAGTTATTTACAGAGCACGAAAAGAGGCACGATACAACAGCGGCGCCCCCAGCCACGGGGCAACGCTGCAGTGCGTCTCACAGACCATCTCACATCAAACTTACTATTGCCAAAGTTACTTAATATGATTTCAAATAAATAGCATAACTTTGATATTAGACGTCTGCAAGACAATGGCTTAAATAGAAATCGTAATGAGAAAAGATTTTGTCGCAAAGAAGTTTCGAAAGTTGAATAACGTTTGTACAAAAGTCAGCAATCATGATGAAGTGTCAAGCTCGAGGTAGCAAAGTAATCGGAAGGTCGGAGCCGAAGTGGAGGGTGTACCTGGTAGTAGACGGTGTCGGGGGTGTTGCGGTCGGGCGTCCAGCTGACGACGCCGGGGCTGCCCTCCTCGCAGACCAGCGTCAGCGAGCGCTGGTAGGCGCCGAAGCTGGGGTAGTCGTCCGCCGGCGGGCCCGCGGCGTCCGGCGTCCAGCTGCACAGCCGCCCCGCGCCCGTCGCCACCGCCTCGCCCGTGCGCGTGCGCCGCACACCCGCGTAGATCTCCACACCCTGCACCACATTATTTAACTCGCATGAGCACTCTCTACGCTGGAAGCGGTCGTTTAACATTTTGAATGTAACAGAAAAGCACCTTCTTTTCTTCATCGGACTTGTGGTAGTATCCGCCGACGGGGTCGTTGGTGATGTAGAAGGGGTGGTAGCGCGCGGGCTGCGCGGGGTCGTTGCCGCCCTCCACGACGAACGTGTACCTGCGCCCGCGCACCAGCGTCACCTCGGGCACCAGCAGCCCGTTGATGTACCACGCGATGCCCCAGCCCACGTGACCTGACGCACGGCGACACATTGAAACTCTTAATACTCCTCGATATCATCACTTAAGGATGCAGAGGAAGGGCGAGCGACCGACCTGTGATGGCGGAGTAGCCCTGCTTGCCGCCGGTGGGACCCATCTGCGCGTAGAAGACACCGTCGGGAGGCTCGTAGCACTGGATGCCGGGGATGTCCCAGGGGACAGCCTTGGGCACGGGCTTCGGCGTCGGCACCGGCCGCGCCCTGATCGCCGTCACCTAAGGACAAATGTACGAGGTGTTGAATATACCCCAAATATATTACCCCAAAAAAAATGAATGGGGCCAAGTAGTATACGGACCTGGTGTTCGTTCTTGTGTGTGTGTGGCTGCGGGGGCGGGGGCGGGGGCGGCGCGTCCGGCGCCTCGTGGCGGTGCTCCTCCTCGCCGTCGGGCATGGGGCAGTTCCACACTGGCGGACGACCGAACTCTATGAACTTGTCGTCCTGACAAAGTTACAAGTGCACGTGAACACAGCTTTCCTTAATTAGAAAAAACTCCTTTGGATTTCGTTCAAAGTCCGTTGCGTAGTCAATATAAAGTCGTCGGTGGTACCTTATTGAAGTGATGATGGTATGAAACCTCCTTGTTGTCGTTGAGCGGGCCGACGGCCCAGATGATGGGCTGGCTGGCGTTGGTGAGCACGGGCAGGTCCAGCTGGTCCGCGGCGCGCAGCGGCCGCTGGTACGTCACTATCGAGTACCCGTTCACCAACGCCGCGTTCAGCAGCCGCACGGAGTTTGTGTTCTCCTGCAATGTTACACACATATCTCTATGTCGATTAAATAATAAACAGAATAACTAAGATTATCTTTGTCACTGTCAATATTTAAAGTCAGTTAATATCAGATGTGAGCAGTGGCCGCGACGTATATGGTGTACTGACAGCGAGGCGGTCGTCGGGGCAGGCGCCGTGGTTGCCGGCGCACTGGCTCTTGGCGTCGAGGTAGTAGTCCTCTGCGCAGCCGCGCAGCGTGGTCTGGTTGACGTGCGCCACGGCCACGTCGCCGCCCACCATCTGCGAGCGCTCCGGGTGCCCCGAGATACCGAACGACATGTAGTCACCGTCCGCTGTAAGCACACATACAAGTCACAAGACTACTTAAGGTTATAATACAAGAAACAACGATTAGTCTTCTTTTCACTCCTTGCTGCATCCCTCATCTAATTCGTCTACAATCAGGTCAACGCAAAACTAGGACGCTTGAGAGTCTTTCATATCTTGTGTCAACCTGTTCGCTGCAACTATTAACCTGTCTACCACATCCAGTCAGTTCCACAACAACAGTTCCAGAAAAACAAAAAAACGGTACACAAATGATACTAATGGAAGGGTGTAGCCGGTAGTAGTCGATAGTAATCGGTAGTATGTGGTAGTTACCAAGCTTGGCGACGAGCTGCAGCACGATGCTGTCCCCGGCGACCGCCCAGCGCACCTCGAAGGCCAGCTCGTCCAGTAGCACCTCGCAATTCAACTTCGACTGGAAAACGAATGATACACTCAGCGCCCCGCCGACTCCTCGCCCCTCGCATACACTACATCCTCACTAGCGGTCACACTAAACTTACTGAACCCATGCTAATGTACATTTTCAGTAGAATTAAAATATTTTTGTAATCATTATTTAGCGTAATATGTACTAAAAAGGTCTTGCGGTTTAGTAAATACTGAAACATTATTTAAATATGTAACAGCGACTTAAATGTGATCATTTAACTTTGGTGCTATAACCATGCTTACACTACAAATTCCACTTTTGACGTCTGTTAGATTGTAATAAAGCTTACTTTAATGTTGTTTATAAGTACTTCATAAGATACGCAGAAACATGAAGCTACAAGTTCTAAATTGCTTTCAAGGTTCACTCGCAGTTCATTCAAAATGTCGTGGGAATTGTGCAACGTTCACTATTTGTCAACATTTACAATAACTTACTCGTACTATTATTTATTATACGTTTTATTTCTTTATCAGAGAAGTTTAGAAGTACGGACTATCTAGCGGTCATGGGATCTAATAACCTCAATTTTACCCTATATTTTAGAATTAACCGAACTCGAAAATTACAATTGTTGCAATATGACAAGGAGATAGATAAAAAAAACTAAGTTCAAGTTGGCAAGCTTTATTGTCACCGATTTGATGATTAACATTTATAACATGTAAAAAATATAAGAAAAATCTAAAAACGAGTAAGAAGGTACACTGGTAGACAGCCGGACGTCGAAGTAAACAATTAATATACGGATTTTCCAAAACAAAGTGGACATTTATCACAGTTGGAGACTTTGTACTGAGTGTTGTAACATCACAAGACAACCTGGCGTCAGCGACAGCGACCGCCTCCTGCCAGTTGTCCCCGAGGACATATACTTAAACCTAACAACTAAAATATTTCAACAAATGGCAATTTTCTATACATTTTTTTTAAATCTCTCCAATTCACTTCCGAACAAAATGTATTCGATTTAAGATATGTAAGTACTGGCCGTTATCAATATAACAAGAAAATAAAGAAATGTTTTTTTTCCCGCAGATTAATCCCAAATAGATAAAAGTTGATGAGTGGAGGTCACCGCGTCGCCGGTGAGAGGACGATTAGAAGGGCGGCCCCGCCTCGCGCCTCGCGCCTCGCGCCGCGCGCTCCGTGTGTATGTATGTGGTTGGGCAACAGAGCGGGCAGACGGCGCGCCGCGGCCGCACTGACGCAATCTATAATAATTGATGGATCTCGAAACGCTCTGTCGATACGAGTTGTTTGTAAAAAGCCTAAAACGGGAAGATTGCGAAAGTATTGCGAATCTGCGAGGCGACGGTTCACAGCGGGCGCGGACCCGCCGCCGGGTCGAGGTCGATGCTGCGCTGCACGGTGACGGAAGAGAAGTCTTGCCGTTCCCGCCTCAGCAGCGAGTGCCTATAGGGCTCCCGCTCGCGACGGTAGTGTTCCTGCTGACGCAGAAGCTCCCGCTCGAGCGCCCGGCGCTGCTGCTCGTACAGCTCCTGCTGCCGCAGTAACTCCTGATTCTCTCTACTCAAGTGTCGGTAGCGCTCCTCACTCTGCTCCGGCGACCGCTCTCCGTACTGTGGCCGATCGTTCGCGAGACCAAGGTACACATGTCGCCGCTCATCGTGCTGTTCTT
>QDHC01005449.1:79176-100483 GCA_013186455.1 Papilio dardanus tibullus
AGCGCGCTCGCGGTGTATGAGGTGATGTGACGCGGGATGATCGGCGCGGCGGCACCGCGTGCTCGGTGACCACACTCGGCTCGAGATGTATTAACGTTGAATGGCGTCGTATCCGACCATAGATTTCATTGGCAAGCGTCAATAGAAGCGCATGAGTCAGAGCGGCCGAGTGCGACAGTAATCAGACAATTAGGGAGTACCGAATGGTAAGCGCCGCGCCGCCTTAAAGCGTGGTTAAAAGCTCAGTAAAGATTAGCCTCATCGTGAAGGTTAAGCGATATGTTACGAGAGCGGAATGTAAAGGGCTCGCGCGCGGCTCCGCTCGTCGCTCACAGCTCGCGGCCGCACGTCAGCGACGTCACGACGTTTACTGCACTACAGTTATCTCGTACAAATGAATCGAAACTAAGCAATTATTGGTCACGCCACGTTCCTTAGATTTGCGCTCACACGTGTCAAACTAATCTCCGTCTTTTTTTTTCATTTGCTGCGACACGAATTGAATCCATTTCAATACATCAAATCAAATCATTGGAACCCCGTTTCTTAATGTCTTAACAGTGTAATACCAACGACCAAGGTGATAAATGTTATTTTAAATAACGAGATGTTTTACGAATAATAATGAAAATGAGAGATATTTGTTACAAGCGAGACATCGTAAACAAAACAAAGATTAACTTAATGAAGTATTACAGCATGATTAACATATTGCATAAATAAAGTTGACAAATAGCCGCCGCCGCTGGGGTCAGGGCGCTGCCGTCGCCGCGCGCCGAGATTATACAGAAGGTGTGCACAAAGGTTAAATGATTGTACAATTGTATAAGAAGGTTAAACAAACACCTAAATGCAACAGAATATACGAAATAGTAAACGTAGAAACAATTTAACTGAAGCTACTGAATGAATTCATCTCTATAGACTTTAGTCATCAAATGATGAAGACAACAATGACATTGTAATCAACTATTGTCATACATCAATCCTATTAAAATTTTTATCATCACCTATTCTATTTGTAGCTAGGGTTAGCCCGCGACTCCGCCCGCGGATTATTAAGTATCCTATGTGTTCGTCCAGGCTATGTTCTACATCTGTCCGAAACTTTCTCGAAATCCGTTCAGTCGTTCTGGAGATATCTTCAAAGATACATCTATCCAAACTTTCGCGTTTTAACATAAGTAAAATTAATATTAATATCATTTAACATCGCTCTACATTATCTAGAATGTAAACAGAAAGTTGATGTCGCGAGTGAAACAGCAAGGAACAACTAGTTCATAATCAAAGTGTTTGTAGAAATCGTTTCGAAATCTGTGTTTTCATAGTTAACTCTATCTGTCACAAATAAGAAATATGTTTAACATTGAGTTTCGCACAAAGGTGCCGACAACATATTAATATTTAAAAAACTTTAAATTAATTATTAATCATAAAATTATAAAATCAACACGTTCATATTTCAATCTGCATAAGAACATGTTAATTGACCGATTCCAACATTCGGTTATTTATTAATATTTCAACATAATATCATTTATGTTGTATATGTTGGTTGCTAATAAAAGTAGTTCGACCCATGATGGGCTACATTTTCCGCAACTCCACGACTAGCGTGTATTTTGCGTGACTTTACACATATCTTAGAATTTCTTCGCCGATATGTGCAGGTAGCATCACGAAGTTTTCCTTCACCGTAAGTGCGTCGGGTAAATATTTACATATAAAAATCGAAAAACTCATTGGTATATGTCGGGATTCGAACTCGGGACCTGCAGTTCAATAGCTAAACCCAGAGCCACTACCGTTTGCTAGTAACAGTGGTGATAAAAGGTTACATACAACAGAAGAACGGAAGTCTATCGCCACATGTCAGTCGCACTCATCGCTCGACAAGTCGGCCGACGAGTTGCAACAACGTCTCTATTGTTTCTAATTCAATACAAATTGTTTTTAATTGCAACAATAACACTAACAAAGATTGTTTGCAGCATTCATTGTTCTGACGACACCAATATTGTTAATTTACTTATATTTAATAGTAGAAAGCGCGAGCGAGCGGACGTCGCGTGTTATATAACATATTTGTAACTATTGATGACTTATAGATGTTGCCACACGTTTTTGGTACCAGTACCGATGATACTGAGAGCAGGTACCGTTAGCAAAACGTGCAAAAGTTTGCTCATTAGAGAGCCAGAGTTACAGAGAGCGTAGATATAGAAAGAGCGACTTTAAATGTGGAGATTAACAGATAAAATATGAAAGGAAAGCTTCATAAAGCTCAGTAATAAAGTAGCATTAGCTCGTACGTAACAACTGGAAACTAATTGAATGCTTTTACGTAATTTCCGCGCAGTTAACTATTACGTGTTTAAACTTTTTTTTTTTACTTTTGTGTGTAACTGTTTACTCAATTAATTTAGACAATAATTTTAACTTAGATATGTCAAGGTTAAAGTTTAACTGTTAAGTTGGAGCGACGATTAAGTAAAAGGCTTCGCGGCTTGCGCAAGCGCGTCGCGGAACTAACAGAAATCTTCAACGCTTTATAATAGTCTCAACTACGCCATTTGTTTATAGTAATGTTGTATGAAGGTATTATTCATTTATTATGCAAACTTTTCCTGAACATTTTATGTTTCTCTTTCGAAATAAGCAAGATTATAGTAATTAACTCGTATTAAGTTTGTTGCAAATAAATCTAAAGCAAATACTGTCTGGTTTTGTACCGCGGTTGTGAAATCATGGTTTTTGTTTCTTTTAAAAAACTTAAACAAAAAGGCTTACGCAATAAAAACACAATTAAATGATTGCAAAAACTTACTTTATACATTACAGTTTAGTTACGAAATAGGCTCTGAGATAATTTCATCTAACTTTCTATGTCGGTGCACATTATCTTTCTCCTATGTGAAACTCCAAAAGAAAGACAACTTAAAACTGTGACTTGATGACTCAATGAAAGAAGCGTTAATCAATGACAACAGACACGAAAGCTTTCGATATTCCTGCGCAGTACTTCATGTCATTTTCAAAGCTTTTGCCTAAAGCTGGAATGTTTGATGAATGTTGAAAGCATGTTGGCCGCATGTTGGCTGAATGGTTAACGGATGTTGGTAATAACCAGCTGTACGTACCTGTGGCGAGACGCCCAACATCTTGAGGCTGGGCGGGACGTTGGCGAGCGCGGCGCGCGGCAGCACGATGTGCCCGAAGTCCACAGTGAAAGCCTCGCACCACACCGCGAAGTGACCGATGTCGAACACAGTCAGTTCCTGTTACAATAATAACTATTATAACAACTACATTAGAGCACTTTCACTAGATGTCGCTGTGCTCACCCCGGGCAGGGTGAGGACGATGGTCTTGTTGTCGTACTTGCGCAGCGGCTCCTCTTTGCCGTTCTCGTCCGGGATACGGATGCCCTGCGGCGAGGGCGTCTCTCCCCTGCCCACCCAGAATTTAGCGTCTGCAATAAAGTACACACTGACTACACCTGTTTCTCATACACACTGTGTTATGTAGTAATTTAATATAATATAATTTATAAAAGTAAAAAAAATTAAAAGTGGTAGAGCCCGCTTTAAAATTTTCGCACGAATTGCCCGGCTCGCCCGGTGAAATACCACGACCACACAGAGGACAGACGTGAAATGGAAGTTATTCCGTGTTTCGTCTAATGAGTGTAGTGCCGGAGGACTAATTTTAGTCCACTTTCTGTTCCTATCATTTCCTTACAAGGAAATGGAAATGGGAACGGGAAGTGAATTGGCGGAGGAGGGGACTCATAGGAAGAGGTATTATCCTCTTGCTGTGCGTTTCCTCCGCCGTAGACTAAGGGTAGGCAACGCATTTGCAATTGCAGATGTCTATGGGCAGGGGTCGCTTCGGATTTTTCAGCGAATCCTGATGGCCACTTGCTCGTTTGCCACTTCGTATTACAAAAAAGTAAATACTCTCGATGCAACACATGTAAATAAAATATTCCGATACATTTTAAGTAAACGTGTTGTTTTTTTTTTAGTGTAACTCGTATATGTTTTTAATTGAGGGCTTGTGAAGTGATACATTCCCACGTGAAAGTCTCTCATTTAAATAAATCTCATTGTTTCATCTCGCAACAGCGGCCGCCATTGTGTGCGCAACAACACAACAACCTCTGCTACAAAACAATATTTTATTATGATTGAATCATATGAAAAATATACTTCACTATAACTTGATCTCACAGTATTTAGAGAAACTGTTAAATTAAGACTAACTCAACCCCATGATACAATAAGCTACACAATTTTACGATACGATTTTAGTCCCTGAACCTTTTTTTTATAAAACGAAGTGGCTAACGAGCAAGTGGCCACCAGGATTCGCTGAAAAATCTGAAGCGACCCCTGCCCATAGACATCTGCTATTGCAGATGTGTTGCCTACCCTTAATCTACAGGGGAGGAGACGCACAGCAAGATGATAACTTGTTCGGATTTGGATAGTAATTTATTCGAGTAGCACGTACCAAGTGTCCGGACAAAGAATTTACTAGTCTACTCTACTAAAATGCTGCTGTTTGGACACGTTTAGTTACTAAATTATTATTAGGATTAAAATACTATCCTAGTGCGTACAAGGCATAAGCAATGCAAAACAAACTAGTAGAAGTTCGTACAAAGATATGCATTGCGAGACTGTAATGCGTAAGGATCTTAGATACCAAAAATCACAGATTTGCGTACCTTATGTACGAAACTTAGGTAAATATGAGGGCCTTCCTATCATAAATTTTGTTGTTTCATTCCGTTACGGTATAACATGAAATAATGAGCGCAAGGAAGGGATCAGTTTGGGAGTCGGCGTGATATTACACGCGGGGATCGCTCGGGTCTCATCCGCCGCAGCCCGGGGCCGGTAACTGACACTGAACTCCACACGGAGAACTTCGCCAGCCACTTAAAGATCTCGGAAATCATATTACAGTTATTAACTATTAAAAACAAAATACTGTTAACTTGCTAATCATTCGCCATATGATTACAAAAGGTTTATCTGATCCGGGAGTGATAGTATCTATGTTTAAAAAAGTAAACATGTTTTTATACAATGTTCCGGCAGTGGAGACCCTCACTAAGACGTTGTATGTTGTGAGAGCGCATTCACTAAACAATAGTCAATCAACAAAGCTCGGAGCGCCCGCCTCATACAACTGTACACAAACTGACACAATGTACGCGTGACGTCACTGCGGTGACGTCACCGCCAAGGTGGGGCTCCAGTGAACACTACATAGGTAAAGTTGGGGACACAGTGACAGCGGTGGTCATGGTACAGAACTATAATATGGATTTGAAATGATCTAACCGACCAGATGGAGAAGCGAACGTAACGACGGTACATAATACATAATTTAGTTCATTTCAATTAATTTTATTACCTATCTTATTAACGATTGTTTTGTTAATTTAGTATTCATTTAAATTGTAGACTTTGAAATTAAGTAAATGTGAAAAGTTTTGTTATCTGGCCTAATTCCATTTAACTGTCGTCAGTTTACGAGTCTGTAACAAATGTTTACAAGACATTTTACAACTTTTGTTTATCATTGTAAAGTAACTGTTTACTTTGTTTTACTTGATAACGACATTTTTAAATCCCTCCATTTACCATATCCTTTATACTATAGTACTAACGGTTGAATTGTGATCTTATCATTTACGATGCTGTTACATATTTAAATTATGCTGACATACGACGACCACACAGAAGACAGACGTCAAATGGAAGCTATTCCTTGATTTACGAGTGTGGTGCCGGAGGCTTAATTTTAGTCCACTTTCTCTTCCTATCATTTCGTTAAAAGGAAATGATGGGAAGGGGAAGTGGATTGGCGGGGAGGGGAAGCATAGGAAGAGGTATTATCCTCTTGCTGTGCGCCTCCTCCTCCGTAGATGAAAGGTAGGCAACGCATCTGCAATTGCAGATGTCTATGGACAGGGGTTGCTTCGGATTTTTCAGCGAATCCACTTGGTCACTTGCTTGTTTGCCACTTTATGTTATAAAAAAAGTTTGGTTACGCTTTGAGTTCGCAACCATTGATTAAATCATTCATTATTATCAGGATTTCTTCAAATGTATTATATATTACTACAGAACCCAAGTTAGTACTTTCAACGGTACCACTGTTTCGCCGTCGGTTTGTCAGCTTGTGCATGTCTGTACTCACCGGGAGCCTCTCCATCATATGAGAAGTTGGGCACGAGGAGCGTCTGCGCGTCCACCGCCAGCACGGGCTCGGAGCGCACGCCGTGAATGCCGCGCAGCGCGCCCAGCCGCGCCGGCTTCGGGTACTCCAGCCCGCTCGGTATAGACACACTGCCGAAGTTCACCTGCACACATAAATACAAAACATCTTCTATCTATGTATACATATGTATAATAAAATTGGTGCGTATATAATATCGAAAAAAATATATCACATTTCGTATACCTGGGGGTCACCAAAAGTACATTCGCCAAGGAAAGATTCTATAGCTAACGTCAAAAATGTATGGAACTGACAACAGTTCGATATCTCACACGTGACTATCATATGACTTATCGAATGTCATTGTCAGTTTCATACATTATTGTCGATTCCATCAGCGATATCGCCAATAGAAAAGTACTTTGGTTACACCGCTGTTGTGTTTGCTTTACCTACAACGAAAAATCATATTTTTTCTGTGTGTCTGTCCGCATCTGGGTTGACAATTTAAACTATAGTTTCGGTTATTATTAATTAAAATCCTAATTCGGAATCGTTCTAATTAGTTATTGACTATCGTTTTCCAATTTGGCGATGAGATGTGGTGCATGTGAGGAAGGTCCGTCCCTGCAGCACCGTGACAGCTGCTCTTGTGAAATACTAGCACGTTACATTCATAACTGCAGTCCTGTGAGGCGCAGTGCGCAGTGCGCAATGCACCGCTCTCGCCGCGAGCGCAATCTCATGAATATTGATATTTGTGCAACCACTTACATAAACATACTAATATTTCCCTTCGTCTAAATCTCTCTAAAATTTTCCAATAGTAATCTGCTTGATATGTTTAATAATAGAATCACTCCATATCTACCGAGAAACATTAGATTTTTCGTACACAAAATTGCGATTTTAATCTGTAAACATCACACGCAATACATACCTGTATGAGATTGTATTGCATAAGTCGCTTGGAAACAAAAAAAGATTTGCTTAACATTATGTAGAGGGGGCTTATGTTTGACATTGGTAAGGGTTTTGTTTCCAACGAAGCTGCCCCTTGTCCTACCGAGTTTCAGAAGCGGGGTACTGACCGCATACTCGTCACACCAGACCGAGAACCAGCGCAGGTCGCGCAGCGTGTGTCCGTCCGGCAGCGAGAGCGTGAGCCCCTCCCCGCGGTAGGCGCGCAGCGGGCCCGCGCCGCCGCGCTCGTCGCGCAGCCGCACGCCGGACTCGGACGGCGCCTTCGACGTGCCCACGAAGAAGTACGCCGCTAACACACACACAATGTCACGTTTAAACTCTGTGCATCGCACTGCAGGCTCTATTATCTTATCTATATCAAGATTCAAATCATTCCAATAGAAAGCCACAAATATAAAATGACATCTCCAAAACGAATTGACTTTATGCTTCAATAGCCTGAGTCAGAGTCAGAGTCAGAGGTGCGTAACTTGTCACCGCGGTCACTGACTCGCCTCACTCGGTACAGTCACGCCTCGCTACTATTTATATTAAAAAAACTTTCTACATAAAATTAGACTGTAACAAAGAATGATTGTGCGTTAAACAAGAGCAAGTACTGCCGTCTCCAAGTGTACTTGGCATGGGATATGTTGTAGTTTAGGTATAGTTAGGTGCAGGGGTAGTTGTTACCTGGTCCTGCGCCGTCGTAGTGGAAGTCGTGCAGGTAGAGCGTGCGCGAGTCGACCGCGTGCAGCGCGCCGCGCACGCCGTGCTGCAGCCGCGACAGCGCACCGACCTCCTTGCCCAGGTAGCGCGCGCGCACGCACCCTGTACACACACACGTTAGTATATTGTACAAACACTATAGGAGCTGGCCGAGCTACTCTCCCCTAGCACGAAAGAGACAGCTAAAGTCAACGAAATCATGGCGCGTCCCAGCGGTCAGCAACCACGAGGAAATAGACATAGAATTACAAATACAATAGAATTTGTATTGGTAAGAACAGGTTATCATCGTAAATCTTCATCTAACACTAGGCCATGACTTATAAACGATGTCTAAGTTAAACTATTTATAAATATCAATATTTATCTTTGTCAACAATGTTATCGAACAGCACTCCTTTATTATTTACCAAGTGGCTGCCCTCTGGCGAGATTTAAATCTATTTCAGTTAATACTATAGTGCTAATTGCTATAATTTGTTATACACAATATATCCGCTTCGTCAACATAAAACAGACGCTGGTTATGTATCTAAATAAATAAACTATGTCTAATAAAAGACAGTTAAAGTAGGCAACACAAAAACTTCGAGCTTGCCGTGTTACAAAAAATAAACGATGAGCCGGCGAGCCACGGTAATCGGTTAAAAAGTTACCTGCGTAACCGATTAGCTTCGCTTCGAGAACATGTAAAAACTATAAAAACTAAAAGCAACAGAACCAGTTAATACCTTTTTGATATTGGTTATTATCGACCAATTGAATTCAAAGAAAACAACGTTAAACTTGTGGTATGTTTACTATAATAATATTGATTATAATACAGCAGTGAGCACGACGGCGGCGCGCTTGATGTAGGGCAAGGCGAGCGCCGGACATTTGCGGCCCTCCACAGCGAGACACCGCCGACATCTAACACTCGTTATATCTACATACAAACTAAACAAACAGCAATCACTATCACATACACACAAACACAATTTAACGACTTCCGAACTTGCTCCACAAAATAACTAGATCGATTCTTCTAAAGATTTAAGATATTTTCTATTACTTCACTAAAATATACAACCGAATCAATATTAAAACATTAGTTTCCTTTCTAGTTAGAACCGAATACAGTTCAATAGACTACTTAGCACCATTTTGGCATGTAGTTGTTGTTTATGTTTGTTTTGACTTAATCGAACCGAAATGGGTCGGTAATAAAACTCCCACAATACATTCTCTATTCTTCATAACAGTTGTGTAACAAATCAGAGATGATAGCGAGACGAGTGTAGAGACACTTAGGCTCATTTACGACAGTTACGTAAGCGATGTACAAGCAGAGCCGGAGACTGCAGACTCGAGTCGTTCACGTAACTCCGCGAGAAAGTGCTCTCAGGAAAGTTACTGGCCTTAAATAGCCGGCCGAGAGGACACGGCACAAATATATCCCTGTCAACACTATAAACTCTATCAGTAACACAATAAGAGCGGCTTTCCCTCGGAGGCGCGGCGGGGGGCTTGTAAGAGGTCACTTAGAGGCCCGGCGTGCGTTGCCTGTGGGAAGGTTAACGGTCTATAGCTCCGGACAAGCTGAGATATTAATAAACGTTTTGTGTGTCTTGATAGTACTGCATCAGATATTAATTGAACTTCATAAGAGCGCTCTAACACATTAGTATTTATTACTACTTTGTTTATAGTTAAGTAGAGTGTTGGAGAAGTAAACAAAAAAATATTAATAGTGATGTAAATAGCGCCGAATCTTTTAAAATCATCGAGCTGTCAAATACAAGGAGAGGAACTTTTAACAGTAGTTTAGGTTCTGCAATAAATCTTGACAATATTATGTTTAAACTGTTGAGCTTATCATTTCTATACTAATATATAAATGTAAAACTTTACATGGACTCATTTTTGTTTGTAGATATCTCCATAACGAATCAACGGGTCTCCATGATTTGCCAATACATAGTTCGGAAGAACACATAGGTTATTTACTAAGTTTTCTTTTAATGTCGCGCGAACAGAAAGAGCACAATCTATATAATAATATGTGTATTTTTTTGTTGAAGGAGCGCAGTGTTTCATACTAACACTATCGTCACTAGTCCGGCACACTTTCCTCCACACGAAAGTCGATGTCCGACATCCAGCGCGCATCGCCGACCGTAAACATATTGTATGGAAATGTAACACCTACATACATTGATTTCTATAACAAACAATATAACGGCCAACGGATGAATGGACAGATGTTATTTAAAAGATACCTATGTTCAGAAAGACTCGACGTATATCAATGTTTGATACAAATGTAGAACATAGGCAAGTTACTAATGGCCGTTTTCACTATTCAAATATTAGGTCACCCTTACCGCATTTTAAATGTCACCTAACTCTACTTTCGTTTACACCAACAGTTAAGTGTCACTTTAGACCGCAATGGATCCGTTAGATTTAGGGAAACTTTTAAGCAAAAAGACACGTTTCTAAAACTACTTTAGGGGTTGTAGGTGAAAACGTGCTTAAGTGTTTTTAATTCCGTGCGAACGGAGTCGAGTGCTACAGCTAGTATTCAAACAAATACGTGTATCGTATAACATTATAATTGGCAAAGATCAAGAGTAGCGCGCGAGGCGGCGGCGGCGGCGGCGCGGCGGTGTAACGGCACTCGGGCAGTTGTGTGGCGTTCAGTTTACATGTCGGCTCACCTCGCTCAGGCTGACACACTTTTTATGAATTTCTAAACGCGATCCAATCACTGCCGGACACTTTAATATAACGAGCGCTCCTATTCTTCACAGCTGGATCTTAATGAAGACGGCGCCAGAAACGTACGCACTAGTTGTGCGTCTCCTCCTCCGTAGGTTAAGGGTCGGCAACGCCATTTCGCTATTTCAGCGAGTCCAGGTGGACGCTTGCTCGTTTGCCAATTTATTATATAAAAAACCATTCATTTAATATAAGTAATAAATAATTTTTCAGTGTATTAAACTATAACCCCGGCTATATCGCTCGATGGCTCCACTCTCTACATGTCGCCTGCGCACATTTGACCTCGTGCTCTTCACATTGTTACGTCTCGAAAGCTTAATTTGAAAGTTTATTTTCGCATCATTGATACTGACACACAAACAAATTAAACCTCATTAAGACTGAATGAAGGCTGTCGTTTGGCAACATTTCACTTCATAAATAAAATAGTTTACATAATGTTTTTCATATCAATAAAAATAGTTTGATGTTTGCTCTGCGCCGAAACTTTTGCAAATGGGTTTTGTCCTAGTTTTTTTTTCAGCTAGTTTTGTGATAGTTCTTCAATTATGATTCATAAACAATTGTATGTGTGTAATACTAACATTAATACTAATTACACTATCGTAAATAAAACCCTATATCAGAGGTAAACACTGTATTGTACAGGATAATGTAGTCGGTGGACAAATTGGACTCATTTGTTCAAAATTACGTTCATAATATGAAACAGTTGAGAGCGTGATTTGTCACAGATTATAATGAGAGACAATGCAGTTTATCTTTGTAGAGCGTGCACACTTTCTAAAAGGCAAATTAAGAAATTCTTTTGTCACAACATAATGTGGTATTGTTGTGTCGGCAGGCGCGGGCGGCGCGTCACGCCGCGCACCACAACTAGTCCCCCTGCCTTCAGCGTGCAAACTGTAACATTTGTTTACGCTTTACATTCTCCTACTTATCGTTACTCGATACTGAATCTATAAGAAAACAATGAAAATGTTCGACAATCTATAGTTAATTGGCCTACCTGCGGGCTATCCAAAGTACTCTTCAATTGACGATATCGCTGATGGAGTCGACAAAAACGTATGATACTGACAATGACATTCGATAAATCATGTCCTTGTCACGTGCGAGATATCGAACGTTATTCTCTATATACATTTTTGTTGTTCGCTATAGAGTCGCTTCGTAGCGAATGTACTTTTGGGTAGTTTGGCAGGAGGGGCTGCTTTATATTGCTTTAGTCGCTTTGATATTAAATGCAGATTTACATAGTCTTATATAAGAAAGGGGTTATGTATTCACGTGTCAATTATATGCGTGTCGCTTAAAATTCACTCAAACGAATAATTAATAACAGTCCGAGTACGACTACAATTAGTACGCTAATGAATCGTGTACAGTACGTCAGCAGTACATCATGTGCAATGTGTTCTAAGTGAAGAAATTATCCAATTAAAAACAATGTAATGCTAACTTGCGCCCTCCCCCCCCCCCTACCGCGGCAACTAGTGACGGATCATTAATAAGAAAATCATCTTGAAAAGACGTCTCATATATGAAATAATTACTTATATTACGCAAAGACGTTGAATAATCGCTTTTAGTGTACTAATTATATGACGAATGTATACTAAGGATATTACACAGTAAACTATCAAGATTAAACCTTTAAAAATGTTGCTCGAAGTGTAATGTCTAATTAATCAGTTATTGATTGAGTGCTTGAACAGAAAGCGAACGACGCCCCGCGCTCCGCGCCGACCCCCCTGCAGCGAGCGCGGCGCAGAGCCGATCTAACTCTCGCTTTCTACGCATTTTTGCACAAACAACTTGCGACCAGATGTGTCGTGTCGTGAGATGTGAAGTTACGACACACGTCACGCTCGCATCTACCTGTACCTGCATCACTGTACACTGCACGAGCACATTCTGCACCTCCCATATTCGTCTGCAATCATTTCTTTCGGCTTTCGGTATCATTTGTTTTTCTATTTTGTTTGCACCAAAAATATAAGATAAACTAACTAAGTGTTGATAATAATACTCGTAAGTACATGAATGTAAATAGATTATAATATACGAGTAGTTTACTTAGGTTTTGAAATGTAATCAAGTTGTGAACAGCTCTTAAGAAAATATTAACAAAAGCGTGTTCATACAAAAGACATCAACGCGTTCAATCTCTGACGCGTAACGTGAATTCCTTAATCTAAATGTTAATGTAACCTATTAACTTTTCAGATGTAACATTGATAAATACTAGATATTGATTGTCCTAATTATGATGAATTAAAACCATTTTTAGTATAATTATGAAAGATTTATTAATATAATATTTTCTTAAATCTTTTTAAAAGACAAAATTTTAATCCGTTATCAATTAGTTCACGAAACTAATCATTATTATAAGTGATGATATCACCATCGCGGTGATTATATAATAGACTACATTTCCAGTGGGCGGGGAGCCGCGCGACCGCACTAGTGAAGTTGTACACACGACTCGTACAATAAGTTCAAAGGTAGTAGATAAATAACAAAATGATACATGTTTATATATTAAGTGAAGCTGCAAGTCCCACACGACTATTATGGCCAGTCGGGCCAGTGGAAGCGAGTTTTAAAATCAGTTGTGGCGCTCGTAAACATAAGGTTCGACGCGGCTGAGGTCACGGCCGGCGTGCAGGTGTTGCGGCCGCACATACCTATTATAATATATTTGAATACATATATCATATAACCTCTTTATGGCTGTCATATTCAAAATATAAAAAAAAACTTTCGTAATTATAATGTGTGTCCATTCTCGTTGATTTCTAGTGTGCGGCGGGGGGGGGGGCTCGCTCTATTTATTTGACCTCGTGCGTGAGGCCGTGACTTCGGCCGGGTCAAGTTCTGATTCTCATTACTAAATATAAAACCACACATTTAATATAAGCTACTGCCGACAAGCGCAGTCCCATACATATGTACATATTATAGCGATAGTTAGAAAAACATGATTTATTGCGTTGTGAGCAATCTCTTAAAATAGAAGTTGTATAACTATAAATTCTAGAATACTCGTAATTATAACATATTTCTCTGCCCTACCATTACTATCGAATAAGATTTCGCTTCTACTTTTCTTACGAAGAAAGAATATTAACAATTTTAATTTAACTTTAGACAGGTACCATCTTATAACGATATGGTTTAGTGAAGCCAAAAGCTATTAAATGTATTGATTATAATACTTTGTAACCATTTCCGTTCCGCTAGCCGCTTCCGGCGCTGCAATACATTCCCACGCTTTACTACCTACTTCCCCTCGAGCCTTGGACTGGCTCATAAGTAACTTCTGCGCGGTAAAGATGTTATTGATGACGGCAACATTTTTGTCAAAACTATAGCGGTTCAGATCGTTTGATTGTCAATTAAGTTAAAGAGGTCAGAGCTTTCATTAAGTTTAATGGTTACCATTTCCTTTACAAAACATCAACATCGACAAAAAACGTCACGACTTTGATTAACAATTATTTAACTCGTTTGAAAACAATCAAATGGCAAAAAATACCGACAAGAGCCATGCGGTTCCCGTGACTTTCACTTTCATGTGAGCCGGCCGCGGGTGCGCGTCTGCGCCTGCGCCGCGACTTCCTCTGTTACACGCTAACCGCGCCCGCGCTCGGCCCCGGACGTGCGGACGATTGTGCTCATTTATGTCGCAAACGGTGACTGTGTTCAGTCATTTTATTCAGGGCAAATAACGCAACATCACTATTAAGCTGCTATCAGATTGAGTAATAAACAAATGAATACATAGTTTCGGTTCCCATTGTTTTGTGTTTGCGAGTTCTCTGACAGCGCCACCGCGCGGCTGCGGCGGACTGCGGCAACTGACATCGCATGCTGCCACTCGCTGACACGATGGACCGACTGACACGCCGCTAGTCAGCCAAGAGCAGCCATACACTAACTCTGTTTCGAGTAGTCGGTGTTAATTAATCGTCTATCGATCGAGGACCACAGATTGCAGGTAGTATCTGCCAGCTTAAATCAATATACTATAAAAATTAACAGTGAGAGATGCTGCACAAAATTCTTAGTCTAGAAACGAAATATAACGGATAGTAACGTGCGAGTGCTACGATTAATAGCTTTGTGTTACGGTAAATATACTGCGATGTAGGAGGATTTGAGAGGACTCTGCGGGGCGCGGGCGCGGGGCGCGGGGTCCCCGCTGCGGGTACCGTTGCCAGCTGACCTACTGTCGGCGGCCGGCGGAGGAATGCGAGCGAGTATTGAGGAACACTATTTACATTTTTTTCAATGGGTTTTCCAACTCGTGAATGCTATGTAGAGTTGAAAAGACTTCTTAAAATGCAATAAGCACATATGTTCTTTATAAAATGTCCAAAATAAAAACAAATTAGCTCGGCCACGTCCGCCGGCGACCTCCGCGGGGACCGGTCGCGCACGCCGCGCCGGCATATTGTAATAAAAACAATAATAAATTGTCCGGCGCCAGGTGTGTATGTATGAATGTAGCGCCAAATATTTTGTGTCTAATGAGTGCGAGGGAAATGTCGCCATATGGTAATAACGAGGTGCGCGACGGCGGCGCAAGGCACCAGCGGCGAGCGGCGAGAGCAATGCTCTTGTACATTCGAATGGCAGCAGAGGAAGATTATTATTCCTAAGGCAAACTAGGCACGTGCCTAGGGGCGCTTAGTCAGAAGGGGCGCGCGATCTCACAATTTTTAAAAAAATAGAGAAAATAACATATCAAAGAATAAGAACAAAACGGTGATCTATAGTCTAAATAAATCTATAAAAGATTATATTGCACAAGCATACACTTGTAAGCGTACACGCCGGTACAGGGACGCGGTAAAACTGATTGTTTAGGGTGCTCTGGACCTTCACCACCGGGGCGTGTTGACGAATGCATCCAGTGTCCCCTCGCCTCGGTGGATAGTGAATATGAGGAAAACAGAGGGGTTTAGCGGGTATGCTCCCAGTCTCTTCCCTGTTAGGGGACGGGTAAGGAAGAGTCCCACATACCCATCGTGTCTTTCCCCAAGGCACGGTGGTATGCTTAACTGCATTCCCCTCTTAAAAAAAAAGGGTGCTGTGGACCTTCTATCCGCCACTAAACGGTAAGTATATTAAAATACAAAATCATTAGAGGCGTATGACACGCATAAAAACATTTGGAATAGTTTTAACCGCTGCCGCGTCCGCTGGCGCCGGCGGCTCGCGCCGCGTGGCCGGCGCCAACATTCCGCCGTCTGTCTGCCCGCAGGCCGCACACTCACAACATCATCACATTTTAGCAAACAAAAACATTCTCGCGAGACTTTCCTTACTTACGAATATGCGACCTTACAATTTGATGAAAGAGGAAGCAAATTGGGACGAACAGAGAAATTACACCATATTAATCTATATCAACATGTTCACTCAATTTGAGGCAGATCTTATTTGACTTTTGGTAAAATTTACACAAGTAAATATGCCATGGTAAGAAGGATCGACGATGGTTTAAACATTGTCCACCATTTCAGACGCGCGGGACGTTCTTTGCCCGTCCTATAAGTAGGTGAGTGGGGATGGCCGCAGAAGCCCTTCAGGCGGTCACGGACATTGTCGGCTCGCTATCGTGCTGTGTTCACAATAAACGTTGTAATTGTAATATGAAGCAATCTCTAAACAGCTTGGGAAATATTTATTATAAGAATCGGCCGAAGCGAAAGCTGAACAAAGTGAACAAAATATTATTCTTTTTCATAATAAATTATATTTACGAACTAAATATCTAGATGCCTACTGAGAAGGTCAGCGAGACTATTGTCTGTTCGTTCTGAAGCGTTTCGTAACAACTTCATAATAAATATTTGAGATATAAATCTACTGCGCGTGCGCACAATCTTACTTCTGGGTCACGTTTGAATACAGTGTTCGCCGCTGCTAAGCCTTCTTCTGCCGACACCAAGTACAGATATGGAATCAAGTTATTACTAGGATGTCTCTACGTAGATAGCGTTACTTTTGACCCGACTTCCAACAGAAGGAGGTTATTTATATTGAAACTATGTAGTAAATGCCTAAAACCACTTTTATAAACCAGCCAACGTATGTTTGTGTAAGCTCGCTTGTGAGCGCGGCCGCTCGACAGCTAACAGTTTACCTGCCGTGTGGCGGCGGCGGCGGCGGCGGCGGCGGCGGCGGCGGCGGCGGCGGCGGCCAAGCGAGAGATAACTTTCATTGTAACTGTTTAATAAATAAAGGTCCGGAGCGAAGATGTTGGACTCACGATATGTACGACAACACTGCGCGCTAGATGCGGCGCTGCCAACATTTGCATACTCATCATACATATTTGACTCCCTTGGATGTTGTTTTTTGTGTTTTTTTGATTGTATTATAGACATTCAATCTCGTTCACAAAACACCGTGATACTGGTGGTCAAATGATATAAACAAATTAAGTTGTAATATTTAGAATAAGCTAAAGCTAGAAAAAGTCTAAAGCTCTCTTAAATTAAATTCATATTTCTTCGTACTTAAATTTTTTTTTCACTTTCCAACTTCAACATTGTATGAAATCCGAAATCCGCAAAATAAAACAGAATTTATAAATTTCCTATCTAAATGTCTTATTATGTTTTCAATCAAACATTCAGCGATGTTACTTACCGAGCATTAGCAGCAGCGTAAGCGCCACCTCGAAATGCATTACGTCGATGTTGTAACTCACTGAATGTATCCGAGTGTCCGTAACTAGAGACACGTGTGCCCGCGCCGGCGCTCGCCGCGAGACTGAGCCGGCGCGCGCGCATCTCGCGGTTTTGCTGCGAGATGCTGCGCGCGCGCATCCCGCGACATCAGCCTCAACGCAAGGGCTCACTACCGATGTACATTTACATCATTAAATAATCTGGATTACTTAAAAATACAGAGTAAGGAGTTATAAAGTGTGTACTGTGTAGTATGAAAAATTAATCATTTCTTGTAATATACCAATATTTATGAATTATTCAGTTAATTAATGAGGTGTCCAATTTTAAGATCTGCCCGCGACATTCGTCACCACTACACAGTCACGGCATTCGACTACAAAGTCGCAAAGGGGTAAGGAGAAATAAAGACAACTGTGAATTAGACTGTTTCTCAATTTACAAGTAGATGGCGTTGTTTCTTATTCGACCTAATTGATCTTTTTCACCTGATCACCAGGCAAAGGACTTATAAGCTCTGTGTAAAAACTTTAAACCTAACCTAACACTTAAACTACGTACGTACAAACAAAACTTAACCTAATATCTTAAGATAAAAATGAATGGAAAACTTTTTCTCTGTTGTTGAATATGTCTGTTAAGGTTCTTGAACACAAATTATTTTTTTTACTTCCTTTTAAAATAGCACCCCATTTTTAACTAATCAATTGATTTAAAAATCTACTTGGAAAAATTGCTGAAATATTGTTTTTTTTTTTACTGAGAACACATGAATTGAAAGTTTACCGTTCGTTCTCAACTTGAGTTGAATACTTCACAAGTTAAAAGTGAAAGTTCCTGACGTGTGATTGGTCCACTGCGGGCCACGTCTTCACCCGGCCAATCAGAACAACGACCTTGACTAAGTTATTGTGGATGAGAACAGGAACGTAGTGACAGGTCAAGTTGTGCTAACTCGGCTCAGACAGGAAGTTAATATCGTACTGTGCGCTGCGACTGTAGACTCTAAATAACATGTAGACTTAGTTTTTGAATTAAAATATTATGTAAAGTGTAAAGAATAAAATAAAAATTGATAATTGTAAAATGTTGATAACATGCTTCGCGTTACTCGTCCTTATAGCACAAGGTATTTTTTTATACATTGAATAAGTTCAAGTACAACTTTCTCTACTTCCAAGTTGGAGTTTCACAAACAATAGCTTGAAACGTATTGTTGCAGACTGCAGCTCGCAAGATGACGAAGGTCCCTACAGGGGGAAGTTCATAGGAAAACTGAATTCTTACCATCACCAGGTAAATAATTGTTTTATCCTTTTTTCACAAAAAATTACGCATTAAAAATAAAAAATGAATCACACATCCAAGTAAGAATAGTTCGTGTTGTCGTGCGTCACTCAGGAAATGTGATATTTCGGTCGTTGAAATCTTATAAAGATTCATGATACAAACTTTTGGAGGCTTTCTTCAAGGCAATCGCAGTACTATGTAACTTAGTTAACGAATTATTTCCTTTTATCTATTTTCTTAAATGGTATAATTTTATCACAACTTGAAAACTGAAACACATTTTAAACTTTCAAACTTTATACTTAATATTAAAAAGTTAAAACAAAGTTTATTTTTAATGTGAAAAAAAGTTTTATGTTAGTTCTTTTTATGTACTGAGTTAGTACAACCTTGTGACATATAACTGCAGGTGTCCGGCGACGTGTACGCGGTGGACGAGCTCACAGTGCTGCTGGTCAACTTCAACTACGACGGCACCGGGGAGGACACCTTCTTCTGGGCGGGGGACTCCGGCCGCCCCGGGCCCCAGGGCTTCATCATCCCCGACGAGCATGGCAAGTCGGTATCATGTCGCGACGTCTATCTGTCTATGTGGCGATGGTAGTCCTTTCTGTTGTCTCAACATATTTCAACATTAACTTTGCTAATCAGTTCTAAAGTTATATTTTATTTCATTTTTTAAATATTATAATAATAAGAAAATCAAAATTATATACCTTAAAAAAAAATCCGTCCGGTATTGTTCCCGGAGCAAAGTAACCATCACACTCGCGGCGTTGCCACGCTGAATGGCAATGGATAAAGTACCAAATGAGCAATTATTTCAATTTGTAAGGCGTGTAGGGATGTACTGTGAGCGTTTCCATGGGCCAGGACCAACATTCTGGAGCGCTACAACGGCGCGGAGGTGGTGCTGCGGCTGGCCGAGGGGCGGCGACTGTCGCGGCTGCGGTGGCTGGCCGTGTATGACATAGGAACACAGAACGCGTTCGGCGACGTGTACGTGCCCGACGAGTTCGAGTCGCCGGCGCCGCGCGCGCTCGGCCCCCTCGCGCCCGCGCCCGGCGCCCCCGTCGCCGTCTCCAGCAAGTCCGTGCGCTTCCTCGACGCCAACACTTTCATGTGAGTATCGCTCCGTTCGGAACCCATAAATAAATGTGATAGTGTTGAAAGATTTGTAAATCGTCCTAGAATCCCGGAGTTCCGGTACGACGGCAGCGGCGAGGAGGTGTACTTCTGGGCGGGCGTGGGGCCGCAGCCCTCCCCGCGGGGCTTCGTCGTCCCGAGCGAGCACGGCTAGTGAGCACCACTGTAATACCGCACGCGCCACCCTCGGGTGCTCGTGTGCTGACGCGTCCCGCTTGCAGCCTAGAACCGCTGCGGGCGTACCGCGGCGAGGACGTGGCGCTGGAGCTGCCGGGCGGCCGCACCGTGTTCGAGGTGGACTGGCTGGCCGTGTGGGACGCGGGCGAGCGGCGCGCGCTGGCCTCGCTGCTCGTGCCCGACGCGCTCAACGTGCCGCCCGCCAAACTGCGCACGCACCCTCACAGGTAGCGCGCACGCCGTCCGCAGCGCTTGTTTGATTGCCCACTTACATAATGTTACGAACGTCGCTCAGGACGCGGCTGCCGCACTGCAAGCAGCTGCACCGCGACTACCAGGTGTCGTGGGAGGTGTTCGGCAACCAGATCACCATCGAGCTCGCCGCACAGGTGAGCGCCGCCGCCGCCGCCGCCGCNCCGCCGCCGCCGCCGCCGCCGCCGCCACCGCGCAGGCAGTCCGCCTTCCGCTCGCCGGACACTACCTTACCGAACGCCGCATGTCCGTATGCTACAGATCGAGGAAGACGAGTACATGGCGTTCGGCGTGTCGGGCAACGATACGCGCTCGCAGATGCTGGGCGCCGACGTGGCCGTCGCTTTCTTCAACGCTGCGCTGCAGCAGGCCACGGTCGCCGACTACAACATTACCGCCGTGGCGCCGGTGAGTGCCGCCATTCGCCACTTCTGCTGCGGCAGCGGCGTACTGACCGCGTGTGTGCGCAGTGCGTGCAGGTGCTGGGCCGCTGGGCGGGCGTGTGCCGCGACGAGCGCGGCGGCGGCCTCAACAACAACCAGGTGTTCAGCTCCAGCCGGCACGACGGCCTCACCATCGTCACCTACCGCCGCTCGCTTCAGCCCGGTAACGTTCGCTCTCTCACAACATCCCTACGTGTCGATTCTTTAAGCGATATACGTCTCGAATTCGGGTCTACGTGTTCAGACAATCGATTTTAATATTCGCGGCCAGACGAGGCCATGGACCTGGCGTGGCGCACGGAGGGCGTGCAGTACGCGGTGTGGGCGGTGGGCCGGATGGACGCGCTGGGCGAGCCCGCCTACCACCGCCTGTTCCCGCGCGCCGACGTCGCGCTGCGCCTCGCCGCCGCGCCGCCCAACAACGACTGCTTCGACTTCGTCATGTAAGTACGGGTGTCGGCTCCGAGCACTCCTCGGAGGGTGCAGCCCGTCTCATAAATTTCGTTCGCGTGATGCAGCGGTGAGCGCGCGAGCGTGAGGGCGTGGGATCGCGCCGAGCTGTTCGACCCGGCGCTGCGCGTGTTCCGCTTC
>QDHC01005455.1:0-178304 GCA_013186455.1 Papilio dardanus tibullus
TATATTTTAAATTGTATGTTTAATTTATTATTAAACAACTACTATTAATTTGAGACAAGGGTCCAAATTAAATGTAACAACGCATAAGTACGAGTACTAGGATGAAATACATGTCTAAACTTTGTTACCGTGGTTAACACTAATATTTTAGAATATGAATCAAAAATCATACACACAATATCTACTGAGAACTAACATTTTGAAGAAATCCCCCATTAAGAACATACAGGAAAGCGATAGAAGCATACATTACAATACAAAGACAGACAAATTTTACAGTGGTAGAGCCCGCTTCAACATCTTCGCACGAATTGGCCGGTTCGCCCGGTGTATTATCACGACCACACAGAAAACAGGCGTGAAATGGAAGCTCTTCCGTGTTTCGTCTGACGAGTGTGGTGCCCGAAGCCTAATTTTAGTCCACTTTCCCTTCCTATCCTTTTCTTATAAGGAAATGATGGGAAGGGGAAGTGGATATGACGCGGAAGGGGACGTATAGGAATAGGAATTATCCTCTTGCTGTGCGTCTCCTCCTCCGTAGAATAGGATAGATTAGATTAAGGATAGGAAACGCATCTGCAATTGCGGTCGCTTTGCTATTTCAGTGAATCCAGGTGGCTGCTTGCTCGTTTGCCACTTTATACGAGTAATATATAAAAAAAACACGGAGTAATCATATAGATGAGTCTATCCCAGGTTTGTCATACTTTATGGTAACACTAGCTTTAGATAACAGGCGCCAAGTGCAATTAAAGATTGAGCGTCGTCAAACAATCAACGTTTCCAGGAAGCCGCGAGACAGGCGCACAAATGGAATTTATAGCTTTAAATTAAGATTAATTAAATCACTCGTTTGTGGCATGTCGTATTATTTAAAGCTTTTTCTTGTAAAATATTTTATGCAAAAGGTAGTCAACAGAATGTCTGTATGAACTTCAGTATTTCCGATGCTATCAGTAAAATCATTGAAAATGGGGAACAAAACTGTTGTTGATCCGTCGTTTGAAGATGCCATGCTCTTTATCTGTCTTCTGCTGTCTCATAGCCCAAATATACCTACGGAGTAGAGTATCGAGATATTCCTCTGTGTGTAAACACAATGTCGGATTCCTTGGCCTAATCACTCAGATTAAGATCCTTGGTTTTTTCCTCGGCAGAGTATTCGTCCCCTCTCCCTTCTCTGCACTCAGGGTATTCTTTTTTTATCTTTATTGTCCCAAATCGTTTATACAAAAATGCCAGCGGATCTGCCTCCTGGGATAGGCGATGAGCCTGTGTTCCAGGAAGCAGCGCCTTCTTCTTATTCTAGGTTCTTATTTATACAGTGCCCGCGACCCCGCCGTAATACGTTTGAGAGCCGTCAGTTATTCCGGTCACCTTCTGTGGACGGCGAGTCCCACACTCCCTACGCCATTGCACAGCCCGGCGTAGGGGTGCTTTAATGCATTTCCTAAATAAAAAAAAGCTTCCTATTTATAAGTGCTTGTTCGCGTGTTTAGCTGCGTTCTGTATTACATCCTACGAAAGAAGTGTGAACTCATCCTTAATACCTTTTATCTTGTCTTGTAAATATAAGTGTGATGGCTTATGACGTCATAGTCTGATGGTTAATTGAGCATGAAATTAATACATTTTAACGTCGCGTGAGAGGTAATGACATAATTAGAAGTCGCAAACGCGATGACTACATATAAATTATATATGTGACTTGCGTATGCTCTACTTTCCATTAGCACGGAACTGTATAAAGACGTAGAATATTAAAAAAAAGCATTTAATATAAAATTACATCCGTTGATTTACTATTTACTCAATTAAAGTGTTAATTTGTTTAAGATAAGAAGTAATAAAGTGTTTATGAAACATCACAAGTATTTATTTGATCATTACCAGTACTGATATATTTGACTACATATATTTAAAATAATCGGTATGTCTACACATATGTGCGAAGAAATTCAAAGATATGTGTGAAGTCAAGGAAAATACGCGCTAGTCGGTTGAGTTGCGGAAAAATAGAGTCCATCATGGTTCGAATTAACCTACATATCTATACTAATATTATAAAGAGAGAAACTTGTATTGTAAATTTGTATTTTTGAATTTTTGTATTTTTGTTTGTATTGAAATAACTCAAGAACTAGTGAACCGATTTCAAAAATTCTTTCACCATTAGAAAGCTATATTATCCCCGAGTAACATAGGCTATATTTTTTAATTCCACGCGGACGAAGTCGCGCACAACAGCTAGTATTTAATAATTCAGTGTAAGGTAAAGTGTTAAATGCATACAAATTATAAACAGGAAACTATGTCTAGAAAACAACAATAAGTTAGCGAATTGAAAATGCGGAATAACCCGGTTCCCACAACTGATAAGACTTTGTATTCAATTAATTACATAGTTTATAACAATTGAATGTCACGGTTAAATACTTAACTTCACTAGCGACGTGCCCGGAGTTGCATGAATAATTTCCATATTGCAACTTCTTAGAGGAATACTTTTTACTTTAATCCTGTCTCTGAGACCATAAATAAAATAAATCTATAGTGATTTCGTTAAAAGGTTAAAGGTTTCGACCCAAGATGGACTCCATTTTCCGCAACTCCACGACTAGCGCGTATTTTGCGTGAATACACATATCTTTCTTTTCTTCGCCGATATGTGCAGGTTGCACTACGATGTTTTCCTTTACCGTAAGAGCGTCGCGTAAATATGTACATATGAAAATCGAAAAACGCATTAGTACATGGCGGGAATCGAACTCGGGAAAATTATTTCGTTAATTTAATACCGCTTTACTAATATAATATACGCGAAAGTTACGATTGTTGAATGGATGTTTGTTTACAGGTATCCCTATGTATGTACTCGGGGATAATGTAGCTTTCTAATGGTGAAAATTTTTTTTAAATCGGCCCAGTAGTTGTTGAGTTATTTCAATACATACAAAAATACAAAGTTTCTCTCTTTATAATGTTAGTATAGATTTAAACAGGTTACAAGTTTACTTGTCTAAGCAATGTTTTTTTCTTTAAAACGCTTTTTAAATAATTGGACAGATATTAGATCGCGCAAGGGTGGGGGTAAGTCAGTCATTTCAGCTGTCATATATATATTTTTTTTATATGAGAAGGGGGCAAACGAGCAGCGGATAAACTATGTTAATGGGTCCGTCGCCCACGGACATCTGCAATGCCAGAGGTCCGTGGTGCAATGGTCAAGGTGACCATATTTTACGTTATACAAGTAGCTATTGGTTGCATTCGAGCCAAGAATTGTTTGGCATTAATACTAGCAGACATTAATGAACATTAATTATTAAACATCTTAGATGCAATTTGCGCATATCGACGAATAAATTCAAAGATATGTGTCAAGTCACGCAAAATACGCGCTAGTCGTGGAGTGAAGGAAAATAGTGCCCATCATGGGTCGAAACCTTTAAGCATTTTTTTAATACTAGCAGTTGCCTGCTACTTCTCGCGGTGTATAAAAGAAATAAGCTATGTGTTTTTCCCGACTTCGTTCTATATCCGTGCTAAACATCGCGATTCGTTGAGTCGTTCTAGATTCCTCCACAAAACATAAGAGCATTTACATTTTCGTATTTATAAAATTTTCCTTTATTATTTTCCCCTTCACAGTCTGATAATAAAATAATAATAATTAAGCAATTAATTAAAGGGGAAAATTATAAAGGAAAGTTTAATAACAATTAATAACTTTAATATTAAATTAAAATAAATTCATCGTTAATATTAATTAGTGACATAAATTACGAATACGGAATGTAGTGAAATAAACAACCTTTTATCCTGTGAAATTGTCCTGAATCAGTTAAATAATTTAGCTTATATCAACACAATTATATAAAGTACATTCCCGAATCTAATCCGCATATAAACATATCGTTATCTCTATTCTTTTTAAGATAATGAAAGAGATGAAATAATTGTAATTGTTTCTACAATGAAAAACGAAGATATGCAAACACGGCACGTGTTACGTGCTATACGTGACGAGACGAGAGGCGCCGGCCGTGACTCATCTATGTTCTCGAGGATGAATTGACTTTACTCACTTTACGTGTGTGTGAAAAATCGTCAGTCGTCGGCTCCGACCTCAAACCTATCAATAAATAGATATAGCTCACAAATAATAGTATTTTATTAATATTAAAGGTCTGAATGGTTTGCATAAGAGGTGTATAAAATTAATTTATTCTATACTACGTTATTTTGTACTTTTTAGTTTTTTTATGCTTTTTATTTAAATATGTTTTTTTTTTGTTTTGGAAGGCGGTTTTTTTAAACGCAGTTTTTTTTATTTTATATGTATTGAAATAACTCAAGAACTACTCGGCCGATTTCAAAAATTCTTTCACCGTTATAAAGCTACATTATCCCCGAGTAACATAGGCTATATTATCTAATTACACACGGACGAAGTCGCGCCCAACAGCTAGTAAACAATATAAAAGCCATCATTTAAGGACTTTTTTTTGTTAATAAAAACAGCTATAACCTATGTGGGACTAAAGCCATAAAACGACCATAATGTAGACCAGCCATTTGTCCTTTATCACAGCGTGCGGTACTGATAAGGTTCATAACTGTAGTTTCCGTATAGCAAGTTGAATGAATCCTAATTAGGGCGCATACACAGAAAGGACTTTTTGAATTATCACCCTTTATAACCATAAAACGACTTGTAGCATAAATTCTTAAGCCGGCTACAGACGTTGTTTTTTAACTGTACAGTTTTATCTGCACAGTTAAAACTGACGCCTCTTGTGCCTACACACGTTCAGTTTTTTAATTGTAATTTCTCTTTAATTGCAGTAAAACGTGCCCGGAGTCAAAAATTTAAAAGAAATTAAAAAAATCTTTCAATATATAGCGAGCAAAATATTCCGCCGGTACTAGGATAACAGAAACACAAGAATACTATTACTTCAAAAAAATAGTCAAACCGGCTACAGATGCTCAGTTTTAACTGTGCAGTTAAATCTGCGCAGTTTTATGAAATATTTAACCATACAGTTCTCAGTTTTGCTTACAGACGTCAGTTTTAACTGCGCAGTAGAACTGTTTAAAACTGTTTAGGACGTTTACGTTGTAGGACGCGTAGTTATGGGTCTTTTTTTAACGCGCGTTTAAAACAGCAAATGTATTTCCATGTATCTATTCATAGGGCAGCGCTTTTAAAACGCGACGTTTTTTTCGCTACGTTGCAATTTGAGGGCTGTGCGAAAGTTACAAGAGTGTTTGTAAAATGATCGTACGAGCGAAAGCGTTAAAAAAACGCCCGTGCAAATGCAAAATGTTTAAAAGTTTTATAACTTTTAAACATTTTGCATACAACATTTTTTTAAAACGAATACTTTCATTAGTGAAACTAATACCCCGCCCCGTTTTCGCATGGCTAGTAGAGCATATGCCAACCTTTTGCATCATAACAACTTATTATAATTTTTATAATAGACTTATATTATAAAGAGAAAAACTTTATATTTTTGTATGTATTGAAATAACTCCAAAACTACTGGGCCTTCAAAAAATCTTATAACCGAGAGTCATTCTCTGATCCCGGCGAGCTACCTACATAACCAGAAAACTCTAGCAGAGAGACAAATATTGCGGTCCCTCGGACTTCCGCTTATGCAGGTTAGACTATATATTTCATTGCATTTAACAGTGGTAGAGCCCGCATAAACACCTTCGCACGAATTGTCCGGCTCGCCCGGTGAAATACCACGACCACACAGAAGACAGGCGTGAAATGGAAGCAATTCCGTGTTTCGTCTGACGAGTGTGGTGCCGGAGGCCTAATTTTAATCCACTTTCCCTTCCTATCCTTTTCCTACAAGGAAATGATGGGAGGAGAAAGTGGATTTTCCGGGGGAGAGGACGCATAAGGAGAGAAATTATCCTCCTACTGTGCGTCTCCTCCTCCGAAGATTAAGGGTAGGCAACGCTTCTGCAATTGCAGATGCGTTTATTGAGCGAGTCCAGGTGGCCGCTTGCTCGTTTGCTTCTTTATTATATAAAAAAAAAATATCAAAACAATAATTCACGATATTGTGTCACCAGTCTGGATTAACATTTCTAATATTTCCTAGTGTTATAAATCAATCATAACAATGGTCGTACTATAAATAAGTGCTGTTTGCTCAAGTCGTCGGGGATGGAGTTGAACACTCCTGAATTTATGTCGATAGAATTACTTCCATCCATACATTGTATGATAAAATTAAGTAGAGTTTGTATGTACTTTCTATTGTAGATTTGTAAGCAAAAAAAAACATTTAACAAAACCTAACTGAACCACGGCGTCATAAATCATTTATGTGCATATTTTTATGAAAAAACTGCTCTTCGGGACCATAGAATGACTCTCACTTAAGCCTTGTACGCACCAGGATAGTATTATAGTCGAGTAGCAAGTATCCGAATAAAGGATTTACTAATCTACTCTGCTAAAATGTTGCTGTTAGTACATGATTAGTTACTTAATTTCTATCCTAGTGCGTAGGTTTAGGCTTAAACTAGTCCGAACAGTAGTAAATCCTTTGTTCAGATAAATGCTACTTGCTACTTACCTAAAATACTATCCTGGTGCGAACAAGTGGTGTCGTGTCTTTGTAGTGGTTTCTCGCTTACCCAGGTTTGACTATATTTTAACCAAAAAATAACTTTTTAAAGTTGTAGAACTTTTCTTAGCATCATTGTCAACCGGACGGCTCCAATACAGATTGCATTTTTTTTTCTTTTATCTCGCTCCCAGCGTTCCCAGACGCGGTACGAGAGTATTTAAATTTAGAACAAAACGCATTCGCCTCAACTGACAACTTGATGGTTACTGTTTTAGATTGTCTTCTATGGATATTAATTACAATGTTTTGTATACAAATTGTAACTAAATAGGAAGAATTGTTATCTACTTACAAAGTACGTGACAAATAAATTTGTTATTGTTGACTCCACATCAACATTACTATGTATCGTAAAAAATCTCACACGTCAAAAGTGGCGCTAGTATCGCGATTAGTTCAGTCAAAAACAAAGAGATTCAAATAAATAAATTATAGAGAGGACATTATAAAAAACATTAGAAAACCTAGTTAGACTTAGAAAATTAGTTAAATCTAATTTGATTGACCATATTGCCAACTTATTTTCCTAGTTTGAATGTAAGGTAAAGTCAAGTCAACAAGTGGTCGTACAAACTGACCTACCGACTTGAAGATGGTATAAATCAAGTCAATTAAATCGCCAACATACAAGGCCAGTGGTAACATTATAGTCTATAATCTACATTTAAAACCAGATACTTTGCGAACTTGTTTCTATATGTTTACGTGACCTATCAAAGAAAATACAATGAGCCAGTTCTAGAGTTTGTTAAGACAATATTTGCAATTACTCAGAAATCTTACACATGTATATAATTAATTAGTTTTTTCGAGGAATTGAGATAGACAGGCATTTCCGCGATCTTTACTGTTTTTTGTTTAAATCCGAATGTGTTTGAAATTAGTAAAAGCTCAACTTTTATATGAAAATGGATAACTTACTAAGCGATTTCCCTTGATATATTTTATTGTTTGAAATTGGTGAAATGAGTAAAAGCTCAACTTTTAGATGAAAATATGATTACTTACTCACCAATCTCCTTTGATTTATTTTATTAACCGACTTCCAACAGAAGGAGGTTATCAAGTCAATGAGTTTTTTTTTTTTTTATGTATGTTCGGACGTCGAGCAGCGAGTTCTGAACCGATTTACGTGATTCTTTTTTTGCTCGATGCAAAATAGCTGCCATTTGGTCCCATATTTACGTTTTAAAAAAACTATTTAGTAGTTTTTGAGTTATTTTTAATAAACATGAAAAAAAAATGGGACTTTTTTGCTTTCTCGGCTTACGTAGCCTAAACTATAGGCCCCATGAAAATTTGGGTTTTACCAGATCGTAGCTCTTTAAATGTGCTAATTTAAAGTCCGCGATAGCATATATCTATCTTCTATGGTTTTCTCATAAAAAACATTTTTTCATAAGAAAATTTTACTCGACTTTCGACGCTATTCTTAGAATTACCTATGAATCCTTATCCAAATAAATATGTTCAACATCAAGAGAATTTAATGCAGATTATAGTTGACCTTTGAAGGTAATCTTTTTGACCAATACTTTAGAAGATATGAAGGTTTTAAACCACGCGGAACGTGAAAAATTACAAAAACGTTCCAAATTGAGCGAGACAAGTGTTTTCTTGCCATATACAGCCTAAACTATAAAACCTACATAAAAACTATAATGTGCAATCAATACATAGTGAAATTAGCTACATAATTGTCTTTGGTGGCATTTATCTATATTCTATGATTGTATCACAATAATATTTTTTTTATCAAAAAAATTTCAATTAAAATGCATTTTGCAAGTTACGACGGTATTATTTCGTATTCGGTATGAATCCTTATCCAAATAAATATAATTTTGCGTTAGAGTATTAAACGTAGATTATAATTGCCCTTTACAGTATAAGATTCTGACCAATTGTTTAGAAGATATTACATAATTAAAACAAACTAAGCGCGTTCGAAAATGCAACAGAAGCGCGCGGGCGCATAGAAATACTTATATGCTCGCGGCGATGTAATATGTTTGTTGTAATAGTATTTACACGACATATATTTCTTGACTATTGTATATAATTAAATTAAGATATAATAATTGTTGTCTTGTAGGCCAATCAGATGAGGATGGCCGCAATATGGAGTACATATTAAGTATTTTGTTATAAATAACTGCGCTGACGAAGTCTCCCGCAACAACTAGTACTCGTATTAAATAGCTTTAATTTGTTTGTTTCACATTTCGTAGTTATAATTTTTAATATAAACTATTTATTTCATATATTAAGATAATAAAACACAACGGAATGTTATAATGTATATGGTGTGATAGAAACATTCTACTGTAGTTTAAAAGCTTAAAATAAAATAAAAAAAACTGCGTTTAAAAAAACCGCCTTCCAAAACCAAAAAAACATATTTAAATAAAAAAAAATAAAAAAACTAAAAAGTACAAAATAACTTAGTATAGAATAAATTAATTTTATACACCGCTTATGCAAACCATTCAGACCTTTAATATTAATAAAATACTATTATTTGTGAGCTATATCTATTTATTGATAGGTTTGAAGGCGGAGCCAAGCCTTAAACAAAATAAAACGTACTATTATATACAGCTTACTTACTGTAATACAATTTGTATACTAGAGATTATCCAACGTAAACAAACCAACTCACAGCGCATGTAGGTGTTATGTATCCCTATTATATTTTGCTTGGCTCCGACCTCAAACCTATCAATAAATAGATATAGCTCACAAATAATAGTATTTTATTAATATTAAAGGTCTGAATGGTTTGCATAAGCGGTGTATAAAATTAATTTATTCTATACTAAGTTATTTTGTACTTTTTAGTTTTTTTATTTTTTTTTATTTAAATATGTTTTTTTGGTTTTGGAAGGCGGTTTTTTATTGTTTGAAGTTGGTGAAATGAGTGAAAGCTCAACTTTTAGATGAAAATGGATAACTTATTTACGATTTCCTTTGATTTCTTTTATTTAATCTCTTCCGTACTTTTAAAGCACTGCGAAATTTAATCACGGTGACTAATTATTTCAGAGCTGTTTACAATATCCGTCATAACCTGTCATAAGAGTACAATAACCGGATATTGTCTATGCGTGACTAAATAGGACACTTGTACGACTTCCTGTTCATTGGCAGTTTTTTAATATTCCGCTATAAGACATTTGCAAGCATTCTGCATACAAATATTACACGACAATATAGACACAGAAAACATTATGAAGACCTAGTAGTAATCTTTAAATAAAAAACTTGATATAAACAGAAAAAATGCCGTCGATTCAAATCATATAGGATGTATGAGAAATAGTCAAATTGGGAAAGTAACACAACTTACAAATCCAATTTAAAATGGTTCCGACTTGATATTTCGTAGAAATCATAAAATAGATCGAAACTGCATCTTAAAAATAGACAAAGTAAAAATAATCTAAGACAAATCAACCTAAATTCTTCCATAACTATTACCAAAGAACACAGCTACTGTGGCAACAATCATTAACCCATCATCGTACTAAAGGAGGTTAAAATTAACCACTTCAGGTGTTCAGTTGAAACAATGGTGGGGTCAACGAACTCACCAACAATGTTATCGATGCTTGTTTATTTATCGAACACGCACCGGTCAGCAACTGGCCAACAGCCAATAAGTTTAATGCAGATGGAAACAACTAAAAATCAAATCTCATATACCAATATTTTTAACAGTGGTAGAGGTTTAACATCTTCACACGAATTGTCCGGCTCGCCCAGTGAAATACCACGACCACATAGAAGACAGGCGTCAAATGGAAGCTATTCCATGTTTCGTCTCAGGAGTGTGGTGCCGGGGGCCTAATTTTAGTCCACTTTCTCTTCCTATCATTTCCTTATAAGGAAATTTGTGGAAAAATGAATTTGGCGGGGAAGAGGACGCATAGGGAGACGAATTATCCTTTTGCTGTGTGTCTTTTCCTCCGTAGATGGTAGGCAACGCATCTGCAATTGCGGATCTCTGAGCAGAGGTCGCCTCGCTATTTCAGCGAATTCAGGTTGCCGCTTGCTCATTTGAAATATTATAATATAAAAATATTATGATGAATTATAAACGTAAAATTCAGGGCCACTACTCTGAAAATCTAGAAGAAGAAGATATTCTGGAAGTAAACAAGGGCAGTTTATTAGTTAAAATTTACGTAGAATTTTGTGTTTCAAAACCTTTCTTCGTAGTACATAGTGTATAATGAACGTAAAGGTATTTCATAAATTCTCACGGCACAATTTCCAGGTAATTTTTAGTTCGATTGCGTGAACGTATTTCATCGATTTCGAGTTCGAATGCGGTTACATTTTATCTTGATTATTTTACTTGTTATAATACGACTAGATTCAATGAACAAAGCTATGGATTAGGAATTCTTATGTTCTTTTGAGTTAACGTTACAACCATCTTCGTGGATTTTTTTGGCTATAAATGCAAAATTAGGTAAGTATTACATTTTTTTCCTATAAAGGCAAAAAGTCTTAAGCCCGCTACAAACACTCAGTGTAGGTACAACTGTGAACTGTTCGACTGTGCAGTTCAAATTGACGCGTGTGCTAATCTGAACTGTGCAATTAAAATTGTATAATTAAAAAACTTAACGTTTGTAGCCTGTTTTAGAAACTACGATGTAAATTAAATTGATAGGTAGTTCATAATTTTAATTAAATTAAAATTGTATAGAGTTTTAATAGAATTTCGTATTTTTTTGGATTCGTGTGAAAATTTAATAAATTACTTTGTTTTAAGAGTTCATTAATTATGTTCGTATAGTATAGTGATTTAGGTAACAAAAAATAATTTCCCGCCATTATCACCAAAGGCAAAGGCATCGCGTGTTACAGCCAACTCCAAATAAATTAGCTCATAGAAATAGCAGTTATTCTAGCATAATAGCGTTGCCGTCTAAAACATTTTATTTAACGCCCATAGGATCAATTACCTAATGGACATCGCGCCTTGTTTTCTTTTATTTCTTTTTTTGTCCAGTAAATCAGTTTCAGCCTCACCTTATTTAGATAATTAATTTTGTCTAATTAATAAACATTAAAGACCAGAACTGTTGCATTAATTATTTATATTCGAGAACGTTTATTTACTATACATTTCGATGGGATTCTATTGACGGTCATAGACATGCTATTTGATCGATATTGTCATATTAAATGCTAATTTATACTCTTGTGGACTCTGGATAGTTTGCTCTACGATACTTGATATGGGAGGCTATAATTACTTGACTATACGTGCTCTTAATTAAATACAATTGTTTAAAGTATAGCACCAACTAAATGATTACGTGCTCTTTATATCAATCTACTTATCTTCCTCCAATAAAGTAATATCTTTATCTCAAGTAAGTAAAAGATGAAGTGTCACTTAGCTTTAGCCAAATTACTACAAAATATAAGGAAGAGGCAAACCCGTAGAAGGAACTCCGAGATAAACTCGCTTCTTAGAGGATCGTGTCGATTTGGAAATATCATCGAGGACAAACCATTTCAGAACACAGCTGTGAAAGACAGAGAGTTACGCGAAGACCAATAGTTTGCCAGAAAAAATAATTTGATTACCAGTGTACCTACTAAGTCGTATTACACTGTTGGCCATAAAGTCCTCGTCTCTGAAAGTTTAACAGTACTAGATACATTGTTAACCTCGTCAGACGCTTATCAACTAAGCGTACTCTTAACTGTTTATTTGCTGTGAAATATTCAACACACGTACCCAGCGTGGCGTCTTCATTGTAATCAAGATGTCTGTGTTGGAAATCTTAAAATATACTACTTATTAGCTTACTTTAATATATGAAAATGATCGTGTTATTGAACGTGTATCGATTCGCAGCTCTTAACTATAGATTACGAGCGGTTAAAGGGTTATAATTCTCACTTAGTTGCTTTTAATCAAAGATCCTTTTAGTTATGGTTGTTTGAGGGTTGTGATAGCAGATTCCAATATCAAAACGCTAGTATAAATCCATCCACGTCATTCATCGTATCAATAAACTAGCTGTTCTTCGCGCCTTCGTCCGCGCGGATTTGACAAATATAGCCTATGTTACTCGGGGATAGGGTAGCTTTCTAACGGTGAAGGAATTTTTGAAATCGGCCCAGTAGTTCTTGAGTTATTTCAATACAAACAAAAATACAAAAATACAAAGTTTATCTCTTTATAATATTAGTATAGAAGTTATAGATAACAAAATAACAAGCCAAATTAGAAATTAATGTCTTATCCACATCGTTCAACAGATATTATCCTTATGTAAAATCAACAAAAGCCTAGATTTAAAATCAGTTAGATGTCCTGGATAGTGCCAGCGGTCGCGCCTGGAAACGGGGTCAGCAGTGAGACAATAAATGTTAGAATACGGCCGCACGTGTACCGCACTCCAGCGGTTCTCAAACTTACTACACCAAATACCAGTTAGACATCACAGATAAATTAAACTTTATTAGACTTTAGTCTTTTTTTCAATAATTTAGAAAACTGTTTCAAGCTACGAATCTTTTTTTTGCGTATCCTCTTTGGTTGTTACGTTATATTAAGTTAATAAATTGACACTTTCAGTGCCACCAACCGGCTTTGGGACTTGACTTTAAAAATCCTAGAGGCATTAATGTGTTAAAAAGTCTATCAAAGTTTGAGAACCACTGTGATATCTGATTCATGGTTCCACCGACCCTGTCTAATAGGGCTTAGTACAATCATAAACACGTTTCATAGTAAATGCAGTCCAGCGTTCGGTTTCCTGAGCAAGCGCCGCTTTTAAACACATGGAACAGCTCGCACATGTAAAAAAGTATGATTTTATTTTAACTATTTCA
Source organism: Papilio dardanus tibullus (assembly GCA_013186455.1). Classification (NCBI taxonomy): domain Eukaryota; kingdom Metazoa; phylum Arthropoda; class Insecta; order Lepidoptera; family Papilionidae; genus Papilio; species Papilio dardanus. The sequence continues at coordinate 13,527 of QDHC01005455.1, forward strand.
TCCGTACATCCCATTGCATTATATCTATCCTGACAATAAAGACTTATTCTGGATTCACTCAAAATCTTTAAGAAACATTTTTCATTTTATCAGTAACTTAAGTTTATTTTTTTTATCCACGTAGCAGGCCGAATCTGAACCTTTTCATCAAAAGTTTGAATAAATATTTTAACAACAAAACTTCAGAACGGCTGAAATTTGGATGAACACGGAAATAGAACTTTGCCAGTATAGAATTTAAATCCAGGAAAAATGTTACTACTACTAGATATAAACAGTCAGTTTTCGCACTGGGCACGAAGTTCTAACGGCAAGTACACATTTTATATTTAAACTGTTCATTGAGTCTTTAACTTGACATTAGCAATGTAACACATACTCTAATTGGCAATAGTAAAATTTATTCTCAAAGATCCTTTTACAGTTTATGTAAGGTTAAGTGATCAAATATGGGCAGATTATTTAAAATATTCTACATGACGGATCCTTATTTATAACCGAGTAAATAGTTAATTTATTGATTTAGACACGACAAATATACGAAGGTCATGGTATATAGAATTAACTTATTATCGTAAAACTCCTTTAGAATGGTAAAACTTCATAAATATGTATTTACAACTATTTATATATTTAATTATAGGTGTTGTTCGCGACTTCGTCCGCGTAGAATAAAAAATTATAAACATATGTTACTCGGGGATAATGTAGCTTTCTATGAGTGAAAGAGTTTTTGAAATCGGCCCAGTAGTTCTTGAGTTATTTCCGTACATACAAAAATACTAAAATATAAAAAAAAAACAAAGTTTTCCTCTTTATAATATTAATATAGATTTTCTTAATACTGATATACTTCTATTACAGAATGATCAGGAAAAAGATTTTCTCATTTGAAAGCAGAGGCGGAGTTTTGACCGCTTTTCGGTGCAAGGCATTTTCATAACCGGGACACCGCGAAAGAAGTCGATTGTACTTTCAATTTGCGGACTCATCTATTGTTTGTGCGTGACTCAAGTAATCAATATCGGATAGTTTCCAGTTGATTGTAACAAATGCGAACGGCTGAGTTTATTATGATTGTAGTCAGTTTGTTGATACGTTCCGACAGCGTGGATACTTTGTGCCCCCGCAGAAAATATTATTAGGGGCGTGTGAATGAACTCTTAACAGTGGTAGAGCCCGCTTTAACATCTTCGCACAAATTGTCCGTCTCGCCCGGTGGAATACCACGACGACACAAGACAGGCATGAAATGGAAGCGATTCAGTGTTTCGTCTGACGATTGTGGTGCCGGGGGCCTTAATTTAATGCACTTTCCCTTCCTATGCTTTTCCTATAAGAAAATGATGGGAAGACGAAGTTGATTTTCCGATTTTCCTTGTAGGCAACGCATCTGCAATTGCAGGTGTCTATGGGCAGCGGTCGCTTCGCTATTTCAGCGAGTCCAGGTGGCCGATTGCTCGTTTGCCACTTTATAATAAAATAAAAAACGATAGTATTAGATTTTGTGGAACATCATACAAAATTATAGCTAACATTTAAATTGATACTGATACATATTAAAAAAATAATCAACACCTTTTTTATATTGTGTACAATAGAGTGTACAAAACTATTTAAGTGAAGGGACAAGTTAATTAAGAATCAGTCGGACGTGACGTCACGAAGGAAGCGCGTCGTGTCCCCGCGTGGAAGTCACCATTCCCATACTGCTGCATCCAGAAATAACCACCCACCAGTATAACATGGACTGACAACTTCTTGACGCGTAAACCACACGCTTAACGCTATATAGGATATTCCAGATTATTTAATGTCTCATAGATTTTTGCTATGTTTAAATAATCCATGTTATATTATACCTAAGAGACTACTAGCTGTACCAAATTAAACAATAATTTTTGTAAAAAAAAAGGCCCCAGCTCAACTTTTTTCATTAACTTGGTAAATATAAAATTTGCGAAGTGAATCCTATTCCCACATGAATCCAAATAATGTAAATTTATATCATGATTTATACAAAATTAGTACATTGAGAATAAAAATATAAAATTTAATAATGATCACCTTTTTTTTGGTCCTTCATTGCATAGATTTGATATTTACTTAGTTCGATTATTTAATAGATGCGTAACATAATATAAATATGGTCACCCTAGTAACAAATCTTTACCGGTCCAGAGCCTACTCAGTGCTGGGAGGGGTCAAGATATAATTGTCAATCTATAAACAGCTGTTGACGTAGTGGGTGCGTTGCCTCCCAAACGACGTGCATTTTATTTTATTGCATCGGACGCCATCGTTCCACACCATGTATAATATTAACGAAGATATTGCTTGCGTTTTAAGTTTTAACAGCATCTAATGTGTATCAATTGAAATATCTTTGACATTAAAATATAATATCTTACTTTCCACGGCCGATATATCTGCACAAAAACGTAGTGTCATCTATGTTAACACTTAATAACCCAGAGTATCAATTTTAAAACCAATCTTTTAAACCAAATGTTCACATTACTATTAGCTTTTTTATAGGTTCGCTGTACGTATTTTACTCTTGTATAATATTCTTTACAACGAAATAAAAAAAAAACACTTTCGTAAATCAGGCATTTAAGGGTTAATTCAAAGAAAATATGAAAGAAAAGAATACATTTTTGTATAGGTTTAACAATTGGTGGATTTTAAAACTACGATTTTATATAGTCTAAACCAAAACTGAATCTGTACACAAAAGGTACAACCAACAAATAAATATCACCATGTGTTTAAAGCAATCGTTGCACATTTCACCCTACAGCTATTATTAACAAAGTTTATTACCAAAAAAAAACACGTGCATCCCTCACCGCCGCCGAGTCATAAACGTACCCTCGGGGTAACTACGGCATTCACCCCTCAAGTGAACTCTTGTTAAAATACGACGGTTTTTTTCTAAGCAAAGATTTTAACTGTAAGAAATATGTACTAAAATTCAACTTTTTCTACTTTATTGTAACTTAAAGTTTATAATTTTTTGGTATTTGACAACCTAATGTTGAAACTCCACTCAAATTTAAGCGTCGCTTAAAATCTAACTAGTGACAAAGTTCAACGAGACCGCAGTAGAATTTGGAATTTAAACATGGACTTAACATATAAGATGATCTTAAATATTCGACTGGCGTTTGAAAATTCGGCCACATCTCTAATAAAGTTTTTTTTTAATGTTTATGTAGTATGTACGCATAACATTTCTACCCAATTTACTGTTGGAGTAGTATAATCAGCTGAGATGTGCACTGGCCGTTTTTAATATTGTGAAAGTATACGTCAGTCATGTGACAAGTATTTTATTGTCTTTCTATAAATAAATTTTCCCATAGAAACTTATATTCCTTATTATTTACTACATTACAATACGGTTTTTATTTTTAAATTGTTAACATATCAATTTTGCATAACCAACTATATCTCAAACCCAAAGAGATATTATACATAGAGGGAGCACTCCATACTAATTTGACTTAAAAAGCGTGCCAAAAAAGAAATTATTAAAAAAAAAAACTTGCCAGTATCATGAAAAAGTTTGGGAAATTGTGTGTTTTTTTTTAATTTTTAAAATAAACAGTAGAATAAACTAAAACATTTATCAAAACGGTAATTATCGTTTTTAATTATTATTACTTTATTTAAAACAATTTAAATCCAAACAATTTTTAACAAAGACAATTTTTGTTTTATGGTTGTTATAAATTTTTAATTAGTGTTTTAAAAATGTCTCTATTAATTATAATATTAAGCTTTAGTAAATACTATGAAATACAATTTAAATTTGAGAAAAGAGGTTACACTCGGTCGACTTTTTATGTCGGCAAATGTAATTTAGAGGTTAACATTTAGGGAGATTTCCCTACATTTGACCTCCGGAGGTCAAAGAAAATGCCTCACTTTTAGTCATCGAGTGTTCCATCTACAGTATAATATATCTTTGCTCAAACCTATAATAATTTACCATTTCCATACATCATTAGCTATCCAATTAACATTCATGAGTCAGTGTTTGCATCGGAAATACTGAATCAATCGGAAACTGGCTGTATGTAAAATAAATGTTACTTATACAGTTAAACCTGGCTAAGCTAGTCATTCTGTGGTCCTGATGAGCCACCTCAATAACTGAGATACACAGATTAGAGGCTTGATATCTAGGTTCAATTGTATTGCATAAAATTATAGTCAAAAGATAACTGAACCGATGCCTTTGTAGAATAAGGTAACCAGCAATTGGTCATCTATATTGTTGAAAATAGCAAAGCGACCACTGCCCGTAGTCATCAGAATTTGAAACTGCTATGCTACCTTTAAGTGACTTAAGAGAGAATGTACGGAAAAAAATCCTTTCCTTACAAAAGGAACACAAATGTTAGAAATTCATACTAATAAAAATATTCTAGTTTAAAAGTGACCAAAATTTTTTCACTAAGTTTATTGTTCTAGTTAGACTATTATTGGTCTTAAAATGTCTTACACATGAGTAACTTAGAAGTAGTAGATATATTTTTCTTTTTTTTAATAATTAAATTCTTTTAAAAACTTTTTTCTTATTTATTTTAAAGAACAAATAAATTTAAACAAACAAATAATGCAAGCAGATGTGGAACATTAATGAAAACGAAGATAAAAACTTACTTAATTCCTGAGCAATAACGGTGTCCTTTGTCAGGGCTATTAAAAATATGAAATTCACAACAAACAGGCACCAAACACTCAAAATATCACATTTAAACATTTTACACTGACCGTTCCTGTTAAAGTCGTACACTAGATACTAGACTTTACAATAAAAATAATGGAAAAACCATATTTAGTTCAAATAAAAATACGAAATTATATTCCTAACAAGGCACAACACAACATTCTTGATTCCAAACGCAACTGACACAATCAAAACGGAGAAATGTTGCCATAAAGCTAGTTTTAATCTTCCGCATTAACTATAAAAGTTGGCAATAACCCATGGATCTACTTTTTTACTTTCAACTTTTACTCCTTGTTCTTCAACATTATTTTTTTATTTGAGCAAATCAAGTAAAAAAATAACGTTGAATCTTAGTGTTATGTATGTTCTAGTTCCCGTTTTTGAATTTTTTGCGAATCTTAATAAAATCAGCTAATTTTATGATGTCAGTGTTTTAAATAAAATAAATTCTATGTGCATTAGATAACCGTCTTCAGAAGGACATTTAAAAATTATTCTCATGTTCGTTAATTAAGCTATTTTTGTCATAGAACACCATATTTTTAGGGAAATTTTACTTTCTGGCATCATTATTTTTAATCTGTCACTTCCATAGATTCTTATTCCACAGATTATAAAGTATTGAATCTGTCATATAGACATGTAGTGTCTATGGTATTATATTTAAAAAAATGTTTAGAAAAACCTTATGGATGCTTAGGTTTTTCGTTGAAAATAATCATATTTATTAGGTTCCATATAAAACTGCATTTGAAGATATCTAAAATCGGTATCTCATAGACAACCTTCTCTCACTCTATTCAGTTAGCTTTAGGTGCACCTTATGGCGACTCGTAGTCACCACTAGCACAATGCAGGTGGAAGAAACTGCGCACTGGTTTATTCCTGGCCATTAAATAAGGTAAGAAAATAAAAATAAAACAACTTTTTTATTCATTTATAAATGTTGAGATGTTTATTTAATAATACAATGTGAGCGACCAAGTTTCCTACATTACTATGCGTGCACAATAACATGACAATCTTGCCTCTTTAAGAAAGAAAGCTAAACTTTTTATTAGCTAAGTTACATAATGACGCTGTGACGTCATCGTAAAGTACCATTTTATCGTGCACGCATAGTAAATGATATAAGATCACAGATCAATGGGAACATAAATAATAAACGCGTTATTTGGCTCCAATCTTTGAGCATTAAAACTTAACTAGAAGACCACATGGTCAATATCCAACATTGATGAACTAAATACCATGTTCCTTCTTAAAATAACATGCATTTAATGAAGTCTATAAAGGTACAGTCATCTGCACATTAACTGTGAAAGAAGGTCAATTAACACATTGAATGCTACAGTTTTCACATACTTAAGTCTATCAAAGTCAGTTGGTGGCAATAAATGTGTAAACCCTATTAAAATTGAATTCTTCAATCACTAATAGGTTTGGTGAAAGAATTAAGGGTAGGCAACGCATCTGCAATTGCAGATGTCTATGGGCAGGGGTCGCTTTGGAATTTTCAGCGAATCCAGATACCCACTTCCTCATTTTCCACTTTGTATAAAAAAAAAAGAAACACCAGACAAAATATGCTTATTGACTGTACCTTTTATACAAAAAAGCGTAACATTTTGTATTACCCTTTTCCCTAAGTAAATTAATTAAATCACAAAAGGATTGTTATAGAATTAACTAAGTTTACACATCAAAGATTATAAATCAATTTAGTTTAATCTTAACTTTATAATAAATATAGTACAAAATAACAATCACATTTTCTTGCAATTGAAAACTACGGATCACAAGTCAATCATTTTAATTAGGGTAAATTAAAATACTGCCCTTGGTGCCTGGCCCTATGGGAGTACAATAAAGAGAGATGATTCTAGCTTGATATACAAACATAAATTTATTATTATACATATTTAAAAAAAAATGGTTTATTTAACGATTTTCGAAAGCATAATCTACTATGTTACTTAAATACTTTTCATCATAACAGTTCTAGAAATGGTTCAAATAAAAAATTACGATTTTCAATGCATTCAATTTAATCTAAATTATTTAAATGTTTATGGTCTACATCTACACCTATAGTCTATGGTCTACAGCCCATTGTTTGTCAATTTGTCACTATTATTATTAATTGCAAAATGTAAATGCAATCCCATAAAACACTAAATTACAGACTGCAAAGTCTTTAAAAATAATAGGTAAACTTTATTTACTCTAATATCCTTTGTAAATAAGGCAACACCAATCTGCACTTTAAGTCTCAAGTAGCTTATACAATACTAGCTGTTGTTCCCGACTTCGTCCGCGTGTAATTAAAAAATATAAGTATATGTTACTCGGGGATAATGTAGCTTTCTAACGGTGAAAATTTTTTTGAAATTGGCCCAATTGTTCTTGAGTTATTTCAATACATACAAAAATACAAAGTTTTCCTGTTTATAATAATAGTAAAGACAAAATATAGCTATCATCCTGCCCTTTGTCCCTATGGAGGGTCGGCAGAGTATTTATTCATCATCATCATCACCAGCTCACTATACGTCCCCACCGAGGGGCACGGAGCCTACCCCCTAAGGGGTGCCTAGGCCATAGTCGACCACGCTGGCCAAGTGCGGGTTGGTCGACTTCACACATATCTTTGAATTTCTTCGCCGATATGTGCAGGTTGCATCACGATGTTTTCCTTCACCGTAAGAGCGTCGGGAAAATATGTACATATGAATGAAATTCGAACATCGAAAAACACATTGGTACATGGCGGGATTCGAACTCGGGACCTGCAGATTGCAAGTCAAGAGCTAAACCACTGAGCCACCGACGCTCATATTACACTCCATATTTACTACTCCTCTATATTCATCTATCAGCTGTCTTTTCTGAATTTACCCCTTTTTTCACCATATCTTACTCTAGGACTTCATCACCGCTGTCTCGCAAAAAAACTGCCTTTCACCGAACCAAGATCTCCGTTTATATTGCGAACTCGGTCTAATAAAGCCCTAGGATTAAAGATAACTATTTGAAACAGTATTGTGTTAGTAGTTTAGAGACTATAATAGCATATTATCATTGCCTTGTCTACAAAGGAAACAAAAATGTCAAATATACTGTTATAATGATGTGGTTTTATATTATATTTTTCCCTTAAAATCTGGCCAAAAAAATATATTTAAATTCTAATAAATTTTCAATAAAGTATTATACTAAATTATCTAATCTGTATAAATGATTCTAAATTCAGTATTATTTTGCTTCAAAACACATTGTTTCGTCTTGGTAATTTCCTGACATTACAAAACAATATTTTTTTAAAGATTTTGCTATAAATGAAAGTCGAGATCAAACTAACATTGAATACTATAAAGAGTACAATTTACGTTAAAAATATTAAATAGATGATATACCAACATATACATATTTTTAAACTATTATTACCTCTTTTAGATATTTCTAAACATACCTTCAATAAAGTGTGAAAAATTGGTTTTATTTTTCTAAAACTATTTAATTAAATTAACTATAAATTTCGACTAAAGTCATACTTGCAATACATATTGTTAGACCTCGGCTTCATTAGACCTCGTTAGCGATAAAAACGGACTTGAGCCGAAGCAGTCTCCGTTCTTATCGTGAACTCGGTCTCAGTAAGAAAAAGGATAAGACAATATACATTACAAGTGTAATTTCTGTCGAAACAATAGAGCCCTTTCATACCCAAGTATATTTTAGTCTCAAGAAATAATCGCTTTAATATTTGTCACAGACTAACACAATAATGTCATATATTCTAACTTCATTGACTTTCTTCGCTTACTTTAGACCGAATTTGCGATAAAAACGAAGTTTTTGCATCGGCTTAAACCCGTTTTTTGCGCGACATCAATCTAATGAAGCCGGTAAGAAACGAAAATCGCGTCTTGGGTACAAAAGGAATGGGGTAAAAAAAACAATATTTCTTAATAGTCAATAGTGATAGTTAAAACTAAACTTACAGAAACTAAGTTCTTGTACTAACCAGAAGATACTTCCACCGATTGACTTAACCTAGGAATCACATTTGACAGTTGCACTGGACACACACCAAGTTTATCACACAACAAACACTTTTACACTTTGGCAGTAATCAACTTTTACACTTGACAACTACGTTGGTTGTCACTTTTACACTTGACAACTACACTGGTTGTCACTTTTACATTTGACAACTAATCTGCTTGAAACTTTTACATTTGACAACTAAGCTGCTTGACGCTTTCATACTTGTCAAATAAGCTGCTCATTACTTTCACATTTAGCAACTAGACTAGTTGACAATTTTACATTTGACATCTACTCTTTTTGACACTTTTACATTTAGCGACTACACTTGTAGACAGTTTTACTTTTAGCAACTAGATGTGGTGACACTTTTACAATTGGAAACTAGACTTGTTGACACTTTTACAATTGGAAACTAGACTTGTTGACACTTTTACATTTGGCATCTACTCTTGCTGACACTTTTACACTAGACTTGTTGACACTTTTACATTTGATATATTTTCACTTGTTAACACTTAATATCGGGGTGCCCATGTTAAATTTGTAGACATTATTGCAGACATGGTCCCAGTTAGTCTTGTTGTCATACGGAGGTACTATCCGGAGCTTTCTATTTCTACCCTCCGAATACATCTCTATGACACCCCATTGTCGGAGTAGTTTAAGACAATTTCTTATAGCGTCTGTTGATACTGCTTCCCCTGAAAATATGATAAATAGAGAATGAATAATTTAAACTTGACTGATTTTTTATTGCCAATTGTGTGCTTTGACAACTTACAGACAACTATTTGTTGTTAATTGTAGATGATACTTAACTATTATTCGACAAATTTATCTAAGAATTTAAATAATAGCAAATTAATCAATTTTAACATTAATTTTAATTTTAAACAAAATTGAAATTTATAATGCGGCAAAAACATAAGTTGTAAAAGTTTTTGAATAAATGCTGTCCAAATTGGATACGCGATAGCGGTGACCACCTAGAGATGTAAATTCACTAACCGTATGTCATTTTGTTCTGTGTGAACTCGTCAGTGAGCGCGTCCAGTGCGCTGGTGACCACTGTCTTCTGTAAGCCAGTGCTGACATGTCTACATGTCATTGAATACGCTTCTAGTAACGGACGGATTGTTAGGAGCAGTCTTCGTCTGAAATACATAAATGACTAGTTATAGTCCGCGACTCCGTCTAAAAAATTTTAGTACTCTATGTGTTCAAGACTATCGGGCATTTTCAAGCGCCACTCAAATATTTAAGAGCGTCTTACATGTTAAGTCAACGCGTGAAATCTAAATTCTACCGCGATCTCGCTTAATTTTGACACCACCTAGATTTTAAGCAGGGTTTAAATTTGAAAGGCGTTAGAACATTCAGCGGTTTGTTCTACATCTGTGACAAATATAGATATCTGACCGGACGTTCCGGAGTTCTGGAGTTCTTCAAACATCCATCCATAATAAATAGTTTTTTGAGTTATTTCAACACTAAAAAAATATCCTTATCTTTATAAAGAACTAGCTGTTGTGCGCGACTTCGTCCGCGTGGAATTTAATAATATAGCCTATGTGACTCGGGGATAATGTAGCTTTCTATTGGTGGAAGAATTTTTTAAATTGGCCCAGTAGTTCTTGAGTTATTTCAATACAAACAAAAATACAAAGTTTCTCTCTTTATAATATTAGTATAGTTATAGATTTGACTAAAATGATTATAAACTTACCTCTCAGCGATAGCTTCAGATGTCTTTGAGACTCTGTACTTTATATGTCTGGTCGGATCCTGTTCCTCATCATTATCTTCATCCAAGACCTTCGCGAAACGGCGAGACCATTTCTGCTCTTCTAATCCATCGTTTATCTAGAAAAATAACATAATCAAGTCTCTGACTACAAAAGAAAAGAAAAAAATAAAAAAATATATCATATTTTTATCTCTTAAAGTACCAGGAGTACATAAGATCTATTAGGTCGTACATAAATATTTGATTTTAAGCAACTTTTTGACTCCCATTCCCCCTGTGGTTAGGTTTTAGATCAACCTACACCTCTCGCTAAAATCACATGTATTTTATTCGTAACTTTACGGCTTTATTAGACCGAGTTCGCGCAAAAAACGATAATTTTGCTTCGGCGTAGTTTTTTGAGTGACATAGGTCTAGCTATGGCTGGGGCTATTTTCTGTACTAATGTTTCTTGCTCCTTAGGGCAAAATAAATTTTATTCATTGCTTGTACGATGTAAATATAGATAGGCCCCTTATTACCGTTATAGGTCCCCAAGTCCGTTTATAACATACTTTAGGCGACCTTATTCCCGTTATAAACCCCCAATCTTTTAAATCCTTTATATAATATACTTTAGGCCCCCTTATTTCCGTTATAGGCCCCCAATTCTGTATACAGTATATTTTAGGCCCCCAATCCTATAAATATTATAGCTTAGCCCCCCCTATTTCCCTTATAGGCCCCCAATTTTGTATATACTTTAGGCTCCCCTCCTCTTATTGTTTTGTGACACCCCCCATTAGTTATCACTCTTAACATCGGAATCATGTCATCTCACCCCAATTTCCTTGATGACGTCACACGCCTGTAGGTCCCCGAGCGCGTTGAGCATGGTCTCCTCGATGCGCGTGCAGGGCGGGCACAGGATGAACTCCTGGCTGAGCACCTCGCACAGCTGGAGCGAGGCTTCAATCAGCTCGCTGTGTCGCACTGTGTCTTCATCGGTCTCATGTATTATACTCTCTAGTGCGGTCGCTGGAATATGAAGAATTGGTATTTTGCAGCTTTTTAAAAGGATCTTAGTGATTTTAGTTAGAAAAATCTACAATAAATAGTGCTTAAGTTATATTTACTAATGCGGGATTACTGTTTTTTAACATGTTCCTTCTCTTTCTTGTGACGAAATGGGTCAAAATAACATGATAAAATTAACTTCCTTATTTATCAAAGCATTTTTATTCTTAACATGAAATTAAGATTAACTTCAGTATATATTTAAGTATCACAATTAACAAAAAAAATCGACATTTGTTATGACGCGTCCAATCACGTTAGGTTTTAGGCTAAAGCCCCCCCATAACTAAAATCACGTGCATTTTTTTCTCAGATAATATTAGTTAACAATATATATTTTATTCATCAAATTAACAAAGGATTAACGACGTCGTGTTTGTTACCGAGTTTCATTAGACCGAGTTAGCGCAAAAAAATGGAGACTTTGCTTCGGCATAAGGCCGTTTTATGCGTGACATCGGTCTAACGAACCCTTAGGGTCACACACGTTGTAGATATCAGTTTGATTACCCCCCCTTACAAGCATCACTAATATATACGACCCCTAATTCGTGTAGCTTTGTTTAATATGTACCTAGTATAGCTGGCGCGGCGTAGTGCGCGACGAGCGCGTTCGCGTAGTAGGAGAGCTCGAGCGCCGCGGAGACTGTGGGCTGCGCGCGCGCCTGCCCGCGCTCGCGCCGCACCAGCCCGCGGCCCAGCGTATCCAACTACAATATATAAATATGACGACGTAAGTCGTACGTTATCAGAATTACTATGGGTTAATATCACTCGTGGGCGGTACTGGGTGATGTCGGAATCAAGGAATACACTCTGCACTTCTCAATCACATTATAATCAGTTCAGATACATGGCTCATGGCCCATTTCTCATACAAGCAATGCTTTCGTAACGATCTCTCATTATTGATTGATCAATGTCAGTACTCATCGAACACGCTATTCGAATTCAAACTAATTTCTTCTTCTCATTCCGACAAATATATATCTATACTAATATTATAAAGAGAGAAATTTTGTATTTTTGTATGTATTGAAATAACTCAACAACTACTAGGCCGATTTCAAAAATTCTTTCACCATTAGAAAGCTACTTTATCCCCGAGTAACATAGGCTATATTATTTAATTCCATAATGAGCTGATGATGATAATATAAGAGCGTCGGTGGCTCTGGGTTTTAGCTCTTGACTTGTAATCTATAGGTCCCGAGTTCGAATCCCGCCATCTACCAGTGTTTTTCGAATTCCATATATATATATTTACCCGACGCTCTTACGGTGAAGAACATCGTGATGTCTGCACATATCGACGAAATTCAAAGATATGTGTGAAGACAGCCAGCGTTGACTATGGCAAAGTCTTCCCGTAGGCTCCGAGACCTTCAACGAGGACGTATATATAGCTGGTGATGAACATACCGCGTGTTTGACCAGGGAGCTGGTGTCCCCTGTGTATCCAAGGTCCCTGCCGGCGTGCTGCAGCGCCGTGCCCCGCGCGGCCACGCAGCGCTGCAGCTGCTGCAGGGAGCAGCCCGCGCGCGCCTCCGTCAGTAACACGTATGATATCACATTCGTGCTCATTAATGCTGTTGATTGTGCCGCGTCTGGAACAATAGGGAACTAGGTAGGAAATGAATGGCTTCATTAGACATAGTTCGCGATAAATTTTGCTTCGGCGTAAGGCCGTTTTTTGTATCACATCGGTCTATTGAAGTCGTAGAGTTAGTAATTTTATCCTGGGTTATTAATAAAGATTATATTTTTCAGAAATTAAAGTCTTTCAAATTTGACATTAAGTCACGTGATACGAAACGACAGAATCAAATGTGTGACGTCACTGCTCTGATTTTTTTATATTAAATATTTTAACGGTCCTGGATACAAGTCCTTTTAGACCTTCACTGCTCTGAGCAACGTTTTAATGACCGCCATACAGAGATATGATTCGATTTAGATTCCAGTAGAGACATTTGATCCCAGCAGAATTTTACTGGACTGCTGAAGACATAGTGGTGATAATATCCAACTGACCGTATACGAGATGCCTGCCGATAGCCTCTACCATCATCTTGTGGTCGGTGCTGACTTCAGCTCCGTAGAGGCTGGAGTGGCTGTGGTTGTACAGGATCTGACGGTCCAGGTTCACCGCCAGGTTGTTGTTGGGCGGAGTGAGGGAGCGCTCGATAGGAGCTTTTAGATAGTTGTACTTCTGGAATGACGTCACTAGCTCCTATTGACAAAATTAATTATTTTATATAACCGTTACTGTGTCTTATTCGTAATACAGTACAGGATAAACGAGACCTGGGCAAGCGAGAGTCATTCTATGGTCCCGAGGAACTACCTTCGTAAGCGAGAGAAACGAATTAGAGAGAAATTTGTATAAGAGAAACAAATATCCCGTTCCCTTGGACTGGACCCTCGCTCGCAGGTTCGGCTGTACATATTATAAGTATCAATACAATATATTTATTATAGAGGTACCATTAAAAAGAAAAAAACTTTTATAACTAATAACAAAAACACATGCTTAAACCGTTTAAAAGTAATTTACAAAAAAACATATCAATGATTTTTATTTTATTTCGCCTATAATGATACTTTTTAACCCTTTAGCCGCCAAAACTAAAAAACACAATAACCAAAACTGACCTTGAGCGATATTGGTTGATTGAAGTCAACCCTTATACCGCCGTGATTGGTATTCAAAGTCCTCCAGATGCCGCGCAAAGCGGACCAGAATGTTTCCATTTGTTTCGGCATACCGAGCTGTTCACGTACAAAGCTACCGTCAACCAATCTCTCGTAGTTCAGAGTTACTGGTACTAGGAGAGCATCGTCGATCGTACCGTCCAAGTAAGCGTCCATTATCACAGATAAAATGCCAGCTGGGTACAAAAAAAATGGTTTTTAGTTTTTTTTTAACAGAAGTAAGTCATGGTAACAACAAGGAGATAAAAAGTAAACTTAAACGAGATGTAATTAGTTCTTAAGATCGAATTCATATTTATTTTTTCATATAATATAAAGTATAAAAGTGCATTAGATTTCTAAGCAATAGTTATCTTTACATTGGTATATGCAAATAAATAATAATTTATATCTATACTAATATTATAAAGAGAGATACTTTGTATTTTGTGTATGTATTGAAATAACTCGAGAAGTACTGGACCGATTTCAAAAATTCTTTCATCATTAGAAAGCTATATTATCCCTAGTAACATAGGCTATATTTATTCCCACGCGTACTGAGTTGCAAGAAACAGTTTGATTTATATATTACTAAAAGCAATTAAATCATACAAAAGTCTATACACTAATATAAAATCATGATCACCAACAACTCCTGTCATTCTTTTTGAAGAAGTGACAAAACATTTTTTTCCATATTTCGATTATTAACAATGGAGAATATATTTTAAAACCCGTCTTATTATTAAGTATTGATTACCTACCACAGGTTTCACCTTTGTTATCCAAGAAAGCAGGAAACAATAACAAAAAATTAAATACATTGAATATGACATTCCTGTGGCAAAGGCCAAATATATATTCACACGAAAATATTATGTAATTGTTGATAAAAAAATACGTAAATACATAATAAATCGAAAGATATGGTAATAACAAAATATTCAGAAAACCAAAAAAAACTAATATATTTTTGTAAATAAGTAATCATTTTACTGTGAATTATATCATTTAATCTACTTCAATAAATATTTAATATTTCTATTTTTATTATTTGTACATAGTTTTGATTAGAAAAAGAAAAAAATGTTAACCTTTCGGCGGCTGTGGTTTCCCCGTCCTTGTCCGCCCACCCTCTATAAAGAACTCCAAATTGTTGTTCGCACCCAAACTGTTAAGGATGTAGGCCCTGACAACATTTCATAATCAGTTTCATTCCTTACATTGAAGAATATTGAAATATAACATGGTTTTTAAGACAGCAAAAAAGTCCTATATTTTTCATGTTTATTAGAAATAACTAAAATACTACTCGATCGTTTTTTGCTATATAAAAATGGGACCAAATGGCAGCTATTTTGAATCAAACAAAAAAAGAATAACGTAAATCGGATCACAACTCGCTGCGTAATTCTTGTACATACATTAATAAAAAAACTCATTGATAACCTCCTTCTGTTGGAAGTCGGTTAAAAAATATGAATTTCCATAGTATTTACCTGAGAGCTGACTTATAAATAGGATCTCCGTGATATTCCGAACCGTCAACGCGTCGTCTGATGTAAAAAGCTCCACAGCCACGCAAAATCCAACTGCAACAAACACATTATATATAAAATTATTTTGTTAATAAAATTGCGAAAGTTTATATAGATATATGTTACCAAGCAATTCTAAACAAAAACAACGAAAAAAATTGAAAATGAGATAGATTACTCTGGAACAAAACGTAAGCTACTAACACAGTTTTTCTAAAATTCTCAATGTATACTAATATTATAAAGAGAGAAACTTTGTATTTTTGTATGTATTGAAATAACTCGAGAACTACTGAGGCAATTTGAAAAATTCGTTCACCATTAGATAGCTACATTATCCCCGAGTAATATAGAGTATATTTTTTAATTCAATAGGGACGAAGTCGCGAACAACAGCTAACATCATGCTGAAATGCTCTTGTACCATATTATAACTCACCCAAAGAATGGTATTCTCATATTATCTCCCGCAGCAACCAAAGGCGGCCTCAGTCCAGTGAGATACAGGGTAAATGTGACTAGAATGTAATCGAAATGCGAGCGATGTAAGGGCACAAACACTAGCGGCAGGCCCGCGGCTTTAGCCCGGCGTAGACGCTCCACACACGCGAAGCGAGTACTGCAGCCGCCTCCTGCGATGCGACGTATCGCTTTATGGCATAACCACGCCACTAGTCTGGAAAGGACCTTATATTGTACTACAAATATTGTATTCCTACGGCTTCAGTAGACACGAGTTCGCACAAAAAATGGAGATTTTCTCAATGCGAAAACATTCACGAAAATTATGTTGTGATCTTAGTTGTTTGTCGATCATCAATTTATTTTACGCAGCATCAAGCATTGTCAAAGAAATTCAAAAATATGTGTAAGTCACGCAAAATACTCGCTAGTCGTAGATGTGGAAAATAGAGCACAACATGGGTCGAACTACATCTACATCTTGAAGCATCGGCAACACGTTCATCAATACTAATATATATTGTCTTATGGTAAAGGAGTCGATGGCATTCAATATGTTATAACAAACATATCTATAAACAAGTTTTGAAACAAACGGTGCGACCAGACAAGGTGGAATTATCTATACTAATTTTATAAACTAGTTGTTGTGCGCGACTTTGTCCGCGTGTAATTAAATAATATAGCCAATGTTACTCGAGGATAATATAGCTTTCTAATGGTGAAAGAAGTTTTGAAATCGGTACAGTAGTTTTTTAGTTATTTCAATACAAACAAAATACAAAGTTTCTCTCTTTATAATATTATTACAAAAAGAGAACTTTGTATTTTTCTATGTATTGTTATAACTCAAGAACTACTGGGTCGATTTCAAAAATTCTTTCACCATTAAAAAGCATTATTCCCGAGTAACATGGGCTATGTTATTTAACCCCACGCGGACGAAGTTGCGCACAACGACTAGTAAACTATGAATGAGATTGTAATTAACTTTGAAAGACCTTAAAAACAGCTGTTTTAATCAAACATGAAACTTTCTGTTAAACGTATACAATAATTTCAACTAAAAACGAGAAACTGTTTCATTGAAATGTTTATATTAGTCTTTTTAAAACAAGTTATTGACGTCTTCCAGGGGCAACTTTAATGACGAAGCATTATGTAATAGTGGTTAACAATGAATCATAGAGGTCAAGTAATTCAATGTTAAACAAAATGTATATGAGACTTAATAAATAAGTAATTATTAAATATAAATAAAAAACATATCTCTGTACTTAAAGTAGACCACACAGAAGTTTCTAAAACACGGTTATATTCAAGAGCGTTGGTGGCTCAGGAGTTTAGCTCTTGACTTGTAATCTGCAGGTCCCGAGTTCGAATCCCGCCATCTACCAATGTGTTTTTCCATTTTCATATGTACATATTTACCTGACGCTCTTACGATGAAGGAAAACATCGTGATGTCTGCACATATCGGCGAAGAAATTCAAAGATATGTGTGAAGTCACGCAAAATACGCGCTAGTCGTGGAGTCGCGGAAAATGGAGCCCATTATGGGTCGAACAACACTACAATCACAATTTGTTATTCTCAAACAAAAGTATGCAAACCAAACCGAATAATGATAGTTTCTTGTTACCTTGAACTTCTATAAAGTAAACCATAATTTGGTTGCGTCATAGATTAAATATTCGGAAGTATATAAAGGACATGTCTAATTAACATTTATAGAAGTAATGACCCTTCTTCTGAATATTTAGATTATATTGAGGTAGTAGTTAAAATTGTTTATAATAGAAAATTTGAAGATTGTTAACAAAAATTGGTTGTATAATAAGTACTAAAAGGTTAAAGGTTTTGACCCATGATGGGCTCCATTTTCCTTCACTTCACGACTCGTATTTTGCGTGAATACACATCTTTGAATTTCTTCCCCGATATGTGCAGACATCACGATGTTTTCCTTCACCTAAGAGCGTCGAGTATGTAGATATGAAATTCGAAAATCGATAAACACATTGGTAGTTGGCAGGATTCGAATTCGGGACCTGCAGATTACAAGTCAAGAGCTTTACCATTAATATACGAGTAAGTTTAATAAACACCAACCTGAGTACATTATTAGACATCGCCGAGCTGATATCCATTAGAACCTTCATAGCACGAGCTTCAACTTTCCGTCTGGTCTCAGTATATCTATGCGAACTCTGAGAGACACCGTCCGGTTTGGCACCATTCGATTTCCTCATCTCTTCTTGTGTTGTATCTTCTATGGCACGTTGGAATCTTTCATCTTTGACTACCTATAAACATATTGAAAATAGCATGTGTTGAAATAATACTTTGTTTTTACATTATTGTTAATTTTCCACAGTTCCAGAGTCCATTGTTAACATTAATTTTAATTCATAAGTAAATAACAAAAGAACAGTTCAGAGGTTAGATATTTAAAATTATCAATTTTATTTTAAGTTGTAAATAAATAATATTAAGCATGCATAGAATCTAGAAAGTAAATGGATGTAGGGAAACTTTGTTAGAAGGTATTCGAAACTGCTTAAAGGATCTTGGTAAAACTTGGTACAGATGTAGAATACAGTGTGGAAGACCACATAGACTACTTACTATACTTTTTTATTTCTACGGTGACGGAGTCTCAGGCGACTGCTAATTTTCTAAAAAGATTTAACGGGATTTTTTGTTGGTAAAGTTCTAACTCCCTAAGATGATCTTCACTATTTCCACTACTGCATATAATCGACTTTTCTATGAGCAAATTACCTAACAGTATACTCACGGTGGGCACAACATCTTTGTAGTCATAGTTGACGAGGTTGACGCACTGCGCCAGATCGCAGAGGTATCTGGACACGACGCCGCCATTCGCGAAGTTCTGACGACCTATATCCAGTATATTGATCACTGAACCTGAATCGCTTGCCTTCGGGTCTTGCCATGACTCCTATTAACAAACAATAAGTATTAAAGTGATTATATCCAATCAAATCAAGTTACAGGTGAAAGAAAGAGATGAGAGACTAGATCATCAACTTATTCTAATAAATGTGGGAAGACACAGAACGCACGTGTGTTCATTCATCCTCACCAGCTCGCTATACGTCCCCACTGAGGGACGCGGAGCTTACCCTCTAAAAGGGTTGACTAGGTCATAGTCAACCACGATGGCCCAATGCGGGTTGGTCGACTTCACACATGTCTTTGAATTTCTTCGCTGATATGTGCAGGTTGCATCAAGATGTTTTCCTTCACCGTAAAAGCGTCGGGTAAATATTTACAAATGAAATTCGAACATTGAAAAACACATGCACATGGCGAGATTAGAATTTGGGACTTGCAGATTACAAGTCAATATGTAAACCTCTGAGCCACCGACGCTCTTGTGTAAAGAGTTAAATTGTGGGAGATGGAGAGTGTAAGAACATCAGAAAGTCAGCTCCTCGTTCAACAAATGATGCTATAATAATGTAATATCGAACAGTAAACAGTAGGTATCTCTACCTTATAATATAGCCTCAATTTGAATGTCGCGCTTCTATTATCACTTTAATTGTTACTATAAACAATGATTAAAATAGAACATCGGATGCGATGTACGCAGGTGAATTATTTTTGTTCCGCACGCGACGTTTGAAGTTCATAAAAATAAACTTGCAATAAACAAAGTCTGCAATATGATACGACAATGTTTGCTGATAATCGCTTGCGCATCTTTAGAGTGGGTTTACACTGCCAAAACATCTATACAAGTTATTTTTTGCAAAAAATGAGATACGATAATTTGTTTTTATGTTTCGACGGGTAATTGTTTTTTTATTAAAGTTGATGGTTTTTGATAATGTTTTCAATTTCAAGTCATTAGGGACCAACTTAACTGCGAGATCTTAAATTGTTTATTTCACTTATCCTCCTAATTTTAGCCGTGGGAAACATTTCGTATCATCTCTGCATAATTTACGAGAGATATGGAGAAAAAATGCACTCATTATGTCCCTTATAAAGCCATAAACTTTAAAAAAGACAAAAAGCTTATTTGACACTGGCCACACATTTGCCATTTTACTTTTTTTTAATCTACATATATACGAGGTCGACGCACCGAGCGCGAGGGAGCCGGTTGGTCGGCGATGTCACGCCACCGCGGCTCGCGCGCTTTTGTGTTTAAATTTGGAATATAAAGCGGCCTGTCAGTTGCACACATGTGAGAACGATGCATCAATGAGCGCACAGAAATTATTTATGCATCTATAAAACATGATAATCATTTGAGATATACTTTTCAAGGCCTTTCACGTATCCGTATATAAATGAAGAAAGCTCGTCTACTCGAATGAAGTAAATACTATACTTTTTAAATCAAGAATCAACACGTGTAATGTTACGAACATTTTTACGACCGAAGAGATGGATGGCAGTAAAATGCTAAAAGGAATTGAAAGGTGTGTTATCTTTTATTAACTTTAAAATGTATAATCAGCCAGTAAGACAGTTTAACAAGGAAAACTGTAGGGACAAAGTTAACCGAGGCATCCTTGTTAGCGATCGAGACTAGAATTTAGATAAACTGGCCTTCCCTTCAACGTGGATATTTCGCGGCATTGGCTCTACAGGGGCTTGCTTAATACACTTTGTTTTTAGTTCCTTTTGGCGATTATAACATGCCAACACGAAAAGCGACTTCGATGTTTAACTTATAAGAATTTCCAGAGGTTTATTTTTTAATTCTAGACGTTTTGGGAACAATCCTTCCTTTCTGTGATTTCTCTTAAATTATAGGAATTTTATCCTTCTACCGATTTTCTAATAAAGAATTCGGCGATATCCTATACATCATTTTATTTATCCAAAGGTAAGGTTGGTATTTTAGCAATATCAACTGGTTTACCGTCTTCTATTATTATTACGATCAAGCATTTCTGAACGTAGATAAGACAATTACAGTAAAATAAGTCTACATAGAATAGTCTCCGAGGTTCATTCTCAGTTCAAGTCCGTTCATTTGCGAGTTAACGCGTCAAATAACGGCACATACGTTCCGTGCTATTTACAATTTGCATTGTTTAAATAAAAACGTACAAATAATAAATTCCTTTAACATACTATTTCCTTGATACTGTTAATAAATAATTTATTTCCCCATCTTGTATGAACAACGAACTTGACAATAAAAGAGTGAGAAATGTAAATGTTCAATTGTTTAAGAAGTTATATGTTTGTTGTAAACTATATATGTTTATAATGTACATATTTTCCGGACAATGTAAATATTCTGTGCGCGACTTGTGTAAGGTCAAGGAACAAGGAACAAAGGACTACGATGAGTGAACACAAAGTGCGCCTGTTCCGATGTCCCGTGGTGACGTCATGAGGAAGTGCAATACGTGATATGACACTTCTTTATTCTCTTTGTAAACTGAACGAATTATAATACTGCAGGTACCGAGTTCGAAGCCCGCCATGTACCAATGTGTTTTTAACCGACTTCCAACAGAAGGAGGTTATCAAGTCAATGAGTTTTTTTTTTTTTTATGTATGTTCGGAAGTTGAGCAGCGAGTTCAGAACCGATTTACGTGATTCTTTTTTTGCTCGATGCAAAATAGCTGCCATTTGGTCCCATATTTACGTTTTAAAAAAACTATTTAGTAGTTTTTGAGTTATTTTTAATAAACATGAAAAAAAAATGGGACTTTTTTGCTTTCTCGGCTTACGTAGCCTAAACTATAGGCCCCATGAAAATTTGGGTATTACCAGATCGTAGCTCTTTAAATGTGCTAATTTAAAGTCCGCGATGGCATATATCTATCTTCTATGGTTTTCTCATAAAAAACATTTTTTCATAAGAAAATTTTACTCGACTTTGGACGCTATTATTAGAATTCCCTATGAATCCTTATCCAAATAAATATGTTCAACATCAAGAGAATTTAATGCAGATTATAGTTGACCTTTGAAGGTAATCATTTTGACCAATACTTAAGAAGATATGAAGGTTTTAACCCACGAGGAACGTGAAAAATTACAAAAACGTTCCAAATTGAGCGAGACAAGTGTTTTCTTGCCGTATACAGCCTAAACTATAAGACCTACATAAAAACTATAATGTGCGATCAATACATAGTGAAATTGGCTACATAGTTGTCTTTGGTGGCATTTATCTATAATCTATGATTGTAGCACAATAATATTTTTTTTCTCAAAAAAAATTCAATTAAAATGCATTTTGCAAGTTACGACGGTATTATTTCGTATTCGGTATGAATCCTTATCCAAATAAATATAATTTTGCGTTAGAGTATTAAACGTAGATTATAATTGCCCTTTACAGTATATAATTCTGACCAATTGTTTGGAAGATATTAATAATTTAAAACAAACTAAGCGCGTTCGAAAATGCAATAGAAGCGCGCGGGCGCATAGAAATACTTATATGCTCGCGGCGATGTAATATGTTTGTTGTAATAGTATTCGTGTAACGACATATCTTTCTTGACTATTGTATATAATTAAATTAAGATATAATAATTGTTGTCTTGTAGGCCAATCAGATGAGGATGGCCGCAATATGGAGTACATATTAAGTATTTGGTTATAAATAACTGCGCTAACGAAGTCTCCCGCAACAACTAGTACTCGTATTAAATAGCTTTAATTTGTTTGTTTCACATTTCGTAGTTATAATTTTTAAAATAAACTATTTATTTCATATAATAAAATAATAAAACACAACGGAATGTTATAATGTATATGGTGTGATAGAAAAATTCTACTGTAGTTTACAGAACAGCCTATTAACGACACTAAAAAGCTTAAAATAAAATAAAAAAAACTGCGTTTAAAAAAACCGCCTTCCAAAACCAAAAAAACATATTTAAATAAAAAAAATAAAAAAACTAAAAAGTACAAAATAACTTAGTATAGAATAAATTAATTTTATACACTGCTTATGCAAACCATTCAGACCTTTAATATTAATAAAATACTATTATTTGTGAGCTATATCTATTTATTGATAGGTTTGAAGGCGGAGCCAAGCGAAATATAATAGGGATACATAACACCTACATGCGCTGTGAGTTAGGTTTGTTTACGTTGGCTAATCTCTAGTATACAAATTGTATTACAGTAAGAAAGCTGTATATAATATTACGTTTTATTTTGTTTAGGGCTTGGCTCCGCCTTCAAACCTTTTAATAAATAGATATAGCTCACAAATAATAGTATTTTATTAATATTAAAGGTCTGAATGGTTTGCATAAGCAGTGTATAAAATTAATTTATTCTATACTAAGTTATTTTGTACTTTTTAGTTTTTTTATTTTTTTTATTTAAATATGTTTTTTTGGTTTTGGAAGGCGGTTTTTTTAATTCGATTTTCATATGTACATATTTACCGACGCTCTTAGGTGAAGGAAAACATCGTGATGCAACCTGCACATATCGGAGAAGAAATTCAAAGGTATGTGTATTGACGCAAAATACGCGCTAGTCGTGAAGTTGCGGAAAATGGAGCCCATCATGGGTCGAAACCTTTAACCTTTTTAACCTTTAATACCGATGAAACCCCAATTCCGAATACACGAAAGCTAAATGTTTAATGGAAACTGTTTTAAAGAAGTCGGCCACCTAAAAGAATGGAAGATGTTCGGAGTTCTAAATGCATATTTGGGATGGCCGAGTGGTAGGCGCCCAGGTATCGCTGGATTGATGAGGTTCAAAAAGATCTAAGGTAGCTTCACATCCGTAATTAGGTCGGGATGGCACGGGACCGCCTAGTATGGAGAGATTTCTTGTCGGAAGCCAAGGCCCACTTCGTGTCATCGCGTCACCCTAGTTAGTTATAAAAAAATATCTCGATTTATTTATTTTATATTCTTGGTAAAGTCCATTATACTTAGTGTTGAAATTATACCTTCGAATATCTCATACTACTTATATTACTCCAGGGTCCAGACTACGAGCAATGTGGGACGTCCGATGCCTATCGAATCTGATGGTTTCTCATATTAATGAATCCTTTACAATCTTACAACCGGACTTTTCTATAATGAGACGTCGATATATTTTACTCCATTCATAAGCTTTTTGCTCTCCTTGAAAAATAACTTCAATATATTCGTCCGTGACAATCCCTTTATATTATAATTTACTAAGCAAACGAAGGCTTCAACAACAACGGCGTTCAAGGACGTGAATGAATTCAAAGTTAGGCCGGCCGATATAACGGTATTCCGCTATTCAGTTACCGTTGCGTCATCTTCGTATAATTTTATCTATTTTAACTACGCATTATTAAATTGATTAACATTAGTTTTAACAACGTTGAATAACAAATAGCTAATTCTATGTTGAATTACAAATTATATAAAATGGTAAATGGGACTATTAAACCTCGCACTTAGTAATGTGATGGTTGCTTCAGCCTGAAGTTTAGTTTTCTCATGATGAATAACAAAAGACTCCTTTAGTGGTCAGATTATTTAGGCATGGTAGAACAACGAATTAAAAAACAATTAATATGATTGGAAACCAATTTAAACACTAGACAACAATATTTGTAAAGATGTTTGTTATCACAGATTTATATATATAAGATTTTCAATTTTCATATGTACATGTTTACCCGACCCTCTTACGGTGAAGGAAAACATCGTAAAGCAACCAGCACATTTTGGCGAAGACATTCAAAGATGTGTGTGATTCAAAGAAGTCATGCAAAATACGCGCTAGTCGTGGAGTTGCGGAATATGGAGCCAACATGGGTCGAACTACTACTACTACAATACATAAAAAGGCATAATACAAAAACATTTTACAGTCCTACTCATTCATAAAAACCTTAAATTACGGTTTGTTTCATGAATTTGTTGAAGAAAATTCGATCTCCATTTATATTAATTTCGCCAGGCGTTAGGGTACATTGTTTCACAGATAAAAATAATTAGCATTTAATTATACAAAGATAACAAGGTTCACCGATCACATAGTCAACACGTTGCGTATCGATGTTATTGCGTAATAAAATATTTCCTTACAAAATATTATTTATCATATGACATTTGACCAGTAATTGAACTTTTGCTATTCTATCATAGAAAACTGAATAATAAACGATAAGGACTTTATCGAGGTTTTATTTATACTCAACTTAACCAAAGTTTAATAGCAAAACATTTTTCGTTTTATTCCGAAACGAGATGCGTTATTACTATTGTACTTACTACATTTGGTACTGGTACATTCATAAAATTTATTCCAAAATACAGAACATCTTTGTTCCTGCTACTTCTTATGATACATAATTTGGTACAATGAGACCCCTGGTCTATCTTATTTAGTTCCGAGTGTCCTCCAGTATCGTATAATCGACGACTAATTGGTCCTCGTTTATCACAGTACTTTGATGATATTTTCATATGACTGATTGGGGTATAGAATCCCAGTATTTGATTGACTCAGAGTAACTCAAGTTGTTATAGTGTTCCACCTTGTCTTACTGCTATGTCTGAGATATTACTTAATCTATGCAAAATATGAACATTACATCATTATAAAAATACTGACGAAACGTTAAACAATAACTACTTCTTTCATACTCTGAATAATCAATATTCACCAAGGTAGGCGTATTGTAGATTTCGTATAAGAAATGTGTACTAAGGGACCACCTAAGTTGCCATTAAATGAGTTAGAGTTTAGCAATTAACACACACAGTATAATTTTTTTTTTTTCAAAATCTTACGATTCGAACCTACCACGGTACCATCGGATATGCCACTAAACTGTCACCTTTATGAACTTATAACGCATAAATAAAACACATCAGTAGCATTGTCTCCTTACTGATAGGAATGTAAACACTGATTGGCGGTTCAAAGTACGACAAGAACGAACAATGGTGCGTGAGCCGATATTCATCGAATGACAAAGCCTGACCAATGAAATAACGATGTTTTCACGATGCTATTAAAACAAAAGCAAATAAAAAATTAACCACCTAAACAATGTTAAGTCACGAAACGGTCTTTACATGTTCAAGTATCAACTACATGGGTTCCAACTAAAAGTACAATGATGTGTGCTGACGGTACACTATATCCAAAGGAACGTATTCTACTCCTTAAAACAAAAATAATGGGTTAATGGTACAAAATTATAGTCCACGTTATACAATAGTCAGGGGTGTAGTCAGCTAGTTCATTTGATCAAAACTTTGGATATTTGTAAGATGCCACATTTAGCTGGTCGAAGCGAGGCAATTTTCCTTTAAGTGTTATAGGACATGAAGTGGACACTGAAAATTTGCAATGAGTTAAATTGTTTTGGGAGTTTAATAATGAATATGGTTATGGGTTAAATCTACCATTGTATTATTTACTTTAATTAGGTTGTGTCTGGTTGGATTTCTCATTGGATTTTTTTTATCTTTTGATATTAAAATATGATGCTCAGTTAACGTAATAACACTACTACATTGCGAAGTTAAATAATAACATAGATATGCAAAAAATTAATTTCAAATTCAAGCGCGCTGTAAACATCGCTTATCTTAATCTTTTATTTTATACAGTTTTTGATTTATTATTATTGCTTTCATAAAAATAGTCACGAATTATAATACAAGTACAAACGCTGTAGTCATATCGTTTTTTTTTTATTTAACTTGTGTTTAATTACAAACGCAATATCGTTCCTCTCATTTAAAACTTTACGGTACCCAGATTCTCTATTATGTTCTCCGCACGGCTGCTTCGCTAGGCGGCTCGGTCAGCCAACACACAGCTAAAAAAATATGAAGGGCAAAAAAGCTAAGTACAGCTAGTGGCGTATAAAGAGCGACTGAGGGACGATTCTTAAGAACAAACACTGGGTTCGACGACTTATAGCATTGCGATGATAAGCCGCGAAGGTCAACACCGAACATAGCGAGATGCGGAATTGCGCAGTTTTGTTCCATTGTGTTTAGATCATTATGTAACATTAAAAGATGAGAAATTCGCTTTCTTGAGGAGATACGTTACTATACAATCCTCTATGTATTATTAGAAACCATCCTTCTTTATACGGAAATATCATCAGATCTAGTCATAAAACAGCAATGATAATTAACACCAACACTCACCCTAGACAGTGGGGCGCATCGCGCACACGCGAGGCCGGCGGGCGGGCGCACGGGCGGCTGCGGCGGTGGCACCACCGGCCCTTCTTTAACTCGATATAAAGCCGTTGTGCGTGACTGCAAAGAAATATAACAATAGATACGATGAACATACAAAAAATATCCTTATTTAGACGTACATATTTACTTTATGTATTTAATAATCAAATACGAACTAAAGTCTTACGTCCTTTTTCAGAGAGATAGAATGGACGGAGGTAAAAAAGAAATGTTGTTGCTCATACTCGTATTTCTGTCTCCAATGAAGGTAAACATCGCATTTGCAACACATTAAGTTGCTGCAGATGATCACGGCTAGCAGACACTCAAGACCATGGACCTTGCCTGCCACCTTCTTCATATAAATTATATTAGTTTCAACTCACAGCAATCTCCGATTCGAGTTTGGTGTAGACATCATTATGTTGTCTTCGCCTTGTGCGTACAGCCTGCCGTAGAGTCGTGGACGAGTCGCGGCCGCACCAGCCGCCCACCCGCTCGCCCACCACCTCCAGCATATCAGCGACGCGGCTACAAAGAAACAATAAATAATTTGAACACACCGACAAATCCACCGATTGTACCTTATAACAATGCTGAGAAGAATACGTATTAAATGACTTAAGTAAAAAAAGGTTTAATACATAAGTGTTCGTAGTGTAAAAAACTCACATGCCAGTCGTAAAAAATTAAATACTTTTTTTTAAAGTATAACTAGTTAATTACAGTTTATTTCCTTTTGCCCACTAGTTGACACTACCTTGGATAATTTTATTAACATCTGGGTCATACAATAGCGTGGTAAAAAAACATTTAATTATTTCGCATATAAAAGTAATTAATTCCTATCCTACGTTAAAAAATCAATCGATGTCAGTTTAAGTCCGAAAAATATTAAGTATTACACCTAAAACAAGAATAACAATAGTAAGAACTTGACTAATATTTATCCCACGCAAATATCCGTACACAATGTTAACATAAATATTAACTGGAAATTACATATTTCTAAGAAAAAAAAAAAAATATTGCGTGTAGTTGGTACCGACACAAAAAATGAGTTTTAGCCTTTTTAAATTATGTATTTTGCGAATACACGTTTGTTTAGGCAAATGTATACTTGACGCCTAAGAAAACGAATAAGAATCAAATGGTTAGCATGCTATGGACATTGTTAGGAGAGATGCGCATGTGTCAAGGAATTTCGATAGGAATGAGAAAGGGTACACCGGTACGTTTGGCGTAGAAAGAGATGGAAGAATTGCGTGGAAGATGACATGATTAAAAACGGTGTGGCGAGTAGAATTAAGGTAGATAGTAACGACTTGGAACGACGACTTTAGCGGGGTAAGGATAAGGAGATGATTGAAGCCACAATGCCAGATACCCTGTAGTCAAGTACGTATACAGGGTGAGGATAAATCCCATCTGTCCCCCCCCTGCGAAATCTGACTACAGTATATCAATTGTAGCGATTTTACACAGTTGACATGATTGTTTCAATGTTTGTGCCCTCCGTATCTAGTCTGGATACGTGCTTGCAAGTTGTATAGTCAATAACTGGTGATGATAGCCTAGTTTTTATTGCTGAAGCTAAACCTCAAGACATATTATCATTTATGTTAAGCCGAGCGCCCACCGCAAAAGAGTAATGACAGGGAGATGCTGAGCTGAGCGGTCTCAAATGTGCTTGCGTCTCAACAAAGAGCTGAGCTAAGCGAGCCCAACGGCATAACGCAGCCGTCTCATTTGACACAGTTCCCACACAGCTCGGCTTCAACATTTCGGCCCTTTTTGATACATCTCATTTCTTTTTTTGGCGGGGACTCAAGTATGTGTATGAAAGTGGAAAATGGGGCCGTCCAGCTCCCACTGAGCCCTTTACTCTTTTACGGTGGGCGCTCGGCTTTAGTGTCACGTGGCAGTGTATTGTCAATGCATGTTTTAAGTCACGTGTACTGATGCGCATGAGCATATTACGTTACACACTTTATCGCATAAGACCTTTTTCTAAGTTAGAAAATGTAGGTTTCTTTTTGCTTTACAATTAGAACTAATAATAACTGGGCTTTTAACTTTTGAACTTAAAAGTTTTGATATACGTACATATAAAGTGAGTTAATTGTATGCGATTATGTAGATTAATTACTAAAATTCTGTATGAAAAAAATGAAAAACGACTGTTTTTTCTTTATTTTTAAGGTTCGACATGCAGTCATCCGATTGTAATCTTAACAAAACCGATTTTGACGTTTTAAGGCATAAATTAATTTTAAGCTTATAAAAAAAGTGTGGGATTTTGTAGACACATTTTCGTATTGTTATTTTATGTTAAGCGTATTTTTTGTTTTACCATTGTTTTATTCAAGATACTTAAGTTTTTAAAATTATTTTATTTAATTACGCATTAACAATTATATTTTTAAATACATTAATTACTACATAGATTATAATAGAATAGCCATAATAATCACAAGTTGTTTACTCACTTTCTTCTAAAATTTTCCTAGATAAAATTCAGATCTGGTAATTGAGCAAATTCTCAAAGCAAATAATATTACTCATTGTTTTAGTTAACACGTTGAAGGGGGGGAAGTGTGGAATATGGAAGTGGGAGGGGGGAGAGGCAGGTGAGCGAAAACAAAACCTCTTATATCAGTATGAGAATGAATCACACAAATGAAATGAATGATGTTCAATTGTCATCCGATATGCGATCTTGTGGATGACCTTACATTGATTAAATATATCGATTCACGTGAGAACAAAATTAAGGGATCCCAAAACACATGTAACTCTTTTCTACACATGGTCTTTTAATGATATACATAATGTCATTCTCTGGTCCCGGATGAAAACCTTCATAAGCGAAAAATCTGATTAGAAAGAAACCTTAAGCGTGACAAATTTTGCGGTCCCTTGGCCTCTCGTTTATCCAGATGCGACTGTATTTAAATGCGTTAACATTATTCAAATGACTAACTTATACTAAAAGTGTGTAGTTCGTGCTAGACCGTTAGAATAGAACAATAAATATACAAGAGTAACTAATGTAGGGATCCTTAAGTCTCATAGAGAAGAAACATTAATTCAATTCAGTGATCAAAAGTTAGAAACAAAGGATTTTTGATACTACAGTAGGTATACAAGGGCGTCGCCAGTCGATCCAGGCCACGTCTAAGTGAGCACAGCTACCATCAATATTGTGAATGGTATTCAGATGAGTTTTAGTAGTGGAAATTATTTTTTTTTTATAATACAAAGTGGCAAACGAGCAAGTGGCCACCAGGATTCGCTGAAAAATCCGAAGCGAACCCTACCCATAGACATCTGCCATTGCAGATGTGTTGCCTACCCTTAATCTACGGAAGAGACGTACAACAAGAGGATAATATCTCTACCTAAGCGTTCCCTCCTCCACCATCCACTTCCCCTTCCCATCATTTTCTTATAACGAAATGACAGGAAGAGAAAGTGGACTAATATTAGGCTTCTGGTCTTTAGAATTTTTAGATATTGTCATTTATTAGCTAGCTATGAAAAAAACAGCAATGTTATGAAGAAAAACAAACATAGTACGAGTATCAATACATTTGACTTCGGCCTTGTAATAAAACTTAAAGATATAAATTCTAAATTGACTTCATAACACGTATATTTACAAGACATACTAAGAATTTATATGAAAAATCAAATATCGGAAGCGTATCCGAATTTTATGATCAAGCATTAAAATAATGCGGAAAGGTCAAGAGATGAGGAAACGAGAAGAAATATAATACAAATAAATTTAAATTCAACTATTTGTTATTTCACAGAGAGAATATAAATTTTAAAAATATTTTAACTATAAAACAGTCCAAAAACTGCAAATTGTTCTTGTAAACTACAAATACGGAAGAAAGAATTATCAAACAGAAACTGAGAGATTATTTAAAAAAATATAAAACTTTTGGGATGTTGAATTAAACAGTAGATAATACTTTTTTCAGAAAAACTTCTAACCACTAAAATATCAAGGCAATCCAAAGAACGACAAGCCGAAAGACACAGTAAAAATAATTCGAAAGTAATTTAAATAGAAATAAAATAAACAAACCTCGATGTGAAGAACCAGTACAGGATGGCTGTGAAGATGGCCAGCTCCGCGGCCCCACTGGCCACTCTAACATGTTCCACTACAGTCCAAACACTGATCATCGTATCCATATCTGACCAGTTACCAACAGTCACTACATCACCGACCGTCCAATTTAAATTTAAACGATCAATTTTGAACACTATAATCGATTAATCACTTTGCAATCTAAAATAAAATCGTTACTCGTTATGTCGATTTCTCAGACGACTCGACGCGGCCGCAGTCGAGCCGAGTGTGATTCAATTGTCCGATACAGGGTATCAATCTAACAAAGCGTTGGCATCGGACACTACAGTGGCACATATCATGCTAACAGTAGAACACACGCGTGACAGATAACTTTGGTCATTAAATCATCAATATCATAGTGAAAACAATAATTAACACGACCCCA
Organism: Papilio dardanus tibullus; assembly: GCA_013186455.1. NCBI lineage: Eukaryota > Metazoa > Arthropoda > Insecta > Lepidoptera > Papilionidae > Papilio > Papilio dardanus. The sequence goes on from QDHC01005455.1 coordinate 45,537, forward strand.
TTGCCGGCCGATAGCACGAGCATGTACAATGTTATAAGTACAACGATCATGGAATTATCCAAGGGCTAATCTTACAGTTACTAACACAAAGCAATCACCAACGACTTCTGACCACACGACAGAAATTGATCCTTGTTACCAACTGACAATATGGTAATTTAATTCGTGGATATGCATGTTATTTTCTATGCGGGCTTATATGTCAATTCATTGTTACTTGGACCATCATTCGATCATAGTAGTATACTTCAAAGGACTTGGGTCAATTTTAATTTTAGTATCTACTTTCTTTTTACTTTAACCACGGTAATTTATACCAAGACTTTAATATTTATTGCATTCAATGTGACATGGTTTAACATTATCTGTTTGAGAAACACATCTCCATTCATAAACCACAATTGTCAAAGCGTTTTGTTTACTTTTCGTTTGTAAACAAAACACTTGGACATGAAAACAACCGCGTAAATATGTAATGCAAAAAGAATACATCAATATAAATGAGATTACATAAGTATATAAAGTCATTTTATAGTAAACTAAATACGCCTTTGTTCCTGTTTTAGTTCCATCATTATCACAATTTATAAATATTAATCCAATGATAATTAAAACTATTCCTTAAATATAATCTACATTTATATCTGTATCGAACAGTGTAGAACATATAATAGAAGATGATAAAGGGATTAAAATTATTATAATAAGTGAGACGTCACAAAAAAGAACTCATTGATTTGTAACTTATTGTTGTCAGGTCAGACATCAACATTGAAAGTGACGTATCTAGTCAAATTATGGGTAGGGCTGCTATACTTTAGAAGATCCAAAAGGATAAATGGCGATAGAGAAATTGACAAGCTTTAAAGATGCAGAAAATTAGAGTGCTCATATCACATTGCATCTAAATTAACGAACAGTCGCTACTGGATATAAGGATAAAGCAAATGATGAAACTTGTAAGGAATTGAAAGCTAATGCGACACAAACGAACAATGGACAGATCGGGTCGAGTGAACAATAATAGATCAGTGGGGCCATGGGTGACTAGTACTCTCTGACCGCAGAACTCCACTGCGGTAACACTGGTAATACATATGCTAGTCTCAATTCTACCAGAGAGAATGAAAGAGATGACATTACTTATTAGTCGGTAGTGGAGTTCTACATTAACATTGCCTGTTCATTTAAAACAAGTCAATGTGTCACTGTATTAAGATAATAAATGTATATCACGCAGTTGATTGTGGATTGAGATCGGAACATAACGTTTGACCCGATGAACATTAAACTTATCCATAATGATAGCCTTTTTAGTTTAACATATGACATAGCATTAATACGCATAAGAAGCATCAATGATAAACAAATGGTGAGGCTCTTCTCAATCTAATTTCTAATATAAATATAAACCACCCCATTTCAAAAGGGTCCGAAGGTAAAGAGGACTAATTTGGACTCAGGCACACAGTCAGACACGTCCGACAAAATGCGGAATTATTTTCATTTCACGCCTATCTTCTGTGTGGTAAGTAGTATTGAAGATAGGGTGGGGTGGTCATTTGTGTTCCTAATGCTTCGTACTCTACCACTGAAGTGATGAACTGATCTAAGTTATATAATATACTCATCAATTAGTAATTAAGGTCGTCATTTCTGTACATTCTTGTGACAGTGTTATTGCAACCAACTATTGCTGCAAATGCCTCTCCACTAATGCATGTTTTTATTATTATTACAAGAACTATTTATGTTTTTTAAATTTCGCGCTCCAAAAGGAAACATTCTTCAGAACTGATGTTGTATTTGATCGGAACAAAGTTTTTTCCTATCGCAAACATATTTATCTTTGCTCCATTATCTATTTAATGGCAAATAACATTTCGCATTACTTAATTAAGTAGTTTTTTGACTCGTTGTAAACTATTTATTAGCGACGCATTAAAAATGAGTATACAATTAGATTACAAACGAAAACCGAATCCGAGGCATTTAAATATTTGCTATTTTTTAAGTCAAGGATATTTGCAATCATTAACTCTAAGCTTGTGTCACAAGAAGTTATAAAACTTGTAAATTGTCAGCTACTTCGTCGAGACTACTACAGTACAGACTACTACTACAGCTAGTTATAGTAATAGCCTAAGGTAAAGCTTAGTGAATGAAATATTGAACAAGGGTTAAGTTCGACATTTCATTCTAATTCTTTGACCTATTTTATTTCCAGCTTTCAAACATCCAAGCATTGGCATCCATAATTTTGCTTTATATTTTACTATCATTCATGACGTCTTCTAGCTTTTAATACTTGAGTTTCTGGTTAGTAAGAAAATGCGTTGTTAACTGTTGTATAACATTTCTTATCGTATAAGAACAGGGCCAACAAACACAACGCGTCAAGATAAATTGAATGGGACCATATAACACAATCGTACGCTTTATGGCAAAGTTCCTCTGTTTAATTACTAATTTGATACAAGCACACCCAGAGTTGTTTAATGTTTACTTAAGCTTTTTTTTATAAGAAAAGGGGGCAAACGAGCAGCGGGAACACCGTGGTGATCATCGACGCCCATGCACATCTGCAATACCAGAGGAACCACAGATGCGTTGCCGGCCTTAACTAGATAACTTTAATTAAATCTACGCTTGGAGAACTCTCATAGAGATCATCGAGGACTTTAATTATGGTAATAAGACATACAATGTGCAAGATGATAAGAACATCTAAATAATTAAAGTAAGTAAATCCAAATGAGGATTTCGAATTGACAAAATAATAAACAATTTGTTCTGTCCAGAATGTATATATGAAAACCAATAGATAATGGAACCAGAAACAAATATATCGATAACAATTACTTGCAATTAAATTCATAAGCAACATCGATTAGTATCAATGTTGAGCTGTTCATACCTTTGTTTTAGGCCATCATACAAAACAGAAAAGGATAGGTCAATTTCGACCTGACTTTCAGGAATGTAGCTGATGTAGGCGGAGAGGAACTATACTTATGGATCGTTGTTTATCATTATTTTTACGGTAGTATTTTAGCACTGTCCACGCCCACGTAAAGAAAGCTGATACTGATCTTGCGTCATAACTAGACAGTAAACATCAAAATATAGTCAAGTTAAATATAGAATTAAACAAAATAGAACGTAATTATGCAAGTTGAGGTGAACGAGGGGAATGAGACCTAGATATTGATTCAGTTACAACACTAGTGTTTGAACAATACCAATTGTACTTTTTGCTTTTAAAATAGCTACCTACTTAAGTAAAGAATAGTAATTGTTATTTACAGATCGGCATCATCTCGCCTTCCCTCATCCTACTCCACAAGCTCCCTTTCCTCTATGTCTTCCAACTTATTCTATCCTTCGTAATCTCAGTCGTCACCACCTTCTTGATCATGTCACCTTTCGTGTATTAAGTAAATCTATCTGCTATTGAATTTATTTCAGCTGCATTTCTATCGTAGATTCGATTCGCATTCAAGGAAACATATTGTTTTAATGTTTTAACAATCACCAATATTTAATTTTTAACCTATTTGTTTTCGGACGTCTTCAATTTATTCAACCTGTTGACTATGACCTCTGCTTACTCTGAATGTGCTTATTTAATTTTAATTATATATGCAAAACGCGTATCTATGATACAATAGTATAATTAATATTGGAATCAGGTGTCAAATACTTCGTCTGTGCATACAATATGCTTGTATCCAAGACATTGTATAGGTGAGTACATAAAAGTTTCAAGATACATATGTGTTTAAAGAATTTATGATCGCAAAAGGCAAACAAACAGACCGTAACCAAGAGACGCGATTGTAAAAAATGTAGAACATATATTTCGCAAGTTCCCTTGGATACTATTAGAATTTCTTTGAAATTCCCTGAATCGCGTGCCCGAAAGAGAAATCGACATAGCAAAATAATCAATTTTCACTATTAAAAAACATACGATTTTAATTAGTTTACCTTACTAGCACTGATCACATCAAATTTAACAATTATAATCACAATATTTTGTGTGGAAATAAATGCACTTTGTAACAATAGGAAGAGAAATGAGGTGAATTTTTACATAATAGAGCAACGTCAGTTGGCGTGACGTCACACGTCTGCGCACGCGCACCGCTCTTGCGAGACTGAAACACCGCTAGCCAGGTGCCAACGCGACTAATCACCAAGACGTATACGCTTCCTAAATTCTATAGACGAGGTATTTTGCCAAATTTATGCAAAATCAATCAGTTGTTTCTATCGTTACTTAAATTCCTAAGATAATATTGTATTTATTAGGTAAATGGAAAAATTTCTGCGAAATTACCTTTGACATCAAATTATTAAAAGAATACTAGTAAACGATTCGTAGACCATCATTATTGCTTCTTACACGGAGGAAAGTGAAGGCTACAAATCTTGAATTGAGACGAGAGACATATTTGACTTCGTTTTTGAATTTTTAAAATAATCGTTAGTAAAATAGCCATTTTATGATTCCTACTCGTAACTTTATGAGGAATACTGTTCATATAACGACTATTCCGTCTTGTGTTTATTATATTGGAATGAAAAAACATAAATTAGCTCATTTTTTTGTTTGTACACCTGCTATGAAAAAAGAACCGGATAATAGATCCTCCGTACTCGTTAATTTAAAAACCGGCTCGGTCATGAGAGCGAGTTTTTAAACTGCAGTTGCTGATGACACATACAGCAACACAATTTGATAAAGTACTATTATATAGTAAAAATAAGATAATAAACCAGTAGCCGAGCTAGCTTTATGATTGAAGACTCTACTCCCGGTTTCTAGTTTTTCTGTCTTATTGACGCACGCAGTCATTTAGTAACCATCAAGATAATTTCTTTGCGTAGCTTTGAAATCACCAACCGTCTTTAAATAACCATTGACTCTGAGTATAGCAGTTTTCATGTTTTTACAACCATAATTTATACCTCGTATTCTACCTTGTGAAAGAAAGAAAGTGGACGTTGTTACGTATCAGAAGGTCAAAATGTTGGCACAGGACAGAGAGAGTTGGAAAGGACTACACCGACAAGGTTGAAGACCTTAAATTAAAGAAGAAGATTCTTTCTAGTAAATCTCTACCATCTTACTTCGCCGCAACGTGATGGGTGTCACGAGTGGCTCATCCGTAGACTCGGCATGTATGTAGATAAGCTTTAACCTTTAACATATTTTGCAAAAAAACAAAATTTTGTCTTCTATCATCTATGTCATGGTCTCATAATGATGATATATTACAAAATACATCTACTACTCGTCATCGTTGACCGTGATAGTATTCTTGTTTACCTTAAGTTGTATCTAATAAATGGTAAACCATTAAAATGGTGTTTTTAACAATTCGACCTTGTTATTATGGTACCAGATCTGTTATTTCCTACTGACTGTTTTAAAAATAATCTTTTTTTAAAGGTTAAGTAACACTTTAAAAAGTTTTGTTGAAAATATAAGATAAAAGCAAAATTAATATTTTCTTAGCCAGGAATAATAGTAGAGTTTATTCCTACAGTTACTTCAATTCTGCAAGGTTTAAGATTGATGATGAATTGAAACATTTCTAATACTTCCTCATGTATAATTGGCGAATCAAGGATTTCATTATTTCGCATGTAGCATAAAACCAGAGGTCGTATGGTCATAAATAATTTATGTCGATACCTCAATATTAGATTTAATCTACAATTTGCGTCACCTGATTTCGACAAAGCAAGATGGTTAGGATAGGCTCAATTTATGGTAATATTCTCTACCGTTTCTACATTTATTTATTCATTTAAAAAAGCGATATCTTCATTAGGTCAATTTAAAATTTCTTGTTAACATCAGGGAAAGATGAAATCACTAACAATATTCATCACTGTCAGTAATTATTTTGAAAACAGCTGACACTGTACAAGTCGCTAGATGCAGAAAACGCCGCATACTGAGGAAGGCATCAAGGAGGACCTTTATCCAGTAGTAGACTAACAGGGTGATATCCAACGCTGGCTACATTCATGACTACAAAACGACTTCATTATCTCTTCAGGATAAAGCGGCAATGGACAAGCGACATACAGGAAACTTTGTTATTAGCAGACGAGCGGGCGGCGACGGACCATATATGTCACAATCGGAACCCCGAAGCTGGTCGTCAATTGACCAATACCGGTGGTAATTGGTGGTGCCCGGAGTCACGCTACGTGCTCGCTTGCTGTAACCGCCGAACCCAATAATTTGTTTAAAGATTATTTCTATTATCTACTATGTATGAAAGTGACTGCCTTCTTTTAGTATGTATGGTACATCATGATCTCCTGCATGAGCCGATCGGCTTAACGGGAAGCAGCCAAATAGTTACACGTGTCACGTATTTTACTGGTTTAATTTTATTTCAATTTTATTAGAGTTAAGCATCCGTTTAAACTAAATGGTTTCCTTTTGTTTTTGTATAGTTAAACGTCTGCAGGATGCGTCGTATCTTTATTCATCTAATTAATTACCTTTATCGCAAACAAACCGACGCATCGTTCTAAAACCGCTTGCTTCATTTTTATTTATGTTTAGTACAAAGTGGCAAAACGGGCATCTAATGTCGCTAAACCCGAGAAGTGGCCAGATGACACAGCTGAGACATCTGCAATCAATGCTTTTGACAGAACGAGATGATGAAGAGAAAAAGGTTATTTCCCTCACCCAATCCACTTCCTCTTCAGTCCCTTCATTATTACTCTACGGCTTCATTAGACCGAACAAATAACAGCCTTACGCCTAAGCAAAATCTCCGTTTTTATCGCGTACTCGGTCTAATGGAGCCATAGGGTTACAAGATGGGAGGGAGTGTTTGAATCAAATTATCATTCGATAGAAAAAGTTTATACTTTTAGAAATATTTTTTTTATAGGACAAGGGGGCAAACGAGCAGCGGATCAACTAAATTAATTGGTTCGACGACCACGGACATCTGCAATGCCAGAGGAACCACAGATGTGTTGCCGGCCTTTGAGGGAGGAGTACGCTCTTTTCTTGAAGGCCCCTAAGACGTAAACGTTTGGAAATACCGCTGAGGACAGAGTGAATATTAAGAATATTTTAGGAGTATTAATTTAACTTCAGTAGGAGAAAAGATCTTAGCTGTATTATAAAATAATTCATATATTTGCGTCTTGTCGTACGTAATGGAAGATCACAACAGTTATGTCGGAGGTCATTAGATCGCGAGTGTGACCTGGATATTGCTAGATACAAGTGCGTCACACATAAACTGCCTAGATAACACTATCTAATTTATTATCGATTTATTTACAACTAGCAACACAATGTTTAGAACATAGATGTAATCAACACCTGTGTGTGCTGTTTCTACTTGGCTATAGGAAATTATAGCCGAGGATAAGTGAAAAAGGGGTTTTATGACGCGAATAGACAGCATATCATGGAGGTTATTAAAAAAGGCCTTTATCCAGCAGTGAGCAGAAATAGGTTGATGGTGATGAATAGACATTCAAGCTGGGCCGTTCCATCTTTCGACCATATCACAACTAATCAGACCAAGTTTCATTGAAATAAAAAATATGATTAGTGGTTTTTTACCGAAAGTCTTACAGTCACATCCTCTTTTGTTGCAATGTAATATAGCTATGCTATGTAATTAGTACCCAATATAAGGTCCCTTTTCTGCAACTTCACGACTAGCGCGTAATTGCGTGACTTCATACATATCTTTCGCCGAAATTCAAAAGATATCTGTGAAGTTGTATGTCTCAAATCTTTATGAATGTTATTGAGAAAGTTTTAAGTGAAAACATAGATTCGATATAATCAAAATTAACATATCAATAATACTATAAGTACATATAAATAATTAAAATCCAAGGTGACCCGATAATCACTTAATTAGCATACGTAGTATGAAACAAAAGATACGCTCACGGATGTTAAACACCTAGATAGGGCTAAACTAAAATAGATTAGCAGATATTAAGATATAAGTTTTTCCTCATTAACAAATACTAAGTACAGCAGGGGCGATTAGGAAACTACCATAGCAACTTAATGTCGGAAATAACACCAATCTATACTAATATTATAAAGAGAGAAACTTTGTATTTTCGTATTTTGGTATGTATTGAAATAAATCAAGAACGACTGTGCCGATTTCAAAAATTCTTTCACTGTTAGAAAGCTACATTATCACCGAGTAACATAGGCTATATTATTTAATTCCACGCGGACGAATTCGCGCACAACAGCTAGTTTTCCATATAAATAGAAGATAAGGAGAGAACGACGAAGAAATGCGTTTAAGCTTTAGTCGTCTTTTGTGCGAATTTTATAAAATACTAGCAGTTGCCCGCGACTTCGTCCGCGTGGTGTTTAATATTAACCATGAATCTTATCTTCGGATAGCTCATTGAGTCTAAGGCAAAGGTAGCTGCTAGGAAGCTCGGAGTCCTTACCAAAGTGCGGCTGGACTTCACACCGGGACAGCGTTTTATTCTGTACATAGCACATATCTGGCCGTGTGTGGAATACTGCTGTCACATCTGAGCAGGTGCATCCAAATACCAACTCGCACCCCTGGAATCAGTGGAGAGGCGGACCAAAAACTAAATTTAGTCAATATTAAGCACTGGCGTAAAGTGGCGTAAAGTGGCCAGTCTCTCGGTGTTCTACCGGCTACATTTTGGAGGGTGTGCGCAGGAATTACATGAAATAATTCACCATAACCATTCTACCATCGGACGATCAGCCGTACGACAGGAATCTGAACACTGAACTGCATCATCTAAGTAGCGTAGGTATCAACCTTTTTTTTTTAAGGTCAGGAAATGCGTTTATGCACCCCTACGCCGGGCAGTGCAATGGCGTAGGGAGTGTGGGACTCGCTGGCCACAGAAGGTGACCAGAATACCCACTAAAACCTGACCGCCTCAAACGCATTATGGCGGGACCGTGGGCACCTGTCGGTTTCGTCCACAGCCCCGCCTGCGTCAGCTGCCAAGCAGCTCCCTCATTAAGGGTTTAGAGTGGGTGGGACAGCAGCATATTGCCGCCGTCTACGACCCACTCTCTTTCGGCGGAGCGGGGGCGCTGAGGGGTCCCCCTCGACGCCGGGGAGCGTGAGGTCGCCGCCAATACGTAGGTATCAACCTACATTGTGAAAACGCAACATTATACTTTGATCGCCAAACGGTTAGTATTTAAAACAGAACACTGTCGAAATTTTTAACCATTTTTTTTCTATTTGATGTAAGGTCCAAAGATTTTGTTATATTTTACGGAATTAAAAAATCATGTCTAGAACAAAAGTTACAGACAATAGCTTGTAACAGTAATAATGGATGCTTCGAAATTAACCATTTTCAAACCCCAACTTCGGATTGAAAAAAAATTTATATTTACTTGATATGTACTCAATTAACTAAATTAAATATCAGAATGTCCTAATTATTTTGCATTTCTTCTTTGCTTTTGCTTGTAAGATTGCTCGTAAGATGATTTTTCGGTTACCCTTATTACTTGTGTTTGCGATATCTTCTAAACTATTCGTCAGATTTAAATAAGGTCAAGGACGATTTTAATCTACATTAAATTCTCCTGATAATAGACACACTTATTTGTATAAGGATTAATATTTAAACCAAAAAAATAACGCGGCAAATTAAGTGCATATTTTAATTGATTTTCAAAAAACAAAAAGTGATTATTGTGAGAAAACCGTAAAAGATAAACATATGCCATCGCTGACTTTTTTGTAGAACTTTTTTAGATCTACAAATGTCTCGTACATCATTTTTATATAACTCGAGCGGTTTCCCAGCGTAAGCCAATAAAAAGGAAAATTTAATGAAATTTTGCGACAGGGTCCAGAAATGCGTTGTTTATTCCTATTTCCTAAACTTTGCTAAAAATAAATTATAGCCTATGTTAGACACAAAGAACGTAGCTTTCTAATAGTGAAAGAATTATCGAAATCGGTTCAGTAGATTTTGAGTTATTTCAATACAAACAAAAATCCAAAAATCCAAAAATACAAAGTTTCTCTCTTTATAATATTAGTATAGATAGAATAGAGATTCATTACAGAATCTAATACTGTTAAATATAATCTTGCCGTCCATAGAGGCCGATTAAAAATTTACGCTTATAAACAGGTGGTATCTTTTTTGAGGAAATTATTCTGATTTATGATAGAAAAATATTTCTTTAAAATTCTTTACTGATTTGTAGAAAATATATAAAATATAAAGTTATCGAAGGTGAGGGAGTACATTGACCAAATAATAGCATAATCGGCTTTATCAATATAATCGCAACATATTACGACATTGGTACACTTATGCACAAAAATCAATGAAATAAAATCTTTTAAAGTATAAAACTCCATTATTATTCAATCATGAAGTCTGGTCTCATTATTTCAACTCGTTCTGGAAGTATCTACTTTAAAAAAATAACAAGCAACTGGGTTAACAAAACTCTTGTAATACGCGAGGGAAGAATCCAATTCAAATGATTTCAATCTTCAAAATCGGTCAAATCAACAATTTGCTCTCAAACATGGCGACATTCGCGACGGTCCATTCATGAATCAGTTGCAATTCATTCATTGATTCATTCGTTCATTGTGTTTTTGACCGACTAGCACAGCATGTAGTATTTTTAAAAAAAATATTGATTTAATTTAAATTGCACGTGACTGTACAATAACACATTGCGTACTTCCTCGGGATTACTTTTATAATAATTAATAACATCTGACGTCACAGTTACTTGCAATAAAAATAATTAACAGAAATATATAGTCCCGGATATTAAAATTTTTAGGCGGGGCAAACAGTAAAATTGTCACCCCCTCAAAATTATATTTTTACCCCTATCATTTGAGCAGTCTAATGTAATGTACTATTGTTTAACCTATAATGAATTTCAGATAAATGTTACGTTGTCGGTTCACATCTATAAAATGTGATTTCTATTATCCTCTTGCTGCGCGTCTCCTCCTCCGTAGATTAAGTGTAGGCAACGCCTCTGCAATTGCAGACGTCTATGGGCAGCGGTCGCTTCGCTATTTCAGCGAATCCCACCTGGATTCGCTGAAATAGCGAAGCGACCGCTTTGACCGATTGCTCGTATGTCACTTATAATTTAAAAACAATTTTGCCCCTAAATTTGCCCCAGCCCACGATCACACGCCTGACATTTAAAATACAATCACAATAGACCTAAGCCACAGATAATATAATATATACAGATACCCCATCCCATACAAAGAAAATAAGCGTCCAAATTTAAATAAGCAGTACTGCTTATTTTAGTGTCAAAATATCGTGAGGAGAAAACGCCACCCAATATGCAAGATGGCGCTATTCTCAATAAACGAAAGAAAATAATTAAAATAAACGTCACTCGCCAATGTTCGGTACGGTTGACAAATGCGGTTACATAATTAGTTTTAAAAATAATTTATTATACGATGGGCAAGGAGCTAAGGACCTTGGTTTACTTCTCAACAGCAACAAACCATATGTCGTTGGAAAGGTCTTTGCTTATACATTATTTTTTGTATAAATGTAAATTGTAGCTTATGGGGTTCTCAAGTTATTGTTAAAAATAATAGCAAAATGTACAATTTCAACTTGCTTCTACTTAGAGCAAACTTATATCTATTGTACTGAAGTTTGTCAGTATTTACAGGTAATAGATAATTTTATGATACAAAAATTATTAATTGTAAAATTATAAATGGATAGTGTTAGCTGACGGTACTTACTACGGTCACGAGTACGCGAGTCCCGACGAGGACCGACGTGGTCCGAGGTGAGAGAGAGAGGGATGCTCCACGGAAATAATTTTGCGATCGAGTTATAATATTATATTTAGAATGCATTTCGACCAAAGACATTAAAATATTGAGACCGGACATCGCGAAAAAAAATTTTTGCTTGAATATTTTTTTCAAGATGATTACTAATAGTAAGGTCGAAGAAAAAGTAAACAGAACGTGCTATGTAACAACAAAATTGTTGTATTTATTTCACTACAGTTAATTTAGCCTCAATTGTAACTAAAATCTTCCTACCGGGGACTGGAAAAGACCTCACCCATCACGTGTTTCCGTTTGATACTAGACTTTCTGACCACCCGTATAATTATAATATTTTAATTTATTTTGCTTATACATGTACATATTAATCAAATATGTCAAATATCGTCCGGTCTATTATTAAAGTAGTTCTTTGTTTCTCTCAGCATATGAGTAAACTGTAAAGAAGACAAAACTTCTATGGAATTTCAAATTGGAATTTCATTTTATTAGGGTTGTCACAATAGGTTGATACAAATGAAACAATGTATGTGCTAATTTCTTTCAACTCATTTCAAGTTTAAGCGTCATGTTAACCCTGGATACTACCGGTGCCGCACACACACGTACCACATACACACATTTGACAGAAGCGTAGTTCAGATAAACACCATTAGAGAGCGCAATAATTAAATTAGTACATATTTAATAATTAATAAAATTTTACAAAGGCTTAGTGTTATGTGTTAGTTGATGTTTAAAGTAATACTAAATAAAGTAAATTTTAGCTTATTTTGGTTTTCAAGTTGATAAATTGCCGCGTTCGTTTCCTAATTTCAATACTCTGCTCGTAACCCCATCTAGTGAAATAAAAATAAATTAAAAATCTTTTGTATGGAATGGAACCCCGTGCCTAAGCTAATATTTTTACTGCTGCTTTTATCGTTTAATAGCTGGCTTGTGTATTAAATCTACAAATCAATCCCTTAGTGACATTTATCAATAATTTTCCTAAGTAAACGAGGTGTAAATATAATATGAATGTCACAGTAAATAATGTCCAACGACCAGTAATAGTAAGCATTAAGACTATTATAAGTAGTAATTAATATACATGGTAACACACTTCCTAGTGCAGTCTGAGTGCATACGAACTCATGCAACCGTAATACAATGCTATCGAAGTCGTTGCCAAGATCCGATAGGCAAGTGACCTGACGACATTTATGATATAGGTGTAAAGCTTGTAAATTGATTGCATTTAACAGTGATTTGGCAATATCAGATACAAATGTCTTTGTATCAATATCTTCCAGAGCGTCAGGTTTAGCTCTTGATTTGTGAACTCCAGGTCCCGAGTTCGAATCCCGCCATCTACCAATGTGTTTTTCGGTTTGCGATTTTCTTATGTACATATTTACCCGACTCTCTTACCGTGAAGGAAACATCCTAAATCGTGATGCAACCTGCACATATCGGCGAAGAAATTCAAAGATATTTTTAAAGTCGCGCAAAATACGCGCTGGTCGTGGAGTTGCGGAAAATGGAGCCCATCATGGGTCGGACTACATCTACAAGAATATCTTCAGTATTTTAAATTGCTAACAAGTAGGAATTTGTTAACAAACGAAAATTACGTGATTAGCAACTTGTATAGAAAAAAATGACAGTACGAAGTCCCTCGTTTTTACGTGCGACACCAAAACTCAAATGACATAACAATCATTAAGTGACTTTACAATATTTGGCCAGACAGTTAAAAATCCATTAACCTTTAACCCACACTTATGATTACTGAACTTGTCGGAGGTTTAAGTGAAGAGTTTAATTGTACTTATCTTACAATCTATTATTTACATCACCTTTTTTTAAATTAATAGCATGATTACTGACAATGGTCTGGTTAACACTAAGTATTGTAGATATATCCAAAATGCGTTCCTAAATAATTGTACAGATTTTATTAAACTCTGGCAGTTAATAGTCCACAATGGTTCCAATCCTATTTTTTTTCTTAAATATAACTTTTATACAGATATTTTCATTTTACATTTCCTTTGTTACGGCTTACAACGATGGCAGTATCTACTATACTATTAAATATGAATGTAGCCCACCTCCATTTTGTTTTTTCTGCATTCAAATATTTCGTCATGGTCACCCTATAGCACGTCTCGTGTTTCGCAAACCACATGCATCGCAATTCAGAACGCAATTACGCAAACAATGTGACGAATACATCGCGACATGTGAATGTGGCGAGTGATAATAAATAAATAAAAAATGTGTTTCTTACATTGCATTTTAACCATAGTAGGAGATAACACACTATGGTTTTAAAATTCAAACTGAGATAAACATTTAAAACGGATTATAACAAAAATAATGAGACTGGTATTTGAGCACTAGACTAGTTAAGCCGGCAACAGGGTATAGACAGTTTTAACGGTACAGTTAAATCTGACATACACACATTAAATTCAACTGCACAGTCGAACTGTACAGTTTTCAGTTTTGCCTACATACATCAGTTTTAACTGCACAGTCCAACTGTACAGTTTAAACACGGTCTAGCTCTCTGGCTTTATACTAACACATTTTCACAATATCAGTAAATATAGTAAAGTAGGTAATGTTGTAGAGTCGTAATCTCCAACTACAAAGTGACCCTTTGTATTGCAGCAAGTACTGGTCACTACAGGTCAACTCCTTGCTCACCGCAACAAATAGAAAAAAAAGAAATGAGGATGACCAAAGGTGGCACATTAGGGTATAGATTACACAGATTGGCTTTTTTAGGATATAGAACTTGAAATATAACTTTAGTCACCTAGAATACAATACATGCGGAAATATAAAAACAGTGTGTGTTCTTCTAAGCAATGTTCTCCATCTGCGCTAAATTTTATTGAGATCTGTTGATCCATTGTTGAGGTATCTTGTAACAAACATCCATACATTTGAATTCTAAAGTTTAGTGTTTAGCAGCGTGAACTGCCTTTTGTGGCACTAGTGGGAGACACTAGTTATGAATATTTCGTAAATTAACCTACTCTAAAATATATTCAAGTGTTTTTTCTAATTCATAAAATCAGTAAAACATTTTTTTTAAGTTTAGAGTAATACACTTGAAATAAATGATTTAATATTAGTACGTTAATCAAAATCCGATTCATGGAAGCATTTTTATAGGGTTTTTTTTTACGTTTTATTCAGCGAAGGTATACAAACGAGTCTATGGCGATCGAAGAAATTCGTATATCAAGTTACATTTTCTATGAATAAAACATAAAATGCACTGTATACAAATTAAGACATTGTTTTTAGAAACCGTTGATTAAAACAGTGTCGTTCTATTTATAACTACAGCGTTTGAAATACTTTTTAACATTGTAAACACAGAAATAGACCAAAATAACGACTTACCTGGTTATTTATAAAACTTCACTGGAAACGGTGCCGTTTGCACAAAACACAATTTGGAAAATTATCTATATTATTTAGTATTTTAATAACTATTGCAACTTCTCTGAATAAATAATTTTATCCGAAAAGCACCGAAATACAATTTTATATCACGTTTGTATTCCCGCAAATGACAGCAAATTGTTCGTTATTGCCAGTATCAATAATTTTAAACGGAACCGACTTAAGATTAATTTTTCTTATTGGATTTAATATTTTATCTCAACAAAAAAAGAATGCTATGCAGTAAAACGATGATAAGCTTTGTGTTAGGAAAAAAGTAATGCAGTAATGAATATAATGCTTATCTAAATCGCAGAAAATAAAAAAAGCCTCTTGTGTTTTTTCGATGAGACTGGATGAGACATCCAAGGAATTTATACTAAGAGGAAAGTGCACTACATACTAAGAAAACGGTCCGAGCAGGACACCAAAAACTGAAGCACGTTGTCCCGTTCTAATAGTGTAACCACAATTTTAATAAAATCGTGGACATTGACAAAACACTGAAGTCCATGACCCTTAAATTTCGTACTTGGTTTAGAGATGAAAACCTCTACTATGATAGGAATGTTTATTTGTGTCTATCAAAGCTTTGAAATTTTCATAGGCCTATTGTGATGAGGAAGAAATTAAACATCATATTTATGTTGAATTATTTTTAATATTAAATGGTCACAAAATACAAAGTCAAATCGCAACAAACAATTTATTACAGGTTGATAGACTATAAATGCTCTGAGTAGTTAAAGTTTTAGAACTTGAAAACATTATCGTCTTTAATTTCAAATAATATTTATAATTTTCTTAAATTTACAAATGTCTCTGTAATCGATTTCATTTAGATTCAACCTTACCGAAACTCTTCTTGTAATAAAGTCAGTAGTACTAATGTTCTTAAAGCACACCTTTTGATGACCTTGCAAGTTTTTCAAGGGCACTACATTGAGCCATTTTTGTCTTACAAATCTGTTCATTCTTGGTAAAGCTAAAAACAAAAAATATGCATAGGTAAACTCATTCGATAAACAATTTGTACGAAAATTCTTCATTTACCGTAGTCTAGTGGTCACCCTACTTGCTTATCATAACAAAGTTGTTAGGCTTGAAAACAAACCACTACAAGCTTATTTTCTTTTCTCTTTTGTATTGAACAGTCACTATTTATCTATTATATCATAAAATATATAAAAAGTATTTAGAAGTACTAATACGAGTCAGAAAATGAAAAAATATATGACGACAATAAAAACCAAATAGGCCGCTTACCTGTGGAATGAAAAGCCACACTGAGGGAAGGATTAATTTCTACATCCACGAACAGATCACTTTAACACCATACTCAGCGAAAATGTAGTGGAATTAGTTTTATTTTAACAATTAAATATCTGACATAATTGGCAACTGACATATCAACCATCATAATTGACAGTTGACTTTTGTAGTGAGGCAGTTCAACAACATATTTGGTACCCGTAAACTTGGTAATATTTTATCATTATTTAGGTAGTTTGTAATAGTGTTTTTAAATAGTTTTCAGTGTTTTTAAATTATATACATGTATACGAACAATAAGAATATGTACTTCTCTAATTCAGTAAGCAATTTTAAAACCACTTAATACGACTTTTTTTGTCAGACCCAATTATTGAAAGAATATTTGATTTTGTAACAAATATTGGACACTATTTCTTTGATATTAAATACTTTTTTACGACAAACTTCCTGTTAACATCAAAAGTGATCCATTTCGTGGTCATAAATTTGTTTACTGATTATGATACGTAAATCTAAACAGACTATAATAGAAGGACGCATATAACGAAAACATTTGTTAAAGGATCTGTAATTTTAGTGTAAAAAAATATTTTGGAAATTGGGAAAATTCTAAACGATGCTGACAACACTAGAAAGGGACAACGTGCTTCAGTTTTTGTGTTACTGCTCGGACCGTTTTCTTAGTATGCAGTGCGCAGTCCACTATAACGTCCTTGGAGACATCAATGAGGTCATCAGTGTTTTCCGTCAATGTCAAATTAGTGTCAGATTTACCTAAACAGAAATTCGTGTTTTTATTTATTTAATTTTAAGAATATCACTAAAGATGGGCTTGTTTGGTAAATCTCCGGAGCGAAATCCGAAAGAAATGGTAATTATGTGAGGCCCTAAGTATAGTGCTGTGATTTATTTAATTACATTTATGATCAAAAATTCTAGGTAAACGAATGGTGTCATAAACTTCGTAAAGAAGGCTATAATTTGGATAGACAAATAAGAGGTGAGTTAATAAAATTAGAACTATGCATGGATAGAAGTCGAATTTCGGTATAAATCAGTGTGAAAATGGATAGACGGGGTAAAATCTTAAAGTTCAACATAGTCCAAGTTATGTTAAAAATTAATTTGTTTTATTCACAAAATGTTACATAGATCATCCTAAATTGTAAGATACAATAGCACCGTTAATTAATGAAGATTCATTTTAGCTATTCAAAGGGAAGAGGAAAAAATTAAAAGATCCTTAAAAGAAGCTGCGGGCAAAAATGATAAGCAAGTTTGTACAATATTAGCAAAAGAAATAATTAGATCAAGGAAAGCAATAAGTAAAATATACACAAGTAAAGCCCATCTCAACTCTGTGCAGATGCAGATGAAGAACCAATTAGGTGATGTATATACACATAATTATATGTGTCCAATTCCAAGGTTAAATATCTCGGCACGCCGGGATCTCTCCCAGAGATCACCAGCAACATAAAGGGGCTGCTGGGTTTCTTTGGAGAGCTGGGTTGGCTGGAGTGACCTAAGACCTGCCCTCACGCAAAATACGCGCCTTTCGTGGAGTTGCGGAAACGTAGCCCCTACTACTACTACACATAATTAGCTGTGTCCTATGTCTCCATCCGAATTAAAAATAACCTTAATAAGTAAGCCATGTGTTCTTTCCAACTATGTTCTACATCTGTGTTATACATTGAAAGTCACTTGGCTGTTCTAGAAATATGTTCTATCTAAAGGTTAAAGGTTGGGCCCATGATGGACTCCATTTTCCTCCACTCCAGGACTAGCACATATTTTGCGTGAATACACATATCTTTAAATTTCGTTGCCGATATGTGCAGGTTGCATCACAATGTTTTCCTTCACCTAAGAGCATTGGATAAATATGTTCATATGAAAATCGAAAAATACATGGCATGGCGGCATTCAAACTCGGGACCTGCTGCTTACAAGTCAACAGCTAAACCCCTTGACCCACCGATGCTCATTTAAAATTAATATGTTCTATATCACATTTATAATATTATTATTTAAATGTTACAGCCACATTAAGGATAGCTGGATCATTGCAGAAGTCAACTGAGGTAAACATAATATTCTTTATTAAAATGTCGACTGGCACATTTCCTTGAGTGTTGCAAACGTCTATGGCATTGAAGATCACCTTGGTGATCCAGCCGCTCGTTTATCCCTTCTATTATAAAATGCAAAAGTTAATAATAAACAGGGTTACGTTAAATTTTAATAAATTTATTTTTATTAAAAAAAAATGTACAACAAATGGTTGCAATATTTCTGACAAAGATATATTAATATCTATATAAATAAATACTATAATATCTCTTTGGTTTCTGGTATGTTCCATGATATTTATAATTTTAGGTAATGCAAGCAATGCAGGCTTTAATAAGGTTACCGGAGGTAGCACAGACTATGCAAGAGATGAGCAAGGAGATGATGCGTGCGGGTATCATCGAGGAGATGCTGGACGAGACCATGTCCGCGGTGGAGGATGAAGAGGAAATGGAAGAAGCAGCGCAGGGTGAAGTTGATAAGGTACGATCACATGTAGATGTATTACCACAGATGATATAATATAATATTATTATACTAGTCCTAATACTCCATAATTTAAAAAGCAAAAATTGAATCGTCTGCAATACTGGAAATTGATCTGGCTATTCAAAAACATGCTCCAAAAACTGAAAAGACAGCAGATCCTTTTCAAACATGAAGTTTTGGTCCCATCAATACTTTTCGAATGTATTTTTCATTTATTACAACCATAGATAATATACTAAAAAATAAAAATAATTTACTATAAGTTGGGACCCAATGCTAATCTATACAAAGTAATCTTTTATAGTTTGTCAAAAGAAACAATATCTACTTTAGTACTTAAACAGTATCACAAATCTTTGTAATGCTAGGTGCCTAGACACCGAGTTCGGGATAAAAACTTATGCCAAAGAAAAATCTCCGTTTTTAAGTCGAACTCGGTTTTAATGAAGCCTAGGCATAACAATGTTTTAAGGCTCACACACATCTTATGTATTCTTACTTAATATTATTTCCTTCATTCCCACATTGTGTGTAGGTATTATGGGAGTTAACACAAGGCAAGTTGGGCGAAGCGCCGGCACCACCGAGCGCGGTGGGAGCGCCCTCTACCAGCCGCGAGCCAGCCGAGCCCGATGAGACCGAGCTTGATGAGATGCAGTCACGCCTTGAAGCGTTGCGCTCCTAGCCATATATGATGCCCTGGTAACTATTTCACCATTTTTTTATAATATAACGAATTATATTGTAAACTGACTGCAAAGTGAGTTACCATTCTAAATAAATTCTAATTCTGCAAAATGATTCCCTCACTGAACGAAATTAAAAAAAAACTGTGTTTCAGTTTGTGAAAAAACTCTTGTATTAAAATCTATTCATCCCTTTCACTCTCTTTGAAATTATAGAGACAGAGATGGACAATTACTGACTTCTATTTTCCTGGTAATAATATAAATATTTTTGTGAAAGATTGTGAAGTATTTTTCTATTTTTGATTATGGATATTGTTAGTTAAATGGTCAGTTTTCTCAATTTTGTAATTTCAGGATGGCAACATTGAATTCTACAGATGTTCGCAACGCCTTATGTAAATAATTGTTACGAATTAATAAGAACAAATTCAATTAAACTTCTACGAAAGCTTGTTGTCCGCTTTATATTTTCAAATAAGGCTTTTTATGTGAGAATACACACAAAAAATAACGTCTTGTTTGTCTTGAATCTAATTTATTTTTAATAATTGCAACATTTTTGGTTATATCCATTCAGTATTATAAAAAAAAATCTTAAAGCGGTTTCATACAAATTGTGTATTTAAAATAAATTCTATTATGTTATTTTATATCTACAAAAGAATTCTTTTTATATAACTTAGTGCACGCTAAGTAAACAAATGTGAAGTTTGTTAATTATTTTTTAAAATAAAATAACTAATGTTGATTGTAGTGTGTCTTTTTAACCTACATACTATTTCAAAACTACCCTCTTTACTCTTTACTTCATTAGACCGATGTCACACAAAAAACGACCTTACGTCGAAGCAAAATCTTCATTTTTTTTCGAACTCTGTCTAATGAAGCCGAAGGTTTACAAATAATAACTGCGCCAAATGTATTTACCGACCTTTCGACAAATCATTTAAAAGCTCAGTTGACAGTTTAGTCAAAGGACTAATTGATCAATTAGTCAAGCAACTAGTTGACGATATTTTCAATTATGCATGGCAAAATTTCGATGGGTGTTTGTTTGATGGTATCTCGAGAACGGTGCAACCGATTTCGATGAAATTCGGCGCAGATATAGAACATAGTCTGGAAGAATACACATAATAAGCTACTTATACCCCCTTATTCCGAAAAAAAAAATAAAGTACTGCGATAAACGAGGACAAATAAGTCGTCGATTATACGATACTGGAGGACACTCGGAACTAAAATAGACCAGGGGTCTTATTGGACCAAAATGATGTATCATAAGAAGTACCAGGAACTAGGATGTTTTGTATTTTGGAATACATTTTATATATATACCAGTACCAAACCTAGAACAGTAATAAAGTGGGGTAAGTTTTATTTAAATTCCGTGTGGACAGAGTCCCGGGCGACAACTAGTATGAAATAAAACTACAAAAATGATGTCTTTGATATCTATAAATATATTTTGCATAATAATACTAGTGATAACATTGCTTATAAATAATATAATGAAGTAAACATATCACAGTCGGTCACAACATCTTGGTGCTGAGGTCGAGGTCCAGCTGCAGCTCCTGGATCGACTCCTTCTTCAGCAGCGGCCTTCGGTCGTTCTCTTTCATCTTCCTTGGATGTTTCTTTTTTGTTAACCTGACGAAAATAAAGTTAAATTAGGGAACTTGGATAAGCGAAAGTACAAGGGACCGTGATATTTGTCTCGTTTATTGAGATTTCTCTTTAATCGTCATTGGGGTTAAACTATCCTAACATGAGTCCCATAACAACCAAACGACCTTCTCTATGGACTTTCTGTACCCCCACGGTACTACCGTCAATTATTACTTCGTTGGGGGGATTGCGTATATGTAACTTTCTCTAAGTGTATGTGTATGTTTTTTTCATAGAGGGAAAAATGCCTTAAGGCACCATCAGACATGGCTACACGTCCGGTGTCAGGCTAAGGCTCATTGGAAAGTGTGTGTACCTGTTCACGACGCCATCGGGATGGTCCATCATGCGCAGGATGTCGGCCTGGTCGGAGGAGTCGAGCGGCGCCACGGAGATGTCGCGCACGGCGCGGAACTTGCCGCAGTTGTTCAAGTGCTCGTTCTCCAAACGGAAGAAGTTCCAAATGAAACGTCTGGGAATGTTATAATTGATAGAAAGAGATAGAAATAATAATAAAAGCCGGACATTCAAACTTACATGCTATTCTTATGAAACAATAGTATTTTTATGCCTAACTTAAACATAGCAAAATAAATAGAAAAAAAGAAATAGCACAATTTGGAATATAAACTGTTTTTTTTCTCAAACACAGTAATATCTAATCCTTTAATAATGACGAAAAATGTATAATTTTGTTGTCGGAGACCAAGGACTACATCGGGCCATTACATTTAAGTAGTAAAAAGTAATTACTAAAAGTAATCAAATTCGACCATAATTCTTTAAAAAAAATATCAGATGTTTTTAAAGTATAAATGGACACGAGCAAATGACAAATTAAATTCGCCAAAATAACGAAGAGATAACTCTATGATCTATATTTATAGATGCTTTTAACTGTAACCCACGAACGTAACGCACAGAAAAAACATGAATCCCCTTTATTTGCGACCTTTCCTCCGTCAAATCTGGTGATGTATTACACCAAAACTTTGAGATATAAATATTAACAAACTTTTAAGGTGAGCGCCCACCGCAAAAGACTAAAGAGCTGAGCGGGTGGGCGGCGCCATTTACCACTTTCATACGAAACTGCATACTTGTGCACTGACAAAGAGAAATAAGATGTGTCTAAAAGAGCCGAAATGTTGTAGATACCCGAGCTGCTCGCTTAGCTCTGCTCTTTGTTGCGACGCAAGCACATTTAACCCTTAATAGCTTGATTTACGAAAGTGTTTTTTTAATATTATAATATTAAAGAACATTATACAACAGTAAAATACGTACAGCCAACCTATAAATAACTAATAGTAATGTGAACATTCGGTTTAAAAGATTGGTATCAAAATTGTAACTCTGGGTTATTAAGAGTTAAGGCCGCTCAGCTCCCCATCTCCTGCTCATTATTCTTTTGCGGTGGGAGGCTTTAAACTCCTGCCAGCTACGTCTGTATAAGTATTACCTGACGACCTCCAATGGTGAGAGTATAGAGACCATAGTCTCAGCGCTGACGAGCTTGTTCTCCGTCAGCACGAAGGACACCGTCCATATGAAGCGCAGTACGAAGTCTTCGACTATCGCGAAGTAGTAGAACTGATACAAAATGGTCAATTTGAAGCCGTTCGAGTTCGATTTCTTACTCTACGGCTTCATTAGACCGATTTCGAGATAAAAACGAACTTACACCGAATCAAAAAAAGGAGGAGAATTAAAAAAGAAAAGTTTGGTTCGGCGTAAATTGTTTTTTTATCTCGAACTCGGTCTAATGAAGCCGTGGGGTTACAATATTTGACACCACCTCGAAAATAGATCTCTAACTAATATTACAAGTGCGAATGTCAAGGTTTATGTCCAGCACTATAAAACAAAAACTGATGATGAAGACACCATGGATGTATGGACATTTGTTTGAAGATATCTCCGAAACGACTTAACAGACTTTGATAAAATCTCACACAGATGTAGTACATAGCCTGAAAGAACACATAGGCTACTTAAGCCTTGTACGCACTAGGATAGTATTTTAGTCGAGTAGCAAGTAGCAAGTATCCGAATAAAGGTTTTACAAATCTATTCTACTAAAATGTTGCTGTTCGGACATGTTTAGTTACTAAGTTACTATCCTAATTTAGGCTTAAACGAGTCTGAACAGTAGTATATCCTTTTTTCGGATAAATGCTACTTGCTACTCGACTAAAATACTATCCTGGAGCGAGCAAGGCTTTACTATGTTTTTTAATCACAGATGAAGTCACGAGCGACAACTAGTAAACTCACCCCGGGACTATAAACAATTTCCTCTCGCAGGAACTTATTCTCAGCTGAGGGTCCACAACTGAACAGGCCCCAGTCCATCTTCACGTCCCACGTGTAGGTGTACAGGGAGGAGACCAGCTGACACGCGAACCACGCGTATAGGAACGGATTGTCGTACGAATCAGTGTAGTTTTCTGTAATACACATATAATAAAATGAAGAAAAAAAACGGGTGTTCAAAAAAAATACAGTCGAACCTGGATAAGAAACCGTTACAAAACCGTAAAAAGAATTCAAAGGACTGCGATATAAGGTTATATATAATCTTTTATACCGGATAAATGTACTTCTTTTCTTTTATGTATAACTAATATTTGATTTGATTTAAGGGTTTCGCTCTAATCCGAGTTTCAAGTTGTCAAAATTCGACTATTATGTTACTATTCTAGGACAAATGCAAAATCCAATACATTGAATTTAAATCATACTTTTGGCAACTATTCAAAAATTCCCAAAAAAAAAACAAGACTGTAGATCCTTTTCACGAAGTTTACTAAGTTCGGGAAGTATTTTTCATTAACTACTATTAGAAATAATGGGTAAAGGTAAAAACTGATTTGCAGTTGGCAACAATGACAATCTTTAATCGTCCAATTTCATAATATTTAAAAAAAAATCGTTTTCAGGACTGACTTATGCCCCCAGTTTGGCATATCTTAATATATATAAATCTCGTGTCACAATGTTTGTCCTCAATGGACTCCTAAACTACTTAACCGATTACAATAAAATTCGCACACCATGTGCAGTTCGATCCAACTTGAGAGATAGAATAGTTTAAATCTTAAATTATAGTCGCAACTAGCGGCCCGCCCCGGCTTCGCACAGGTGCAAAACTGATACTAAATACACTACAGAAAAACTGTGAACATTGTATATAACAGCCATACTAACAATACCCCGTGCGAAGCCGGGGCGGGTCGCTAGTCTTAATATAAAATGACTTACTGCTATACATAGTCCTTAAAGTAGCGAAGAGGACAACAAAAAAAGTTGTGGAATATTTCCCGGCATTGACTAAATGCGGGAAAGCCTCCTTACTGTCTCTGTATCTGCGCAGGCATTGCCAGAAGCGAGTCCACGCGGGCACTATGTTCACTAGCGCTCGAGATATTATGAACCAAGCCTCTGATTCAAAGGAATCTGTTAAAAAAATGTTAACCTAAAATCACTATATAATATGCTATAAAATCGACTTTAATTGCAGGGATTGTGGGACGGTGGAGGACATCCAACATGTTGTGTTGGAATGTGTCCGGAGCGAACATCTTAGGAATAGTTATTTTAAGGAAGTCGATTGTAATGTCGGTCGGATAAACACTACTCTGGCCTACCCGTCTTCGGACGAGGCCAGGATGATGTTTAAGCTGGCCGACATTAGTCTAAGAGATCATTTATAGTTATTTAAGTATAGATTTAAGTATTAGATTTATGGGGCGATATGGTCGCGTTTGGCGACAAAGCCCCTTATAAAAATAAATTAAAAAAAAACGACTTGGATGAAGTTAACAAGTTTGTAGGGAAACTGGGTCTAAAAGACCGCGTAAAGTCGTACGGGGTCGATAACACCCCGTATCACTAATTACAATTACTAAAAAAATAATAATACTCACCATTAACATTAAACCAATCTCCGCCGACGATATAAAAAACGACGAGATAATGGAAGTCCAAGAAGGCCGCGGCAAAGGAGTTCCATTGGTCCGCCAGCCAGAAGTCCGCGAATAGAACTGGCATAAACGGAGCAGCTAGGATACGACCCTACGGAAAAATAAAATGTTAACAACAAAACTTAAATGTAAATATAAAGAAAATAGTCTTTGAAAAAAAACAATTTACTAAAAAATAAAAATAATTTATCATTACCCTTTAAACAAAAAAAAAATATCATGATTTAACATAACACTATTCATTATGGTATTAAAAGATATTACTGCTACGGCTTCATTAGACCGAGTTCGCGTTAAAAAAAGGGATTTTTTTAACTCGAACTCGGTCTAATGAAGCCGAAGTATAAACAAATAACTCACACATATCCTTAAGAACCAGAATCTCGCTTCATGTCTGAACACTTTCAATGGATTCACAAGGAAGACAATCATTATAATAACAAGTGCCAACGGGTTGACGAACGGAGGTATACTCAAACTTGCACTGTATATAAAACTTAGTATACTCAATGCCCAAACAACACCGAATATAGCAGCTAATTCCATCAAATGTTGCTCAGAGAGATGATTCCTCGGGTCCAATTCAAAGATCAGAACATGATTGACTCCGGAAGATCTCCATCCATACACATTGATGCCTATTAGGAATATAAATTGTACTAAAAGGAATGGACCTCGGTATAATCGGAATGCGGTTTTGAAATTTTCTGTCGCACCTTCGTGGAATAGAGCTGAAAGAGAGAGATATGGTTTTAATCCTACGGCTTCATTAGACCGATGTCACGCAAAAAACGGCGTTTTTATCGCGAACTCGGTCCAATGAAGCCAAAGGATAAGAGAAAATTTGTGATTAGGTCTATTTTTAGGATTAAGGTCGTATTTTTTTCGAGTTCGCACAAAAAACGGATGTTTTGATTAGACGTAAGGCCGTTTTTTTGCGTGACATCGGTGTAATGAACCCGTAGGGTTAGAAAACATTTTTTTATTGAAGTTATGGACTGCGAAATATAGTACAAATTCCTTTAAGATATGAAATTAACAGTTAATTTAATTAAATAATAAAATTAGTCAACATTATTTGAATCTACAATTTAAGGTAAAAATGATTAAGTAAGTTGGACGACTTGTGCATTATATTTTTTAAACATAATTAATATTTTTAAGATAATTTTAAAAGCACAATAAAAACCGTTTAAATATAATCTGCGTAAACATAATTATAGATTAGCTACGGTCAGTAATTGCGTTATGATAAGGAATATTTACTGCAAGTTAAAACAAAAACAATTTATGGTTCATTGTTATACTTGGACAATATTTGATTTTATCTAAGGTTATAGTTAATCCATTTACAATCGCTGCTTTATAACATTGTTTTGCAAATATTTGATCACATAATTTTATATTTATAACTAGCAGGTGTTTGCTACGTCGTCCGCGTGGAATTAAAAAATATAGCCTATGTTACTCGGGGATAATGCAGCTTTCTAATGATGAATGAATTTTGAAAATCGGCCTAGTACTTCTTGAGTTATTTCATTAAATACAAAATTTCTCTCTTTATAATATTAGTATACACAACCATAGATGTAACCTATAGATTTGTAATCCGGATAAAAAAAGTGTTTTGGTTTTTAGTCTTTAAACTGAACAAAATCTATTTTTATCTTTGATCTTTCAGAGGATAAAACACATAAAAGTAGGTTAGAAAACTTACCAGACAAAACCACAGTAATAGCGAGTACTATAAACGATCCAGAGAAAAGTCCCACTTTGAACGTAGTCCAGGGACTTTGTTGTTCCCCTAGCGGTGGCACTCTTAGCTTCTTCATGGCCTTCTGTCTATCTCCTCCTTCGAGTTCATTGGTCACCGTAGCCTCTGTATCGCTGATCAGTCTATCAATGTCCTTATTCGTATAGAAGTGGGAAGATTCCACATGTTCAGCCCGCCACAGCGCACCATTGCTAACGTTTAACAACTATTGACAATAAATTGTAACTATTTACAAGTTTTGTATGTTCATTCTGTCCGGCTTTGCTTAGAAATAGGCACAAAAAGATTTAACGGGTGATAAACTATGAAGATTCCCTGCATTTTAACATTAAATTAGCCAAGCTATTGAACCAGAAAAATAATATTAAGTATTGTTCGTAAGAAAAGGGATTCTTACCACAATTTGGCTGATTGAGCTCCCGATATTTCGGCACAGTTGCATGCGCCATGGTCACGAGCTGACTGAGCTCAATCAGCTAAATCGTGGCAAGAATCCCGTTTCTTATGAAAATATATGTTAGTAAAAATCACGAAAGTTTAAAGTTACAATTAAGTCAATTGATTCTTACCTTATCATGTTTTTTCAATATCTTCCTGAAGCCGGTATAATTTAAATTCTGATAATTCTGTAGTAATATCAAACTGAGATAGAATTCACTGAAAGCCAGCTTCAATTCTTGTACTTTCCGGCGAGGTATCACCTTTTTACTATCACCACCACTTTTAGGTTTCATCATATCGAATTGAGATTTAAGTTCGCTTTGTAAAGTTGCGAATTTACGTGTAGCCTCTGCAAGTTTCTCTGGAAATAAAAGGAACAGTGAAATGTTTACTTCCATTTTATTGTTATAGTAAAAGATTTTTTTGTACTTATAATTTTAAATGCCATTTATTACTGGCCTTTTATTGCTATTTAAAATGTTTTTTTTTATAGTACCAAAATATTCCCCTGATATAGCCATAACCACAAAATTATCCCTGCTACTGACATTTTACTTGTGAGATCTCTTTCACTACCAAGAGAATGGTAAAAGGGCTTATCAGAATATAATCTTTTAGCATACTAATATTATAACTGTGATCTCGTTAAAATTTGGCACAGATAAAGAACATTGGAACAACCAATAGACAGCTCGGACAAAATCGAAAGCAACAGCTAGCATGTACATACAGCTACAATTATTTAATTCTATACCTGAGTAAAAAGTGTTAATCTTCTTAAGTTCCTGGTCACAATAATGGAAGAATGTCTCATCAAAGTTGGCGAAATGCCTCGACAATACTTCAGGTTCCACATTCTCTGCTGACGGTGCCTCTTCCACCGCAGTGTACAGCATTGCTTTCATTTCCTATAGTAAACTGTATTTGCTCAATTTTCTAATATTACTTAAGCCTTGTTCGTACTAGGATAGTATTTTAGTAGAGTAGCAAGTAGCATTTATCCGAACAAAGGATTTACTACTGTTTGGACTCGTTTAAGGCTTTAACCTACACACTAGGGTAGTAATTTAGTAACAAAATGTGTCCGAACAGCAGCATTTTAGTAGAATAGATTATTAAATCCTTTGTTTGGATACTTGCTACTTGCTACTCGACTAAAATACTATCCTAGTGCATACAACGCTTTATGCTTAGTTTACATTGACACAGTGATTGACATAGGTCACAGGATGCCGCCACACATATTGGTGAAGTTTAAATATGTGTGAAGTCTACCAATCTGAACTGGGTCTGTCTGGATGACTATAGCCTTATCGCCCCTAATACAGTCAAACATGGATAAGCGAGACGTAGATAAGTGAGAAACCTGTATGCGCGAGGGTCATTCTATGGTGCCAACCAGCTACCTATAAAAGGTTAAAGGTTTTGGCCCATGATGGGCTCCATTTTCCGCAACTCCACGACTAGCGCGTATTTTGCGTGAATATACATATCTTTGAATTTCTTCGCCGATATGTGCAGGTTGGATCACGATGTTTTCCTTCACCTAAGAGCGTCGGTAAATATGCACATATGAAAATCGAAAATCGAAAAACACATTGGTACATGGCGGGATTCGAACTCGGGACCTGCAGTTTACAAGTCCAGAGCTAAAACCCCTGAGCCACCGACGCTCCACCAGCTACCTATATAAGTAAGATAAACAGATTAGAGAGAAACTTCTATAAGCGAGATAAATATTGTGATCCTTTGGGCTCTCGCTTATTCAGGATCGACTGTATAGAGTAGGTTTTGGGCCCCTCGGTGGGTGTGTTTAGTGATCTAAAGATAATGAATTAGTATCTAAAAACATAAATCATATTTTATAATTGAAGTTTCTATTACAATGAAGTAATGTGCTGCACAATTTCAACTATGTTACATAGGTAATTGTTAATATAATATCTTATTTGACTTTTGATAGCCATTCTGTGTTATATTTATTCGATACAATTTACTACTTACAATACCAAACAAGCTTGCGAATTACTGCTGTTAAATTATTTATTTTTACTGCATTTTATTTAAATTGAACTTTTTTGTGGACTTCTGACTTCTACTTTTTGAACATTACATTAAAATACAGTCAAGCCAGAATAGGCCAGAAACCTCCATAAGCAAGTCATTCTTTGGTCCCGACAAGCTATCTCCATAAGTGAGAAATTATGATTAGAAAAACCTATACAAACGAGACAGATATTGCAGTCCCTTGCACTCTTGCATTTACATTTTATCTGATGTTATTATAAATTAAAACATATTTTAAAACATCTAGTTTTCATAAAAATAGAACACTAGACACAAATATAAAGATATAAATCTGTTTCAAGGATGTCACGAATTGCTTTTTTATATAACACTTCTAAGTTCCTAATTAGTTACACTAACAGAGCAATTTAACATAGTTTAAGCAAATTTAAATTTATATATCATGAACATTGACTGTTAATATAGTAAACAGAACTAGATGAATTATTCTTTTATTAATAATCAAACAGTTTTGTAAACAAGATACGTAACAAAAAATATTTACCTCATAATTGATGTATTGTTTACGCCATTCGGGCGTTATATGCGCACTCAAGTGCTCCGCAAATTTCATTTTATTACTTCCCTGTATACGTCTTCACGATAAGATATATCACAAAATACTACACTACAGTTACAGTTATTCACAAGTACACGACAAAAGTTTGTTTAGCGATAACTAGAAGTGATGATCTAATGTTTGTAAACGCTTTATAGCGAATATATTGGAATGATTTAAGGTATAAACTTATTACACTTGAAAGTATAATACATGTTAAGAAAAATAAATTTCCGTAAAATATAATTCTGCAAGTATACATTAAAAATTATACACGAATAAAAATCTGTGATAAAACATGACAGTTGACAGGTTGACAGATTACGTACCGTTACGTTTCGTTCTTAATCCCGTCCTCTGGTTATCATATAGCAAAATTCTATAAATAGAAATACCGAGTAATTTCAATATCAAAACAAAATGATAATAAAGACAATAATTGATTATTATTATTATTAAAAATGTTTTTTTTGTATTTGCAGATAATTTTTATTTGAGTGTTATACACTAAAGGAAAATTATCTTATGACATGAAAACTATTATTTGAGGATAGTATTTAAAATAAACATTTCTTAAAATATTTATATTTTATTTGCATTTAGATTGAGGCATTGGTTTTCTTTAATTCATCTTCTGCAACCTTGAAAAATATGATTTGGTTTTGATCAAAGTAGTCCTGTACAATCCGGTACAATCCTGGCCACTTTCCGTGGCTCCTTTACTAGGGTCTTTGGGCATTGCATTTCAGACCAACTAATGGGTACCATATTGACACCTTGGGGTGAACCTTCTGCCGTTGCTATGGCAACACCTAATTCATTTTCAGCTGTTGTTAGGTGGTACCAGTGAATCTCTGTCAAGGGAAGCTGTAGTTTCAATATAAAGAAATTATTTTTACAGAAGTACATGATGAGATGGATTATCTAATATTTTAGAGGTCAAAAAAAAACTTAAAAAGGATACAACTTTTGCTAAAATAACATCACCAGTTCTGAAACATTTGTATGGATCAATTCTGTCTTTATCAGTAGATTTGATGTCTTCTTTCTTGAGTACACCTCTGTATGGTCTGACCAGGTGTGTACCTACACATAGTATTATGCAGTGCACTACACGAGAGTTAACAACAGTCACCTTCGCTGTCACCACATCTCCTGGCTTCGGTAATATACTTGGTGTTATCGGACTTTCTACTGATACAACTGTTACCTGAAAATTAAACAAATTTTCGTGGTTTCGAGAGATCGTAGCCTTGGTTCAATAGAAGATAGTACTTTAAGTAAAAATAATGTAGAATTTTATGATTCTTGTAAGTTTTGCTTACCTTCTTTTTCTCATCTTCGTGAGTTTTAATTATGCCTGCCAAAGCTGCATATATATAACCTTGTAGTTCGTTTGTACCTGGTCCACCTATACGATCTTTATTTGCTGTACATAATCTCATACCTGGTACACAAATTTTATCAATAGTTTTTGATTTGTTTTGCTCCATCACTCATGGGAATTAGGTTATATCTATCTTAAACGTCTACTTTTTAGATTTATATGTTTACTTTGAATTTAACAGATATTTAACTTTTTTTCTTAGTTTTAAATTTGTTATAAAAAATACTTTTTATAGATAAATTGCATAAAATCCGCAATCTTGTTTATTGTATACACAGCTGTCACATGTCAGATTCAGACAATCAAAGAGTAAGTAATTATAAAATAAAAATGACACTAAAGAAAAAAATTGTAAAAGAGTATACACCGTGCATCAAAGCGGTAAATCAATTAAACGATCTGAAATATTTTGATGACAACGCGTTAGAAATAAGGCTTATTAAGTTTGTTATTAAAAAATAATAGGTACCATTAAGCAATGTTATAATAAATTAAAACACTAATTATTGCTCTTGCTGTTTTAGGCTACTGACGTGTCACGTCAGCCGGTTTGACGTTTGACATGTCGACGTTATTGCTGGCGTGAATTGTTTGAGATAATTTTTGGAAATAAAAAGAACTGTAAATACTTGCAAAAACGAGAAGAAATGTTGACAAAATTTGAGACCAAGTCGGCTCGGGTGAAGGGCATATCATTTCATTCCAAGCGGCCATGGGTACTTGCCAGTTTACACAACGGTGTGATTCAGCTATGGGACTATCGAATGTGTACACTCTTGGAGAAGTTTGACGAACATGACGGCCCCGTGCGTGGCATTTGCTTCCACATTCAACAGCCCTTATTCGTATCCGGTGGTGATGATTACAAGATCAAGGTTTGTTCAGTAAATTCCCCTCAATAATGAGTATACTAACTACCATTATTAACTGATGTAATCGCTTTGATTTAGACAATTTGTTTATATTCAGGATCAAACGATACTTTATTAAGTCATTTAGTAAACCATAGTTTCAAGTATATGCATCAAAGTGTGAAGTATTAGTTATTATGTCTTATTAGACCATTTAATACCATAACTCTAGACTAGAAATATTCTAATCTAATTCTTATAAAATAATGTATAACTAACATTGGGCAATTAGTATTAAAGATGTCAACCGGTAATCAGATTACTACTAAAGACATATTTTAAACAGGAAACTATATTTTATCTATAGCATACTATATGGATTATATTTAGTCAAATTAAATCCTCTTTTCAGTTTTTACTAGTCAAATACTTTTCTTAAATCTATTAACAACATTATTATTTAACCCTTAGTGTTCTTAAGTAAATCATGGCATGTTTGTGTAGGTATGGAATTATAATCAGAGAAGATGTCTGTTCACATTACTTGGCCACTTGGATTACATTCGGACAACATTCTTCCATCATGAGTATCCATGGATCTTGAGCGCTTCAGATGATCAAGTAAGAAATAAAACACCTTTTTATAATATTAACTAGCGACCCACCCCGGATTCGCACAGGTGCAAATTGCTATAATGCTGATACTAAATACTGCACTGTTTGCAATGTAAGCGCTAAAAATGTGTTAATTTACGACATCATATTAAAAACCTCTAAATTATCAGTGTTACTCTACTATATTGTGAATGTATTATACATGAAAACCTTCCTTATGAATCACTACATCTATTAAAAAAACACATCAAAATCTGTTGCTGGTTTAAAAGATTCAAGCATATATAGGGACAAACATAAAAAAGCGTTATTGTTTTATACTATGTAAGGATAAGGTTTTTGCATACTTTATTTTTTATTTTGTACACAAGACATAAAGTAACACAAAATAACTTACTTTCCACACTTTTAGTGTAATATCTACTGCTTCCATGTTATTGTCATTGTTATTGTTTATTATTTATTAAAGAAAAAATCTGTACTTTTATAAATTAATATCTAATGTATACAAAAATAGAATTAAATATAAGCTTCTTGCTAAAGAGAGTAATTTCGCTTTACGAAAAATGTTTTTAAAATCACATACACCATTCCGTCGTACTTTACTACTTGCGGGGGAGCCATACAGTGGCCCTTTGAAGCCTTGCCTGCTACCCACACGCCCTTCAGGCCCCATCAACATACCGTTGGACCATTTATAATTTATAATATCAATATAAGCCCTACTTTACGTTAAGGACTTTTATTCATCACCATTAGTAACCAATCAATACATTACATTCATCATCCAACACCGTTTTATAACAGTATAGGTTATGTATATAACTGTTATATCTATAAATATTAATTTAAATATAATTTTTAGACAATAAGAATATGGAACTGGCAATCCCGTCAATGCATAAGTGTTCTAACCGGCCACAACCATTACGTTATGTGCGCACAATTCCACCCCAACGAAGACCTCTTAGTGTCCGCCTCATTGGACCAGTCTGTCCGAGTCTGGGACTTCTCTGGTCTCAGGAAGAAGAGCGTAGCCCCCGGACCTACGGGGTTAGCGGAACATTTAAGGAACCCGCAGGCAACAGATTTGTTTGGACAGGTAATATATGTATGTATGAACGTTTTATTTATGGGATGATTCATGGATTTGGAATAACTCGTATGAAGTTCTGGCTCCTGGCTCTTTCATTTATCGGTGATTGGTATTCATTATTCATTTAAATACAGTTGAACATGTCTAAGCAAGAATCCTCTGCACGCAAGTCATTCTTTGGTCCCGATGGACAACTTCCATAAGTAAGAAGCGCAGATTAGATTAAAATTTTGCAGTCTTGGGGACTCTCACTTATCCATGTTCGACTGTATAACAATCCAGAGTTATTATTCCATAAAGATTATTTAACACTTTCAATGCCGACAATACTAAAGTACAAAGTACATAGAGTCCCCAATATATGACTTTTATGGTTCTTTTAAATAATAAAACAGTTTCTCTTAATAGTAACACCCTAACCATAATTTACATGCTTTCATAAAAAATTTACTGCTTTTTTTAAATGGTTTCATGGATTCGCCAAAATAGCGAAGATACCTGTTATAGACATCTGCAATTGCAGATCTATGGGCGCCTACATTTAAACAAAGAGGATATTCCTCTTGCATATATGTCTACCACTTCATCTACAATCAGTTCCTTAGTTTGACCACCAACAGAAAGAGGTTATCAAATCAATGATTTTTTTGTAAGATGCGTGGTTTTTAGGCGGATGCAGTAGTAAAGCATGTGCTAGAGGGACACGACCGGGGCGTGAACTGGGCGGCGTTCCATCCCTCGCTGCCACTCATCGTGTCTGCAGCGGATGACAGACAAGTCAAGTTCTGGAGAATGAATGATGCTAAGGTAACATCTTTAAGATTATTTTAATATTTGTTACTTTTAATTTGTACAATTAACTACTACTAAATATAGTACTTTTTTATCTGGATTCGCCGAAATAGCGAAGTGACTAAGGTAACGTAAGGTTCGACCCATGATGGGCTCCATTTTCCCCAACTCTAGCGCGTATTGCGTGTAGCGATAATAAAATTTAAATTAAAAAAGAACAATAATAAAACCTATTGCAATTATATTATTCTATGTTGACTACAAATTACAGATAACATAGTATGAATAATGTTAATTTTAAATTAGATATGCATTTATCACAACATATATGTATCTTAGTACAGTATTAACTTTACTAATATTTTTTACTAAAATAAGTTCAAATCATTTACTGAAATATGATTCCATAATATTGAATAGCCAGATCAGAACCCATGACCTTAACACTTTCACTGCTACAGCCTTAAGTGTGATCATAATTAAAATCGTTATGACAAAGAATGGTTTAACTATACTTTTGTATTGAAACTCTTTAACACTTTCGCTGCCACCGATAGGCCAGTACATTTTAATACGATAAACATCGAAATGACAAAGTTGTTAACTATGATACTATTGGTAATCTTAACACATTCACTGCCGCTGTCTTATCGAGTTCACACAAAAAAGTGTTTATTCGTGTCTCAAGGCTTGGGAGGTAGACACGTGCCGCGGGCACTACAACAACGTGTCCTGCGTGCTGTTCCACGCGAAGCACGAGCTGATCCTGTCCAATAGTGAGGACAAGTCCATCCGCGTGTGGGACATGACCAAGCGGACGTGTCTGCATACATTCCGCAGGGAACATGACCGGTCAGTATAGGTCAAGGTTAAATCAAGGTCACTACGTGTAGTTGGTGTTATAGTTACTACACTTATTGTAGATTAATAGTTACCTTGAGCAGTCTTTTAGTGTAAATTTATGATACTTATCCTTAATATTATAATCTTTGTTGCATAAAAAAAGTCCTTAAGTGTAGATTCAGAATGAAAAACTCCCTTAAAATTGGTTACTTTAAAAAAAATCTAGTTGCTAGAAAAATGATGTGTTTTATTAATATAAATAAATAAAGCTGCTTTATTTAAAGCCACATGTCTTACCTTTATAATATACGGTATGTCCCAAAAGTCAAGACTAAGCGAGATTCCAGTTTGACGTACGACGAAACTTTGCTTTGGCACCATTTATATCACGAACTTGATCTAATGAAGTCTAGGCATTATACATAATTGTTATATTGCAGGTACTGGGTGCTAGCCGCTCACCCCTCGCTGAACCTGTTCGCGGCGGGACACGACGCCGGCATGATCCTGTTCAAGTTGCAGCGCGAGCGTCCAGCTTATGCTGTCTACAATAACATATTGTTCTATATCAAGGACAGGTGAGATACACCCTGTATATGTGAATTTATTTAATGGAAATCTTACTGTTGCTTCGGCAAAATCTCTGTTTTTATCGCGAACTCGGTCCAATGAAGCCGTAGGATTAGTGATACGGTAGTTTTAGTACTAAAGGTCTGTTTTACTAGAAAAAATGATTACAACGTTTAAAGTAATTTATGCTTTATTTTGCTATATTTTATAACACATACTTAGTGATTGTTGTTAAAAATAATCCTTTTTCTTACTTCTATTTTGTCTAAAAAGTTTTTAAGGCAATCGTCATTTGGGTAAATATGGAGTAAACTATTGTCGTTGTAGAAAATGTGTTTTTTTAATACAGACAACTGCGTAAACTGGACATGCAGACGAACAGAGATGCGCCTGTCATGCAGATAAAAGGTGGCGGTCGTAACCAGCCCTACAGGTACTGATGACATTATTATTTATTAGAATGAAGTAAAATATTTTTTCTGTTATTTTTTTTTAGTCCAAAATTAAAATCGTAATGGAACGTTGACTTCTTCTTTTAAGAGCGCACTCGGGTTTTTTGTAAATAAGTCAGCTAATTAAGAGCTAATTTTGTAAATGTTTCTCATAAGTGAGTTTTGTGAATTCTGGAGAAATAAAATCTTAAACCACTTAAAAATATGCCATTATTTTGATGTCTGTACTTATTTAGAGTTCTTTGACAGATCTAGGTTTAATAATATCGTACTAAGTTTTATACATTCTAAGCTGGATAACGAGAGACCAAAGGACCTCAATATTTGTCTTACTTATAGAGGTTTCTCGCTTATACAAATTCGACTAATCAGTAAATACTAAACGAATTAATATTCGTTTTCAGTATGTCACTGAACCACGCCGAGTGGTGCGTGCTGGTCAGCTGGCGAGTCGGAGACAATCACTCGTATGAACTGTACGCAATACCTCGGGACGGTGCCGACGCGCCCACCATAGAGCCGGCGCGCGGACAGGCCACGTCCGCGGTATGGGTCGCTAGGAACAGGTTCGCTGCGCTGGAGAAGAACAACCAGGTGAGATGCATGTGCTGGTCAAATGACCTCCGATGGTGAAATGACTCGTGATGGTAAATTGACTTGTTCCGGTCAATGGATCGCTGTTGGTCAACTGACCAGTTCTTGTCTACTGCTCGGTACTGGTAGACGGATCGGTGCTGGTCAATTGACCCATCGTCAACTGACCTATGCTGGTCAACTGGCCTAAATTGGTCAACTGACCCGTGAAGGTCATCTAATCTCAAAAAAAACTGTTTTTGACGTCTTTTAAGTACCTTAATTTCTTACCAGTTGGTGATAAAGAACCTAAAGAACGAAGTATCAAAGAAGATAGCGACGCCTACTTGTGAAGAGATAATGTACGCGGGTACCGGCATGCTGTTGTTGCGCGAGACTGATAGCCTGCAACTATTAGATGTGCAGCAAAAACGTACCGTAGCCTCGGTGAGTAGAGTTCAAAATTCCTTGTAGTTTTGCAGTAGTTATAATATTGAATGATTGTCTTTGTCATTGTCAATGTCTTATATTTTTAAGTTACTATTTGATTTGATATTAAATTTATAATGTTCATGGTCATTTGACACCATAATAGTTTTTGAGTTTCATTACTAGTATTTTAGGTAAGAATTTTCACAGTCCAATTTAAGTAATTACGATTATTTCAATTAAAAAATCATACCATAAACTACATCTATGAAAAAGATACCAAAATCTTATAACATAATATTTACTACTAGCTATTGTGCGCGACTTCGTCCGCGTGTGATTAAATAGTATATCCTATGTTACTCGGGGATAAAGTAGCTTTCTAATGGTAGAAGAATTTTTGAAATCGGCCCGGTAGTTCTTGAGTTATTTCAATACATACAAAAATACAAAGTTTCTCTCTTTATAATATTAGTATAGATGATTGATATTATTTCCTTGTCGCTCAGGTGAAAGTAAGTAAATGTAGATACGCGGTGTGGAACTCTGACATGTCAGTGGTAGCGCTGCTGGGCAAGCACACGGTGACACTGTGCTCGCGCCGCATGCAGACACTGTGCTCGGTGACGGAGGGCGCTCGGGTGAAGTCGGGCGCGTTCGACGACTCCGCACCACAACCAGTGTTTATATATACTACCGCTAATCATATTAAATACTGCTGTAAGGATGGGTGAGTTATTTTGTTACTGGCTCTTGCTTGCGACTTCGCGCGATATTTTAAAAAATATAGCCTATGTTACTCATGTTTTTGTTTTTAATCGAGTTACTTCTATACATACAAAAATACAAATCTGTTTTCTCTATAATATTGATTTCTTGATTTTTTAATTGAAGCGCCAAAGAGTTTTATTATAAATAATTACTTATATTATTTTACTATTTGTTATTGTGCTGCTAAACATTGCTCCGATCTAAGGATCCGGCTCGAAGGACCATATTTTTCTGTTCCCAAAAAATGTTTATGCAGCTTTCATAGTAGCCCTTACCTATTCAGCAAATTGACACTATCCCCAGTTATTTTTTAAATTACCGCCCCAGTTTATTCCAGTTCAGTTTTCGACTCCAGTATTTACAGGGTATTACTATGTTTTGTTTAGCCTTCTAGTCTTTTTCATTCCAGTGCTAGAATTCAGTGTACACTAGGTATTAGGATATTTTTGTTAGCGTTTCAGTGTATTCCAGTCCAGTGATAGTATCCAGTATATACAGGGCTTAAGTAATAGTATTTTTGTAGGGACTACGGTATAATCCGCACGCTGGACGTGCCGGTGTACATAGTGAAGGTGATAGCGGGCGAGGCGGGCGCGCGCGTCGTCTGCCTCGACCGCGAGTGCCGCCCCAAGGTGCTCAGCATCGACCCCACGGAGTACAGGTAAGTAGCCTTACAGCGCTGAACACTATGTTAGTCCTTTTTCCCTGTTTTCTGTTACCTTACGGCTTTATTAGACCGAGTTCGCGCTAAAACAGACTTCCGTCGAAGTAAAATCTCTATTTTCATCTCGAACTCGGTCCAATGAAGCCGTAGGTAAAGAAAGATGGGTAGGTTAAACATTCTCTTTCTGTGCCCACCTCCGTCGGTTAAAGGTAGAGACGCAACTGAATCCAGGTTGTCCTTTGCTCGTTTGAACAGAGTTCGCGTTAAAAACTTATGCCGAAGCAAAATCGTTTTTATTGCGAACTCGGTCTAATGAAGCCGGGGGTAAAAACATGTTGTGATGCAGATTCAAGCTGGCTCTGATCACGCAGCAGTACGACCAGGTGCTGCACATGGTGCGCACAGCCAAGCTCGTCGGACAGAGCATCATCGCGTATCTTCAAGATAAAGGTATACACCATACAAAACTATTGAAATTATGTTTAAAAAAAATTAACATTTTTATATGTGTAAAAAAAGTAACACAATATTTGTCTTGTCATATTTGCCTTCTATGGAGGCTTTACATATATTCTGACAATTGACCGTCATAGCGTGATCTCTTACTACAGGGCCTATAACTACGTTTTGTGGCTGTGTTGCTAGTTATTAATTTTCCCAGGTTACCCCGAAGTGGCGTTACACTTCGTGAAGGAGCCCCGCACTCGTCTGTCGCTGGCGCTGCAGTGCGGCAACATCGAGGTGGCGCTGGAGGCGGCCAAGAGCCTCGACGAGCCCGACGCCTGGGACCAGCTCGCCAAGGCCGCACTCAATATTGGCAACCATCAGGTGAGAGATGCTGATTGACAATGTGTGTAAATGTCACTGGTTGACGATGTTACTGTCTGACAAAAGTCACTTGCTGACAATGTCACTTGCTGACAATGTCACTTGGCTGACAATATCTAAAGTTGCCAATCTCTAAAGTTGGGAATGTTACTCAGGCTGACAATCTCTAAGGTTGGCAATGCCACTCGGGCTGACAATCTCTAAGGTTGACAATGTCAATGTTGATGCAGGCTGACATAACCTATGGATTTATCTTAAAAAAGTTTCATTGTTTAAATCGTCTTTACATTTAAGCGTATTATTAGCTTTAACAAATAATCGTTTACTGTACTAAGTTAATTTCGGTGAATAAAAAAAACATTTATAATTCTTTCTCATAGATTTGCCACTTTTTTAATGAAGATCATAATATGTTTCCATCAGATCGTAGAGATGTGCTACCAGCGTACGAAGAACTTCGACAAGTTGACATTCTTGTACTTAGTGACCGGGAACATTGAGAAACTCTGCAAGATGATGAAGATAGCTGAAATACGGAAGGACGCGTCCGCGCAGTTCCAATGCGCGATGCTGCTGGGTGATGTGCCCGAGAGGATCAGACTGCTGAAGGCCTCCGGACAGGTTCGACTCATTCACTCACTCATTCAATCATTTTCGTGTTGGATATTTCATTTATCATTCGCTTGATTTCATTTGATCATTATTTCAGCCAATTACTAAAGTTTTCAGTTCATTAACTTATGCAATAACATAGGCGGTCACCATGGGCGTCGATGATCACCTCGGTGTTCCCGTTGCTCTTTGCCCCCTTTTCGTGTAAAAAAAAAACTGAACCATTTACTTTGTCTTGCACTCACTCAGTCATTTAGTCATTCACCCATTCAATTACTGAATTACTCAGCCATTTACTCATTCATCCATGAAATAAATTTCTCATTCAATCCAATCACTCAGTCATTCACTCATTCACAGACAACACTAGCCTACCTGACAGCGGTGAACCACGGCCAAGCTGAAGAGGCGGAGCAGCTGAAGGCAGCGCTGGAGGCGGCCGGCATGGCGGTGCCGGAGCCCAACCCTGAAGCCCAGGTCATCTGCCCACCCCTACCCGTGGTGGATGACCAGCCCAACTGGCCCCTGCTCGCTGGATCTAAGTATGTTAGGTCGAATACTGAAACGGCATTCTAGTAATGGCGTCTTCATAGATAGGACAATGTTCAACTTCAATGAAATTATTCTAGGAGTGTGTTTGAGACGGGCGGTGATGGCGATGTAGTTGCGGCTGAAGTCGGTGATGAACCATTGGAGGCGGCCGGTGCTTGGGGTGATGAAGATGAAGATATCTTGCTCGAGAATAAGGTAACAAATATTATATAAAGGTATTCTACGAGAAACAGTATATTTTCGAAGATAATTTGGTCTTAGTTAAGTTTTCAGGCATAATAGACAGAAAGACGGACATGTATTTATTGGGCGAAATAGGGGAATATTGGATAGATACCGACCCCCTTGCCTTTGGGGTTTGCCCCACTCAGTCCACCCATGTTGGCCCACCTCGTGTGCAAGCGAGGGTCCCAGGATCAGCACTAAAATACTCAGGATTTCATCAGTATTAGAAATAGGACCACGTCAACATTTTTGGGAGACGCTCAAGACCACCCCCTAATGGTCCTAACGCTTTATTTTACAACTAGGTGCTGTGCGTGACTTCGTCCGCGTGAAATTATATAATATAGCCTATGTTACTCGGGGATAATGTAGCTTTGTAACGGTGAAAGAATTTTTGAAATCGGTCCAGTAGTTCTTGAGTTATTTCAATACATACAAAAATACAAAGTTTCTCTCTTTATAATATTAGTATAGATTACGTTTATTAAAAGTGTCGGTATATAGGTGGAAGGTTCCGCCGAAGGTTCCGGGGAGGAGGTGATGGAGGACGCGTGTGATGACGGCGGCTGGGACGTGGGTGATGAAGACCTGGAGTTACCGGAGGTGCTCGCGCCCGTCTCCGGTGAGATAATATAACCAATAACTGTGTATATTACCCTAATTACGGTCGAATAATGAAACTGAGGTTTACAATCCAACAGACATCAGAATTTGTATTGAGTTCCGCGGCAAAAAAAAGCCTTGTACGCATTAGGATAGTATTTTAGTCAAGTAGCAAGTATCCGAACAAAGGATTTACTTATCTATTCTACTAAAATGTTGCTGTTCGGACACGTTTAGTTAATGAATTACTACCTTAATGCTTAGTTTTAAGCTTAAACGAATCCGAACAGTAGTAAATCCTTTATTCGGATAAATGCTACTTGCTACTCGACTATAATACTATCCTGGTGCGAACAAGGCTTTAGGGCGTTGTTATATTAGTTTCAACTCCACTTTTCTCGTATATTAATCTTGGCTCATATTTATCAGGAATCAACAAGTTTGACTAGGGTACCGCATTCCAATCGACATCCTAAACCATAGATATATTACAATTTACGCTAGAACTCGTAGAACAAAATATTTCAAGCAAAACGCATAATTTTACTTTATCATTTAACTATCTCAGCATTCATTAAATAATTTAAAAACTCAACTATAGCAATTGTACGGAATATGCTTTGCCTCTGTTTACTTTCAATTTTCAATTGAAACGAAGTACAGTCGCTACAAATTGGGGTATTCTCCGATTCTGAGTGAGTTGATGATGATGATGATGATGGTGGTGGTGATGGTGATGTGCAGCGGACATAGACGGCGGTGTGGAGGAGGCGTACTTCGCGCCGAGTCGCGGCGCGGGCGCCGCGCTCGCCAAGCTGCGCACCGCGCACGACCACGTCACCCTCGGACAGTTCGAAGTCGCTTTCAGGTACCCGTTTATGTAACGATTACGTTTTCGAGGAATTAAAAAAATATAGCCTATGTTATTTATTGATAATGTAGCTTCCTAATGTTGAAATATTTTTTTTAATCCGTTCAGTAGTTTTTGAGTCTTTTTAATACATTCAAAGATATTGATAAAGATTATCTTACACTAAAAACAGAAATTTTTGTACCCTCGTTTACAAAGATATTAAGAGATTACTTTTGTGTATTTTCGTTACTGATTAGGCTTCATTAAAAAACGGAGATTTCGTTTTGACGTTTTTATCGCGAATTCGGTGTAATGAAGCCGAAGCATAAGTAGCATTAATCATATAATATTTGTTTAATGTAGGTTGCTGAACGAGCAAGTGGGCGTGGTGAACTTCTCGCCGTACAGCGAGGTGTTCGCGCGCATGTTCGCGAGCGGGCGCGCGATGTTCGGCGCGCTGCCGAGCCTGCCGCCGCTCGCCGCGCACCTGCACCGCAACTGGAAGGAGGCGAGCGGCGCAGACCTGCTGCCTGTTATTAGTAAGTACACTCGGACCTGGATAAGCGACAGTCATTCTCTGGTCCCGTCGAGCTACCTCCATAAGCGAGAAACTCGGATTAGAGAGAAACCTCTATAAGCGAGACAAATATCGCGGTCCCTTGAACTCTGGCTAAAGCCGTGTACGCACCAGGATAGTATTTCAATCGAGTAGCAAGTATTAATAAAATAATCTACCCCTTTAGCTATTAACTTTCTGACGTAGACAGATAAGGACTATGTTGATGAAAATTATCAAAATCTAATTTTCTATAATAAAATGATTTCTTTATAAAATATCTTCTTTATTATTCCAGCAATGAAGTTAAACGACTTAGTGTCCCAACTTCAGCAATGCTATCAGTTGACTACCGCTGGCAAGTTCGCGGAGGCAACGGACCGTCTACGCGGCGTCGCACAGGCGGTGCCCCTGCTCCTAGTGCCCGGCAAGCAGGAGCTGGCTGAGGCCCAGCAGCTGCTCGCCATCTGCAGGGAATACCTGCTCGGATTGCAGATGGAGACCGCCAGGAAAGGTATATCATATAACACAATATATCACACGACACAATCCAACACATCACACAACAAATACATTTCAATATATCACACAACACATACATCACAGTATATCACACTACACAATCCAACATCACATAACGCACCACTCCGCAGAAAACAATGCATCACATCATTAAACGAACACACCAAAATACTACTCTTCGAAACACAACGCACCATATCAATAAATACAGCACAACACAGTACATAGTATTCCAAACACATTAAACCATATATCACAACACTTAAGTTTCACAATGCACTAATTCATACATCACACCGCACCTCTCCACACATCACACCGCACCTCTCCACACATCACACCGCACCTTTCCACACATCACACCGCGTCA
Organism: Papilio dardanus tibullus; assembly: GCA_013186455.1. Taxonomy (NCBI): domain Eukaryota; kingdom Metazoa; phylum Arthropoda; class Insecta; order Lepidoptera; family Papilionidae; genus Papilio; species Papilio dardanus. The sequence continues at coordinate 90,030 of QDHC01005455.1, forward strand.
CTCCACACATCACACCGCACCTATCCACACATCACACCGCATCTATCCACACATCACACCGCCTCACTTTACAGAACACAAAGCCACCCAACTCACTCACACCGCACCAACATCAGAATTTACATAACTCATCGTAAACGTTTCAGCGATGCCGAAATCAACAATAGATGAACAGAAGCGCACTTGCGAGATGGCGGCCTACTTCACCCACTGCAAGCTGCAGCCGGTACACCAGATCCTGACTCTGCGCACAGCTCTCAACATGTTCTTCAAACTGAAGAACTTCAGAACAGCGGCGTCGTTCGCTAGAAGACTTCTAGAGTTAGGACCTAGGCCAGAAGTAGCACAACAAGCGAGGAAGATACTACAAGCTTGTGAGATGACATCTACAGATGAACATCAATTATTATACGATGAACATAATCCGTTTACAATCTGTGGTATATCATACAAACCTATATATAGAGGGAAACCAGAAGAGAAATGTCCTCTCTGCGGCGCGAGCTTCTTCCCGGAACATAAAGGGAAGTTATGTACCATCTGTGGTGTTGCGGAAATAGGCAAAGATGTGATAGGATTGCGAATCTGTCCGATACAGTTCCAGAGATAATTGTATTATTTATGTAACATTTCTTTTTCATATAACTATCGTGTAAGGAATTATAGAATAAATATTGTATGCCATTTTGGGTTTTTTTTTGAGCATGTACGGAAATTATGAATGATTACAAGCGAATTTTTTTTTGTTTCTTATCCATTATTTGAATTAAAAATGGAGGCTGTTCTTTACCTTTTTTTAAATTTCCATCTTTTAGTTAAGGTCTTAATACGAATGCAAATATGATAAAATTAATTAAATTAAGAATATATGAAATAACGGTCTTATTGATATATAAAAAAAATAATTCTGTTTTACGCACTATATTTTATTATTTAAATTACTAATAACAATTATTACTTAATTTTTTGTTAGCCTCCGGCTTCATTAGATTGGGTTCGCGATAAATAACGGAGATTTTTCTTCAGCATAAGTATTGCGTGACATCGGTCTAATGAAGCCGTAGATAAGAATATCGTTATTTTATCAAGTAAAATAATAATTCCCATTTAACAAATTGTAAATTATTAAATTATACATCAACAGGCGAATCTTCTTTGCTTCTGAAACAATATAAATACATTTTAGTTAAAAATATAACTGCGTTCCCACTGAAGAAACACGTACATATCGTTTTCTCTGTCTGTTCCAAAGATAATGAGAGAGACGAATATTTACACGTGTTTTAGAAATGGTAATTCGCTTAGATTTAAGATTATGTATTTAAAAATTTAAAAATATTAACAATTTCTTTTAATTTCAAATTTAATTTATGTAAATTCCAATATAGTATTTTGTATACTTTAATTTTAACATCCACGAAGTATGTAAATATAAAACCGGATTTTTTTTATTCAAATATATACGTTTATTGTATGAATAATGTTGTTTTTATTTAGAAAAAACACTAGAAATCACCCCTATATTATATTAGTTGTTGTGCGTTGTGATGTTTGGTGTTATATGAAGTGAATTGTGTGTGATAAATTGTGCAGTGTGATGTACAATAAGAAAATAAGAATATTATTACAAAATACCATAGCTATTTATTTTATTACTAACTAGCTGTTTACAACTTCATCTGCGTAGAATTAAATAGCCTATGTTACTCGGGGATAATGTAGCTTTCTATGAGTGAAAGATTATTTAAAAGAGGCCCAGTTATCGAGTTATTTCAATACATACAAAAATACAAAGGCCGGCAACACATTTCTGGTTCCTCTGGCATGGCAGATGTCCGTGGGCGTCGGACCAATTAATTTAGTTGATCCGCTGCTCGTTTGCCTCCTTGTCCTATAAAAAAAACAATGTTTTCCTCTTTATAATATTAGTATAAATATACTTACTTGTTGAGCATTTGCTGTATCTCTTCGAATGTCTTTCCCCTGGTCTCAGGCAGTAGAGAGCTGACAGAGAAGAGGAAGCCGGCGCCGCAGCACAGCGCCAGCACCCAGAATGCGGTGTAGATGCCATAAGATGCAGCCACGTCACGGAAAAACCTAGAATATTTTACTTTATTTACTATAATATTTAATGTTGTATTTATTTATACTTTAAGGGAACTTTGTCCAGATTTGACTTAAATAAATACAAAGAGCGTATTCGCCCTATACCAAATTTTAGTCAAGAAGCAAATCAACACTAAGGCAACTATAGAAGAGAGACGACCTCAAGACAAATAAAAAAACTGCGTAGAAAAGTAGGTTGTCCTTCCTACGAAGACTTTTTTTTCTTATTTTTAAAATTAATTCCAATAAATGCATTTATTGTTAAACATAGAGCCGCGTATTGGACATTTAGGTGTCTCCGTTGCACTTTTAAACATCAATAAGGTTTAACTGGAAAATATGTTTTTTGTCCTTTTCTTTTCAATGACAATGGAAGGGATGACATGTTTATAGATGTTTCATCAATGTAAACTTAGCAAACTGACCGTGTCCATACAAAGCCCGCCAGCCAGCACATGAAGGAGGCGATGCCGCTCGCGAGGCACTTCGTCTTCGCAGGGAACATCTCCGCCACCAGGATCCACGGCACAGGACCCACGCCTCAAATTATATGACATTTACATACCAAAAGTTGATAAACTTGTTCCTAAAACCTTGCACCAGGATTGTATTTTAGTCGAGTAGTAAGTAGCAAGTATCCGAACAAAGGATTTACTAATATACTCTACTAAAATGTTGCTGTTCGGACTTGTTTAGTTACTAAGTTACTATCCTAGTGCATAGGTTTAGGCTTAAACGAGTCCGAACAGTAGTAAATCCTTTGTTCGGATAAATGCTACTTGCTACTTGACTGAAATACTATCCTAGGGAGAACAAGGCCTTAAACAAAGTGCAAATCATGTGTCAGTTTCTGTACATTTTTGAAAATTTAAGGAATCGCTTCGGAGCGAATGCATTTTAACTTGGGTTGATTTCAGTCAAATATCTACAAGGTAAAAGAGCAGATGAGTTGCCAACCCTAGATGGATAGAGGTGGCGCACAGAAAGAGGATATTTCCTCCTCTATATCTATACTTCTACACTAATAATATAAAGAGAGAAACTTTGTATTTTTGTTTGTATTGAAATAACTCAAGAACTACTGGGCCGATTAAAAAAATACTTCCACCGTTAGAAAGCTACATTATCCCCAAGTAACATAGGCTATATTTTTTAATTCCATGCGGACGAAGTCGCGCAAAATAGCTAGTCCTAGATAAAAGGAGTGAGGAACTAGAATATCAGTTCAGAGACAGTATGATATTTTAAATGATATACAGAGTATGTACAAAGCATGTATGTAGAGTTACATACCCAATGTGAAGAGCACCATGTACACGACGAGGCAGAGCAGGGGTATGAAGGCGACGTGCGCCACGTCGTACTTGAAGTGAGAGTCCAGCAACGCGTACACGCCTATTATACCCTACAGTACAATAATACCATTTATTACATAAAAATAAAAATAAATTAACAAAAAACGCTTTAAAAATGGAATATAGTTCAACCATGATGGACTCCTTTTTCCGCAACTCTACGACTAGCGCGTATTTCGCGTGACTTCACACATATCTTTGAATTTCTTCGCCGTTATGTGCAGACATCACGATGTCAAAACGCTTTATTAACAATTGTAATGCTATACAATACCAAAAATATAGTAAGCCCCAAAGACGTGGTCCACATGAGCAGCTTCCTGCCGAGCCTGTCCACCACCAGCGGCGTGATGCAGCTCGTCACCACCTGCATGCAGACAATTAAATTGATAACCCATATTGTACAGCTTAGTTAAGCCAGTTTCCAATCGTGGTAAGAGTTCGAATCTTGCAATTCGACTATTTTTGCAAACTCAACCTGTAGGAGCCTAGAGTTGGCATGGTACAGTACTAGTAATATTAGTAAACTAGTTGTTGCCCGCGACTTCGTCCGCGCAGAATTAAATAATTGACCCTACGTTATTGTACCTATCTAACGGTCAATTTTTTAAATCGGCCCAATAGTTTTTAAGTTCTTTCAATACAACAAAAATACAAATCTTTACTCTTTATAATAGTAGTATAGATTATAATATGCGAATATTGACTACCTGCACGACGCCCATGATGATAGTGCCGTCCGCTGCAGAGATCTTGGTGCCGACCTTCTGCAGCAGCTCCTCCATGTAGAACAGCAGCACGTCGATACCTGACAGCTGCAGCAGCATAGCCAGGAACACGCAAATACCTGAACAAGACACTACTTTAAAAACAATAAAACCAAGAGATAAATGTATGTTTTTCCCCTATTTCATTCCTAATTAAGATGTTGATGAAATTTAACGACTGTTACATGAAGCTACCCAGAGTACTTTCCGATTGGCGATATCGCTGATGGAATCGATAAAAAATATATGAAACTGACAATGACATTCGATAAGTCACGTGTGAGTTATCGAACGTCATTGTCAGGTTCATACATATTTGACGCTATAGAGTCGCTTCGTAGTGAATGTACTTTTGGTAGCCCCCCTACTTTGGTAGGTAGTATAAGTAGTTAGTATTTTTTATTTATAATGTAGGTAAATGCAATACTTATCATATGTATGCTTGTAGTATTTGTAAAAATGTATGTCAGTGAATGTTTTAGTAGTTGAACATATTAATTATTTTACTTATTTATTTTAAAGATATAATTTACATTACGATATGACTTTGGGTTCTTAAACCTGTCGGTTAATATATGTAATTTCGTTAAACTCACCTAAGGCCTTCACTTGACCTCTAGTAGCCCAGAGGTCACTTATCCTAGGCTCCTCTTTGAACTCCCGCGCGACCATCGCTCGTAACCCGTCCAGCTCTGGTTGTACCTTCTCTCTGCTCACACCTCGTAACTTCTGCAATACTTCTGAAGCGCCCTCTATGTCACCTGCGACATGTTAGTTATTAAATATGTAAAAAAAAACCGTTCTCCAATATTTAAAGACGGTTACAAACGTTCAGTTATAACTTCACAGTTACAATTCAACTGTATAGTTCAAATTGACGTACATACATCAATTTTAACTGCGCAGTTGAACTGTGCTGTTAAAACTGAGCGTCTGAGCCAGCCTTAAGCGGTGGTACTTAAAATCTTACGAGTACTAATATTACGAGTATAAATGCGAAAGGATACTAGGGCACTTGGATAGTATTTTAGTCAAGTAGTAAGTATCCGAACAAAGGATTTACTAATCTACTCAACTAAAATGTTGCTGTTCGGACACGTTTAGTTACTAATTTACTACCCTAGTGCGTAGTTTTAGGCTTAAACGAGTCGGAACAGTAGTACATCCTTTGTTCGGATAAATCCTACTTGCTACTCGACCTAAATACTATCCTGGTGCGAACAAGGCTTTATAGAGATATACGTAACACGTAGTCTAAAAGAACACATAGGTTACTTACTAATCTTATTAGTTCCGTGCATACGGAGTCGGGGGCGACAGCTAGTAATTTATAGAGACTAAGTAAGTACCTTTATACACTAAAAAGAAGGGTGTCTCCGGTATGAGCCACGAGAAGGGCACATAGAAGAGCGACAGGATGCCGCCCGCCGCGGTCAGGCCCCAGTACGAGGTGAAGGGTCCTATCGCGTACGCGAGCAGGAACCCAATGTTGATGAACAGCAGGAAGAACGCGCTCAGCGCTCCGCGGATCTTGTCCTAATGACAGTCACCAAGAAAATGATGAGGAACTGACTAAGAATAGCTCCATGGTTAATTAACTTAGTCGTTTAATGTGTACATTTCATACTAAATCTATACGTATACTCAGAGTCTGTACTTACACTTTGTTTAGTTATAGCAGTTTTAGTTGCTATCTTATTATACACTCAGAGTCATTTAATGGTTATTTAACTAGTTTCTGAGTTTTAATTTAATTAAACTTCTCTAACTAAAAGTATTCTTGCTTTTTTGTTGGATTTTTCCTTCGCAGTTTTTGTCCTGGAAAATTCCGATGACGTCACCCAATGCGTTGTTAACTTTTTATACCTACCTCAGCGATTTCTCCTATGTATAACGGGACTGTGGCGAACTGCATGCCGGTGGCCGCGCCCCAGGCGATCCTCGCCGCGTACAGCGTGGGCAGGTCCCGCGCCACGCCGGCCAGCAGCCAGCCCAACAGGAGAGGTACGTTCGAGCCCATGATAAGCCACCGACGACCCACGTAACGGGATAGAGGGACCGTTATTAGTGGACCTGAGAATATATGTAGTGGCGAAACTAGATGGCGCTGTTCTCAATTTTTATTTTGTCGTATGTTCAAGGAAATGTGAAAAAGGATCAAAATTAAATACTGTGTGGTTTAAAGTATTTGAACAGCAATAGATACGAGTACGCTATGTGCTGTAACTGCAAGTATATTTAATCTGAATTTAAAGTTTCATTACTTTTTCCACTAAGCTACAGACTGGTGGTCCAACTTCTACACTTAAAAATCCTTAAGATGCGTCCTTAGATTAAAAGTATGAGGAAATAATATACTATGACATAAATAAATAATAAACTCGTAGTAAAGACAAGACGTTGCAACGTACCCAATAGCCCGCCGAGCACTAGCAGCGAGCCTACCCAGGACTCCTGTTGCAGAGTTGGGGCCTCCGGCAGCGGGGAGTGAGCCCCGCGCAGCTGAGGCAGCACCGGGGACGTCCATCCCATCGACATGCCCGTACACAGGCTGCCGTAGCTTGCTGCACACAGATCACAAAGCTGGTATATTCATGAGTCACAATTGGGTCTTAAAAACCCTTTTAATAGCGAGGTTGCGAAAAGTATAAAAAGACTTCTGGGGAGCTACATCAAAGAACTTTTCGATTGGCGATATCGCTGATAGAGTCGACAAAAATGTATGAAACTGACTTAGATCTTCGATAAGTCGTGTGATATATCGAACGTCATTGTCAGTTCCATACATTTTTTCATTCGCTATAAAATCGCTTCGTAGCGAATTTACTTTGGGAAAAACACCAGAGATCGGCTTGCTTAAAAGCAAAAGTGGAAAATTTGTTTACGACGTATTCCAGTTCTGGGGCAAACCGAGTCCCAATAGTTGTTTAATAGGATTTTTTATACTTACTTTATTTTGGGTTTTAACACATAAGTAACTATAGATCATTGTTTTATTTTGTGACCTTGCTAGTACCGAGGTAGTGCGCGTGATATATTTAATTGAACGTATAACGTATTGTTCTTTAGGGTGACTACAATTCTATAAGTATAATAATGTTTTAAAAATAAAAATATATGAGCAAAGGTATAGAAAACTGCTATTTCTACTAATTTTAAATGGCTTATTCAAGTGATAATATTTTTTAACAAAAAACAACTTGGAAACCTACTATTTAATGTAGTACCTATGGTTTAGGACAAAGTTTCAACAAAATAACAATGTATTTAGTTAAGTCCTCTTTTTATCCCGTTTTCGATATAAAATCATGGTTACCGTAGTACAATGCATTTCAAAAGTCCAGCAACCGACGCGGATACAAAAGCATTTGTGTTTATTAATTAAGGGAGCCTCGTTCGCCTTGAAGTTTTGTTGTAACTTGTTGGAATACTTAAACTTGATTATTGCAACTACTATAACTACAATAATATAATGCAGTAGTTTTAGTAAACTGCTGGGGGTTTACTCAAAGTATCTTGCCATTGGCTTCGACAAAAATGTATGAAACTGACATACGATAAGTCATGTGCTTGTTACGATGAGATGTCGAACGTCATTGTTAGTTCAGGTACATTTTTGAGGTTCGTTATCGAATCTTTGTAGAGCATGTACGGGTAAACCCCTGTTTTATTAAAAAATCTGTTACCGTTTTTCAAGTGACCTTTTTTCCACATTTCAAATTACTGTGAAGACACCCCCAAAAGAAAACATAACCTAACAATTTTATGAATGCGCGGCTAGTAGCTTACCGAGACTGAAAATATTTATTCTTTTACTTTAAAAGCCATAAATATGTAATGATAACTTTTCTTTAAAAAATAGCATCCTTAATAAATTGTACTAAACACAAAAAAAAACAATAATCTCTTTCCATAATCAAAAAAATTATAAACAAAACATACCTAAAGATGCCGCTAAATATTGGCGCCATTTCAATTTCAATTCCGCCTTGAAGACGTCGAACATAATCAGCCAGTTACAGCCAACAAATAAAGACGTTTATTTTTACGCTATTTATTTTAATCCATAAATTAAGCAAAATCTAAACGCCTAGCTTAAAACGTGTAAACAGTAAGCCACTGCATATAGGACTGTCACAAGATCAAACCGTATAAGAACCAGTTCCCTTCACCTTTTTGCATTAAATCTGTTAAACATATAAATTGTTGAATAGAAAAAATAATTGCCAATCAATGGACTTTGCGGAGGCGAAAATTAAATGTTTTTTGTTGACGCTACTAAACGATTTGCATTAGCTATGGTTGATATTTACACGAAGTGTTGAAAAACAGTTTGTTTTGGATTACGAGACGAACTTTGAAAAATATACAGTTAGTTAGTTTTGTTTATTGATCTTGGGGGCTACCCAAAGCACTTTTCTATTGGCGATATCGTTGATGGAATCGACAGAAATGTATGAAACTGACATTGTCATTCGGATTATTCATATGCTTGTCACGTGTGAGATATCGAACGTGGTTGTGGGTTCCATACATTTTTGACGTTCGCTATAGAATCGCTTCGTAGAGAATGTACATTGGGTAAGCCTTTGTCACGCTTTTACAAACGATAGAGGTGTGTCAGGACCGCGCGTAAACTCTACATATCCCTTTTGATTACGGGGATTTACTGTTTTTTCTAAAGTTATCGTACAGTGCAACAGTAGCATAGTGAAGCCATCGCAAAAGAGTAATGAGCGGCCTCAAATGTGCTTGCGTCCCAACAAAGAGCTGAGCTAAGCGAGACCAACGGCATAACGCAGCTGTCTCATTTGACACAGCTCTCTAGGACATTTCGTCTCTTTTAGACAAATCTCATTTCTCTTTGTTGGAGAAGACACAAGTATGCGGTATCGTATAAAAGTGGAAAATGTGGCCGTCCAGCTCCATCTCAGTCTACTCTTTTGCGGTGGACGCTCACCTAAAAGATAAACTAATAACTTGGATACTTCTTAATAAATGTACCATTAAAGCGATCTTAAAATTAACTAACATAATTGACAAAAGGGTAACAAGATTTCTTACTAAAGCATGACATCTCTTTACAATATTATCTTTAGAATTTATCCTTGATCTTGAAGGTACAGTTTAACCTTCACATTTAGAAAGAAACAAAGAAATAACGACTTTATAACAGAGTAATAAGTACGTTTTAACAATGAACAAAAATGGACAAGCTTCATTAAACTAGATATTTACTTTCTAGATAAAAATGTGTTCTTTGTTGAATGAATCATAAAAAAACCCAAACTAGTAAGTTTCTTATTTATACTTCAAAACGAGATACAAATAACAGAGTAAATTATAGTTTATTGTTAACTAGCGACCCGCTCCGGCATCGCACGGGTGCAAATATTGTTAGATAGGCTGTTATATACAATGTTCACAGCAAAGATATATTATACTGTAGATGGAACACTCGATGCCTAAAAGTGAGGCACTTTCTTTGACCTCCGGAGGTCCAATGTAGGGAAATCTCCCTAAGTGTTAACCTCTAAATTACATTTGCCGACATAAAAAGTCGACCGAGTGTAACATCCTTTTTCAAATTTAAATTTTATTTCATGGTATTTACTAAAGTTTAATATTGTAATTAATAGAGACATTTTTAAAAGGCTAATTAGAATTTTATAACAACCATAAAACAAAAATAGTCTTTGTTAAAAAATGTTTCGATTTAAATTGTTTTAAATAAAATAATAATAATTAAAAACGATAATTACCGTTATGATGAAAGTTTTAGTTTATTCTACTGTTTATTTTAAAAATTAAAAAAAACACACAATTTCCCAAACTTGGGAAATTTTTTCATGATACTGGCCAGTTTGTTTTTTTTTAATAATTTATTTTTTGGCACGCTTTTTAACGAGAAATTAGTATGGAGTGATCCCTCTATGTATAATATCTCTTTGGTTCACAGTTTTTCTATAGTGTATTTGATATCAATTTTGCACCCATGCGAAGCCGGAGCGAGTCGCTAGTGTATACATGAAAACCTTCCTTATGAATCACTCTATCTATTATAAAATCCGCATCAAAATCCGTTGCGTAGTTTTAAAGATTCAAGCATATATAGGGACAAACATAAAAAAGCGTTATTGTTTTATACTATGTAAGGATAAGGATATAATTAAAATTATTATAGGAATATTATTCTGTCGTGCAGCATGATTTACTATGCATCAATTTGATCTCGATTATAATGTGATTAACATAAAGATATAATAACAAATGCAATCATTGCGCATAATAAATATCGTGAGGGTTATCCAAAGTATATGCGCTATAAAGCGATTCGATAGCGAACATCGAAATTGTATCGAACAAAGACGTTCGATATCACACACGTGACAAACACATGACTCATAGAATGTTATTGTCAGTTTCATACATTTTTTCGATTCCATCAACGATATCGCCAATCTTAAGATACTTTGGGTAGCTCCCCTGAATTTACCTTTATTATTTTTTTAATCATTCTATTGTATAATTAAAATAAATACGCGAACATTTTAAACGTATTTTTTGAAATAAACACAAAGGTAATTTATTCATGTACAAAAATATGTAATACAAAATAGCTATATAATCTATCTTAATTTTAACTTTGGGAGGGGAAACTTGGTCGCTGTTAAACAAGAGGGTTGACGTGTAAACTGAAATAAGACCCCAATTAAAATACATCCAAGGAGGTTCTAAAGGGATAAAAATATTACGTCGCGTATTTTTCCAGCCGATGAATAACGGCTTGAGCAGATATTTTTTTCCGTAAAAAGAAACGCTTTTTTTTAATAAATTAAAACTTTAGTACATATTTAGCAAATAGCCAGGCTATTTTCACTATTGAATATAATATTCATTATAACGCCATCTGTCGATAAATATCAACATCATTCTTATGAACATTATGTTGATTTTTACTAACTACAAAGCAACAGTAAAAGTTCATAGATCGTTATTAAAAAATATGTTTAAAAAAACAGTCATGGAGAACAGACACTAACTACTCTATCGCCATTCAAGGATAAACAAAGCCATGTTTTTGGTGTCATACATTCACACATCTGGTAGTAGTTGAATAAGCATTTTATCGAAAAGATTCGAATAGAACACGACTCTCAAACACCTCAAAGGAAGGTAAAGTTTGTACGGTACTTTTTTTAATTTATTTTTCCAATCAATTCGAATATCGAGCTAACAGCCACGAGAGGGCGCGGCAAAGCGCCGCGTAATGTCCGGACATCTCCTTTTTTCCGTCACCACGGCCGGCGATCGGCTTCTTTTTTTGTCGTCTGCCAGTATCAAAGCCGTGTATGCGTTCTTTTTTAAATAATCCTCTTTGAATTTCGAAGCTACGATTAAACGTTCCTATTTTAAAATTCTACAAGGAAATAAATAGAAATGAAAGTAAAGAGTTGACGAAATTGAGAAATAACAATTATACGAAAGATTTAAACCTAAGATAGTGTTTATCAACAAAAATAATCCTAAGAAACTGTGAGAGCATTCACTAATTGACGTTACGGCATCCGAATTCGATTCGGTGTTTCTGTGAAGGAATCGAATGATAAAAACTCGATGTATCAAATCAATTTATACGCTTGTCGACAGGCGATCTATTTGCCCACAGATGGCGCTGTCTGGGAAATGAAATTGACGCGTACTAATTAACTTCATTTGTGTAAACATGTGGTTTGGTGTGTTCATTTAAAATCTTTTATTGTATTTTAATTAGATGGGATGTTACGAGACGAGGGTTTGATTCATAACGAAATTGTTGGGTTTCAAGTGTCAACTTTAAATTGCTTTTAGTATTGAATTTAAAGTTCTAATTTTAAATGTCTTTGTAAGTGTTAAGATGTTTCTTTGTTGGAACTTAAAGCCCACGTTTGCGAACTTAATATACTATCTCGGCAACGCATCTGCGGCATTCCGCTGGTATTTCGGATGTCCATGGATATCAGATGAGTTAGCATGAAACGATCCTCTGTTCATTTGCTAGAGGCAAACTCCTATAAAAAAGGTAAAGGGCATTTTTAAAAGTACCTGATGATTCCTATAATACAAGCGGACTTGATAAGTTCCTGACTTAAATAGATAAAAAAACACGTGTAATAATCGAAACGTCAACGCAACTTGTATAGTAATCTGTTAACATAGAACATGATAACCATAAAACTAACTTTTCACTAACAAATTGATTTAACGTTCTCGTCGAAAAACGGAAGAGTAAGAAATGAGGGGGGGACGGGGGACAGGCAATCATTTAGCTGCGACATCCAATTTGTGCACGATTGTATATACTAACAAGCCGTCAAAGCGTTCCAGAAATAGTTGAGTAAGTAATTATGCAGCGGCGAGGGAGGCCCGACAATTGACAAATGCGTCCCCGACACACTCCCGTGCTTACAATTAGCTCAGGAATGTATCCCGACTTATCTAGTGATGTGACGATTTTTAAATCGATCATTACCCGACCGCTTCATCAGATGGAATCGATAAATAAAAACGATGATTTAGCTTCGGCGTAAGTACATTTTTATCGCGAACTCGGTCTAATGAAGGTAGGGTTATAAATGAATTTCTAACTTTAAAATCAAATCGATGATTGGATATGTATTTCACATTTACAATGATGCGTAAAGTCACAAAGTAATTTTTATACCTACGTACCTAGTAAGGCAAGATTATCTTTGGTATAAAACGTTAACTATGGTACTTAATAAACTATGAACCAAATTATATGTATTGTACAGTTGAGCTGAAAAATTTACCTCAGTTAACTTACTTATCTGTTATTCAGTTGGTTTACTTTTTTCTTATTCCATTTTTAAACGATAATATTTATAATTTAATTCAATGATTAGGCTTATTAGCTAATGATGTCGTTAGTGATTACATCACTAGTATTTGACAGCGCGGCAAAATCTATAAATCCGGAAAAGTAAACTTTTTGCGCGCGCATTTTAGAGGTTAGTTTCCCTTTCGTAATTACTTCTAAATTGAGTGTTAGCTTTGCGAGGGGGGCTCTATTTAAAGAGGTCTTTGTATGGACGGCAATAAATCATTCCGTACTGTCGAGCGATGGTTGTGCGAGCGTGACAAATTACTCGCGCCATCTAGCGTCCTGTTAGATAACTGAATTTGAATTATATTCAAGCTTCAGTGCAATTATAAATATAATTTAATGATGATTTTAAAAATGAAATTTTAAATAAATTAATGACCATTTGGAAAGTTGTTTTTTTTTCATTACTTTAATATTTAAAAGACTAGAAGCTATGTTTCAGTGTCATGACTGCCATGGAGAGACATGCGCTAAGCATAATTATTTCCGTCTATTTTTTTTAAGAAATTGAATAGTGCTTATTCCTTTTCTAAAACAATCTAATGCGTGTATAATATTGTATTAATTAAGCCACAGAAATAATCCGTTTAAAGTGAATATAATATAAAATAAATAGTGATATTTTTGCTGTCATTACAATAAAATCTAATGATCGTACGCGAACATTTAGAAACTTATGCTAAAATGTCTTCAAAGATATCATTAGTTATGATCCTATTTAATATCGTTTGAAATCTTCTGCTCTATTTATTATGATAAATAAATTCCAATTACAATTAAAATGGATGGTGAATTTTGAAATATTGTTGGATTCCGTACAATAAGAATGTTATTTATATTATTTCTTAGTAGTATAATAAATTAAAGTTACGTTGTATCTTCGAAGGCATCTCCAAAACGGCTTAATGGATCTCGATGACTTCTTTTACAGATTGCATAGTTTAGAAGAACACATAACACATATCCAAGGGACCGCGATGTTTGTCTCTCTTATAGTGGTTCCTCTCTATTTCGAGTTTCTCACGTATGGAGGTAGCTCGTCGGAAACAGAGAATGACTCATGCTTATAGAGGCTTCTCGTTTGACTGTATTTCAGTTCCGAGCATAGTTGCGGGCGACAGCTACTACTACTTTGGATACAATTGTATACGGTCATCTATTTATTCTCGAAGGTTCCATGATTCAGTTAAAGGATCACTAAATCTTCTAAAATTATATCATATAATTTGTATACCGCTTGAAAACATAATTCACAATTCTCAAAGCGTTCACTAACAGAGCAATAACTAGCGCCATCTTGTTTCAATTCGGTCAAATTAATTCAGATTTATGCAGACGTTCAATTAACTGGGAAAGATGTATATTTGTCACTTTGTGAGAAAAAACGAACCTTTTGATTTTAAATACAAATTGGTTATTAAAATTCTTGGCAGGATTACAAGTTTTGATTATTCAATGGTGACTTTTTTGTCCAGTCTCCCTACTGTCACATTTAAACTCTTAAGTGATCGCTAAGGGTGTCTTTTAGTGCGCATTAAATGTACATCAAGGGTCTCTTAGTGTTGATTAACGACAAACATCGACTGTTTGAGTAATCAGTAAGTTACTCTGAGTACGGAGGGACATCTAATTGAAGTCTAATTGAATTCGGCCACTGGAATGCAAAATATTAATGTTTTTAATCCTTATCCTTACATACTTAGTATGAATTAATAACGCTTTTTTATGTTTGTCCATATATATGCTTGAATCTTTAAAACTACGCAACGGATTTTGATGCGGTTTTTTTAATATATAGAGTGATTCATAAGGCAGTTTTTCATGTATTGTATAATACATTTACAATATAGTAGAGTAACACTGATAATTTAGTGGTTTTTAATATG
Organism: Papilio dardanus tibullus; assembly: GCA_013186455.1. Classification (NCBI taxonomy): domain Eukaryota; kingdom Metazoa; phylum Arthropoda; class Insecta; order Lepidoptera; family Papilionidae; genus Papilio; species Papilio dardanus. Next base: position 105,031 of record QDHC01005455.1, read on the forward strand.
ATATCGTAAATTAACACATTTTTAGCGCTTACATTGCAAACGCTGCAGTATTTAGTATCAGCATTATACCGATTTGCACCCGTGCGTAGCCGGGGCGGCTCGCTAGTATAATACATAGTATTATTTGTATTCAAATAAAGTGTTTAGTAAGGAGACGTGACAGCGTGGTTAAATCAAGACAGTGTGACAATGATCGCCAGCCGCGGACCTAATCATGCGGCGATAAACGCTGTACGCGAAGGAATCTGTAGTTTTTTGTAGCACCACTATTACACAGTATGTTACTAAAAGTAACAAATAAAATATAATAAATTAATATCTGGAGATGGTCATAAACTTAACTTAGAATAATATTGAAATATAAGATGTTATTTTTTTATAGGAGAAGGGGGCAAACGAACAGCGGATCACCTAAATCAATTGATCCGACGCCCATGGACATCTGCAATGCTGGAGGAACCACAGATGTGTTGCCGGCCATTGAGGGAGGAGTACGCTCTTTTCTTGAAAGGCCCTAAGTCGTAAACGTTTGAAAATACCTAAATTAACGTTATCGTTTTATTTATAGTTAATAGTATCGAAGAGCAAAAAATAACAGGTACCTCATTGGCTGTGTTCAAAGAACTAAAAGAGACATTTAGAGTAGGTTTACACTAAATTTAGGTAATCCAAGTAGTCTTCCTTAGCGAATAAAAGTTCTTAATAAGTACCTTTTTTATGTATCTTATCTACATTATCTGATTTAACACAGATACGTAAGTTTTAACATATCCAATTTTATTTTTATTTATTTTATGTCAGTAGTAATGAAACATCCTGTATATAGACAATTAGTAGTGAAAAGCATGTCGGAGGTGTCGTAACCGATGTCATCGATAGCTACTAATCGAAACTCTTTATAACGATTAATCGTTTTAAATTTATACCGATAGATGTCACTTTCAACCCGTCAAACTATCGTGCTTACTGGTTGAATTGTGAGCACTTAAACTTCGGACTTGCGATCATTTTTACTACATAAACAAAGCTTCGAATAATATAGGACATTTAGGAAATTAATAAAAATAAAATTAGGAAAACTGCCTTCTAAAAGGTATTAGTTTCTCGAACAAAATATTTAGAAAAGTTTTGACTATAAAAACCCACGGTATTGTAGACAGAGTAAACAAAGCTTTATTTTATAAACAATTTTGTTTTATTCCTAAGTCCGTAGTTATCTAGTGCACTATCAAATACTTGAACAAAAAATCGTTTAACTTAAACTGAAGTTAGAGAACGAGTCCATTATTGTGTAAAAACATTCAAATAAGATAAACATTGCTGATAACCATGTAGGTTTGAAGCGTCGAGTTCGAGACATTTTGTGGCAAAATACCAGAGCCTTTTAGGTTAAAAAGAGTCAAGAATTGGACAATGTTGTAACATTATTTTGCTATCTCTGCAATAGTTAATTATTCTATTATTAGTCCATTAAATTGGTGTTAATTGCCCGCCGGGCTTGTTCAATAGTTTTGCAAAATGACACAGCGCTTACAAACAGATCGGTCAGCTGAAAAACAAATATTTTCTCGTGAACTAAGTGGTAACACCAAACAGGCTAATGGCGGGCGTCCCGCGCGCCGCCGCGCCGCCGCCGACCTATTAAGTTCTAAACTCAATAAACATCATTGTTCCAGCGCTTAACTAGCGCGCAGTCGGGCCGCTCGGGGCCGCTTTGGTCGCTTCCGTTCGCGGCGACCTCTAATATTCATAAGTCAATTTCCTGCCCCATTAATACGTAACGAAGTAGCGCAAATGGCCTTATCGCTCGTGCGCGATTACTCGCCCGCCGCTCTCTTACATAATTCAACGTATTAAACGAAATTGTTTAAACCTTATTGCTCGATTACTCGCCTCCCGGTTGAGCCACGCCCCTCTTCGCGTCTCCAATCCGCGCCCCGTATTCTGCCCCACCACGGCAATCGTCCCGCCCCCGCGCGGGGCCCGCCCGCTCTCCCGGGTCCCTTTTCAGTAGTCGTCCAGTTGTGACGATCGGATGTTAGATGTAGATGGACGTGCGCCTGCGTCAACGGATTACAGTGCCGCGCTGCATCCCACACTCGTCCCCTTTACTTAACATGTTATCATAAAAGACTCTGAGACTTTAAGGTGAAGTGTTAAGTGCAGCGACGATTCAATCGAACGAAGTAACGTTTCCCGATGTTAACGGTGCGAGTAACATAGACGTTGCTATGACGATGCTCGCGATGGCGCGAGGCTCGGAGGACAGACGTGAGGATGAGGAGGCGGAGGCGACGGAGACGGAGGCGGAGGGCAACGGCGAGGTGGACGTGGTCGGTGTGGAAGAGGCCGCGCCGGTCGACCTCACGAGACGGCTCGGGCTGACGCGGCCCCCGGACCGGCCGGCGATAGCTTTCTCTGTAGAAAATATTCTGGACCCTAACAAGTTCACTGGTCGGTCAGACGTACCATTGAGATACGACGACCACTACTGGAGACCGCATTATGACAGAGAGGACAGTGACTCTGGTAAGTTTAACTTACCTTCCAATTTTCCTTTGTATCTATAAGTAAAGTATAGTTAACTATAACAATACTTTATATTTATAATGATAGACAAAACAGCATATTTACATACTTAAAAATACACCAAAAAAGATTAAACAAGTCACCAAAAGAAGTGCAATTTTATGCAGTCAACACTGCCCGCCTGCCGCTTTTCCATGTGCATTCATTTTCTTCAATTACGAGTTTACCTATAGTTTTTCTTTGCCGCCTTACTGCTATGTCTTATTATGTCGTTTCAAACTCATCCTCTATTTGTATCCATTTCTGCAAAAGAAATTATGTAATGAAAGCTCTAATCGTATACTCTACAACCTTACTTATTACTTACTAGCGACCCGCCCCGGCTTCGCACGGGTGCTAATCGGTACAATGCTGATACTAAATACTGCAGCGTTTGCAATGTAAGCGCTAAAAATGTGTTAATTTACGACATCATATTAAAAACTTCTGAATTATCAGTGTTACTCTACTATATTGTGAATGTATTATACATGAAAACCTTCCTTATGAATCACTCTATCTATTAAAAGCCGCATCAAAATCCGTTGCGTAGTTTTAAAGATTCAAGCATAAATAGGGACAAACATAAAAAAGCGTTATTGTTTTATACTATGTACTCGTAAGTATTATAAATCCGACAGTTACGATGGAGGGATTTGTGTTTGAAGATGTCTCCGAAACGACTTAACCGATCTTGATGAAATTTTGCACAGAAGTATAACATAACTTAGCATAACAAGTATAAGAACACAGACTATTTGCTGTTTTTTAGTTCCCCGCAGACGGAGTCACGGGTGACAGTTAGTAAAATATAAATCACACCTATTACTAATAGATTGACTTTTAAATTGCACTGTGTAAATACATTTAACTATTACATTTATAGTTTATTATTTGCGTATAATTATTAAGCTATTATTTAAATATTGTGTTTTTGATAGAATACGTGACTACTACGAATATATAACAAGGTCGTTTTAATTCAAACAAATTTAATCCTTATTTTTAACTAAATAAAGTTTATTTATAAATATCGGAATCATGTTCAGTTTATTGGCAACATTGATGTCTATAGATGGATAGGTCGTTGGAAATTACAGCTTTTGTTTAACTCTTACTTAAATGCGGAGAGAGAGAGAGAGGAGAGATCGTATAGGGCGAGGAATTGTCCTCTTGCTGTGCGTCTCCTCCTCCGTAGATTGAGGGTAGGCAACGCATCTGCAATTGTAGATGTCTATGGACAGCGGTCGCTTCGTTATTTCATCGAGTCCAGGTAGCCCATTGGTCGTTAGAAACTTTATAATATAAAATACAGTAGGTAACATTTTTTTTATAATACAAAGTGGCAAACGACAAAGTGGGCACCAGGATTGGTTGAAAAATCCGAAGCGACCCCTGCCCATAGACATCTGCAATTGCAGATGCGTTGTCTACCGTTAATGTACAGACAAAGAGGCGCACAGGAGGAGGATAATGCCTCTTCCTATGCGGCCCCTCCCCCGCCAATCCACTCCCCCTTATCATTCCCTTATAAGGAATAAATGAGGAAATGATAGGAAGAGAAAGTGGTCTGGTGGTTAGGTCTCCGGCACCACACTCTTCAGAAAAAAGCACGAAATAGCTTCCATTTGACGCCTGTCTGTGTGGTCATGGTATTACACCGGGCGAGCCGGCAAATTGGTGCGATGGTGTTAAACGGGCTCTACCATTATTTTAGTAAATTGAAATACAGACTATATAGCTTTAAGCTTTCGTGATTTTTACTAAGATATTATTCATAGGAATATATTAATCCTGTTTCTTACGAACAATATATTAGGAATACTGACTGTTAGTTTTAATTCTTTCCATTATTAATTCGAATCTTAAATTTCATTCTGTTTGTAACCTGTCCATGTATAGAAGTCAGTGTTTTGACAATCTTTTAAAGTCTCAATTAACTACGTGACGAAAAGTAAACGTTTTCAGTACAATAGAATATCCGGAACTTGGGAACGCGTTTAAAACTCAATTATAGTTGTGTCGATTGAAATGTCTGTTCTGACGGACGGTTTTTTTTTTAATTTACAGCGTCGGGGCTTTTAAAGTGATATGCCAAATTTATTCTTTAGTTAATTTTAAAGCTATATAAGTCCATGTAACATTTAATTAAGCCTATTTATGGTAAAAAAAATGTAAAAACGTATTTACTTCCATGTTTTCTTTGTTTGTTTTTCATATTAGCTAAGTCTTTATTTTTTTTCTAATAATTATGATATTTAACAACCGAAGCAAATAATCTCGAACCATTACTGTTTTCTTTTTTCATGTTTTAAATTAATTGCTTTTTCTGATTGCTACCAGTATACTTCTAAAAGAAATACTGCCATCAAGTACTTTACCAGTTTATTTAACTTTTTATTCCACCTACTTATTATTTAGAGTCAGTCCTTCTCCTTCCCAATCCACCAAACCTCTGTTGTAGACGCAACGTCCAGAACGCTCATGTCAATAAGAGAAATATGTAATAACTACAAATTATTTATTTAAGAGCGTACTCCCTCAAAGGCCGGTAACACATCTTTTTTTTTATATAATAAAGTGGCAAACGAGCAAGCGGCCACTGAACTCGCTGAAATAGCGAAGCGACCGCTGCCCATAGACATCTACAATTGCGGATGCATTGCCTACCCTTAATCTTCGGAGGAGGAGACGCACAGCAAGTGGATAATTCCTCTTCCTATGCGTCCCCTTCCCTGGAAAAATCCACTTTCTCTTCCCATTATTTCCTTATAGAAAAAGGATAGGAAGGGAAAGTGGATTAATCTGTGGTTCCTCTGGCGTTACAGATGTCCATGGACGTCGAGCCAATTAATTTAGTTGATCCGCTGCTAGTTTGCCCCCTTCTCATATAAAAATAAATAAAATTAAATACTTAATCTGCAATAAAACACCTTAGTTTAGCGTATCAACATTACTGCCAATGAAGTATTGAATTAATTTTTTTTTTCGCCGTCCGTCGGCCGATGTCCGCGTCGACCGGAAACAACTAAACTGTCAACACAACAGCTGCCACAAGCAAACGTGCAAATTGATTTATACTTACCCATTATGGCATATTAAACTTTTAATTATCCGTTAAAATATTTATTAATTTGTGTAATATTAATATTTGTTTCAAGGTTTTAAGCTTGCAAGGTTTTAACACAATTTTAATTTTAAAGCTAAAAGACTGGAGGTGTGTCGCAGGCTTTACCCTGAAAATCCACTCCATACATGTTTTAACAAATATTGTTGTCATATAATTTTAAACTTTCATGGTTTTTAACATATTAACTTGTAATCTGACGGCGGGATTAAGTGAAACTAAATTATAGCTCGCTAGCGCCCTCCTTTTATGCCAAGTTTTGTGTCTATGTTGTTACGGATTCATCTAATCCTATGTTATTTAAGAATCATTCATCGCTCTTCTTCGCCCATCCTTCATAGTGAGCACACGTCTATGTAATTAGTTATTAAAGTATTAACAATAAACGCGATTTTTAAGAAGAAGCCAGTGTGAGTTATTTACAGTCGTAATGCAATTAATATTTAATGTTGCAAAACTGCAACATATGTCATAGGTCTATGAAGGTTTTACATATTTTCTGAAAGCACCAATCAGTAGCAGCGCCTCTCTCACCGGCCTAGATATGCACATAATGTTTGCAAGTACCTAGATTCTTACCACTATTAGACTGTCAACTATAATGCACCAATATTGATATGTAGTACTAGCTTTTACCCGCCACTCCGTCTGTGCATTCTTCCACACTGTGTTCTACATCTGTGCAAAATATGTTTGTGCATTTCAAGTGAAAAATCAATGTTTTATCTTCGGAAAAGTTCTAAATATATGTGAAATACTGCTCGTTCGATTTCGCTATTTTATGAAGGTAATAAAATGTTCAATGGTATGGAAAGATTCGATATCACCTCTATTGCTATTTAGATGTTTGATAACGTTTCCTTCCTTATAATAATATATACTAAAGTTGTAATAATGAAATAAATATCGACGGTGACGTAGATCCTCTACGCACTTTAGAAATGTTTAATTTGCTACGGGTGCGTAGCATAAAGCTACTACGTGCGTAGCACCTGACAGGGCAACAATTTTATTTTTGTTTTTTTAAACCGTATTGTTTGATCTTATTAGATAGAGAATAGATACCTATTCTATAATGCAAATGCTTAAGTATTGAAATCCTTATTTATAAAAACAAAAGTCCAAACAACCAAGATCGAAAAAGAGGGTTATCGTAACTTTTACCTTAAAGAAGTCCTGACAAAATGTCGTTATACAAAACCCGCAAACACTCAAAATAAGAACACGGACCGAACGAGGGCTACGATTGGTCGTCGTGCGAAAGAGATAGCGGCCAGTTTGGTCCGCGTCAGAGCGGGACGAAGCCGACCCTAAGCCAGCGTCCCTTTGCGCAACAATCCGTGAAATTAGAGTCGTCTAAACGAATCTAACGATTATTTTATTATCCCTTTTGCACTAAGATTTGTTCCTTGCTCACTCAAATAAAAATAAAAGGTGAGTAAGGCGTCGCGAGGGTCAAGGGGCCATAAATTTTGTCAGTTTAAGGTCTGAACCGGCTTATTATTCGGCCCTTTAACCCCGACTGGGCGGAAAACGATACTTATTTTAAGTGGTTCTATTTTAATTTGTTTCTAGTTTAAAAAAAAAACTATGTATTACTTAAATGATGATAAATTATAGAGATGGTTAAACGTGTAATAAGTATCTACTTTAAATTAATTATGTCAACTTATACATAGTCAGCAATTTGATGTGTTTTTGCACAGTTCTCTTCAGTGTAGAAAGTTATATGGACAATTATCCTTGTTTACAATCTACCGTCGGACATTTAACACGTTGTTAGTCCATATTCAATAATAAGAATTCAATTAATAAGTCAACCAAACCGTTGACTTATTAATTGAATTCAAAATTCTTCTGATTCAGCCTATTCATCTTTACTAAGAAATTGAACTTTGTCATTTTATTAAATGGTAGGTGTAAAATTATCTTATATATTTAGGAGTTGGGTAATATATTGTATTACAATTGATAAATCCTTTGTCTTTGTAAAGATTAACACAATTTAAACATGTAAAAGGAATACTTTGGAGAGTTTCCTCATCGAAAGGGTGTTTAAAAGCGTTCAGCACGGCGCGTGTTAACGAGGGGCTTAATGTTGGCAACACTGCTCGCCTGACTTTTTAATTACCAACCTGAAATGACGTGATAACACCGCGGTATTCTGAATACAAATGAGTTTTTAACCTAATTTCTATTAAATGTTTTACTTTATTTTATTGTTTGGTTTTTGAATGTAAATTGCAGAATTAATTTTGTGAAACTACTTTGTCTAAAGCCTTGTACGCACTAGGATAGTATTTTAGTCGAGTACCAAGTAGCAAGTATCCGAACAAAGGATTTACTAATCTATTCAACTAAAATGTTGCTGTTCGGTCACGTTTAGTTACTAAATGACTATCCTAGTGCGTAGGTTTAGGCTTAAACGAGTCCGAACAGTAGTATATCCTTTGTTTGGATAAATGCTACTTGCTACTCGACTAAAATGCTATCCTGGTGCGAACAAGGCTTATATGTTAATGTTTGTCGTTATTTCTATTTTCTTGAATAGTTCGAGGAGGAAGCCATATTTTCATACAAGTATGTCCACTCTGAAAATCTGCAGTTATAACAAACGATATGAATTAGGACATTTTCTTTTGCTGTTGATTTGATTTTTTTTGTTTTAAAAAAACTACCATGATATTCATAACTTTGAGAAATCTCTCTTACAACTGTATTAATCTATACTAATATTATAAAAAGAAAAACTTTGTATTTTTGTAATTTTGTATGTATTGAAATAACTCAAGAATTAGTGTAGCGATTTCAAAAAATATTTCACCATTACAAAGCTACATTATCCCCGAGTAACATAGGCTATTTTTTTTTAATTCCGCGCTTGCGATGTCTCGGGCATTAACCAGTTGAGAATACTTTAAAAGTAGGTAGACAAATAGTAAGATTGTTACAATTAGGATTGTAAACAATCAGTGGAATATTAGCTAATGGATATGAGACTTCGAAGACAACATTTCCACTAAGGTATTAAGTTTAACTGTTCAAATATCTCTTAACAGAACTGAGAACATGAACCCATTCGGCGGGCGCAGCGATCCGGCCAATCCTTACCAAATTACTCCTCTCCATTTTCTTCATTTAACAAATTGATGGTTACACAACGTAACCATTCTAAAATCAACTCTAATCCGTTCAAAATAAAGTCGAAAATGCATTCCTAAATGTCAACAAAGCACTCGACCCTCCCGGAGTGGAATACGCCCCGAGATAAGGTTGAATTTGGGTTAATGAAGTGCGCACTTGGGATTTTTAACTTTAGCTAACAGTGCTTAAAGATCATAATTGTTTGAGGATTCGTTGTGGGGTGTGTATTGGTGTGGGCAAGGGGTTGCGGTCCAAGTTTGTAATTAATAAAGCCCTCTCAATTACAAGTGCCTTTCCTCGCTGGTTTCGGGTACGGAGAGAGTACGAAGATGAGCGCTGTGAGAGATGCGGTCGGGCACGTCTGGAAGGAGCTCAGATTTACTAGACGGTGACGAAGGGGAAAATTACTGAGATGCAAATTATATTTTGTTCCTAATAGTAACAGTCGATTAAAATATAACTAGTAAACATACCTTTACTTTTGGACTCGTATTTAGTAGAACCTATCTAGGTTAAGTACTACTTAACGTAACTTTGTTTATTTTATGAGAAATCATAAGGTATTCTTTGTATTAAACATTTTTGTAATTTTTAGTTTATTATTGAAATAACTCAACTTATTTGAATTAATTTTAGAAACTATAAAAACCTTTTAGGCCGACTTTTGTATAAACTTCGTAAGCTTTTAGGCCTTTCAAAACATTTTCACAACTTTTGATTATCGGAATAATCATTATAGGAGAAAAATTAATATCAATATTAATATACTATTAAAAGTAATGAAAATCTTGTATCAGTTTTTTTTTCTTCTAATAATATTAAAATATTAAAAAAAAATATTTTAATTTTGTTATTGATTGCAAAACCGGTTTCGTTAGTTTACAACCAAGTAATGTTACTAAAAGCCTTTTTCCGTATATCGTGTACCAGGCTAGCAGGAGGCTTTAGGAGTCGCCGGCACAAATCCTCAGCTTACGGGAGTTCACAAACTTTACCACGTTGCGGTGGATAGTGCTTACTTTACGTCGACATTTTGTGAACTTTATGTGGTATTTTTAGTATAGGTAATCTTTTCAGCTTTTTTATTATATTCAAGTTATACTAGCGACTAGCCCCGGCTTCGCAGGTTTGCACTGCTGATATTAAACACTCTATAAAAATATAAAAATATAACTATTTACGATATCACATTAGAAACCTAAAAAATAACAGTAATTCTCTACTATTTAAAGGATGTTAGTATACATATAATTCCTTTTCAATCACTCTATCTATTAAAACCGCATCATCCGTTGAGTAGTTTTAAAGATTTAAGCATACATAGGGATATAGGGACTGAGAAAGCGAGTATGTTTTACAGTATGTAGTGATAGTGATAATCATGAATGTATGAGTATGTGGGAAGCAAGAAAAGTATGCCCAGACCACGTCAAACGGAAGACTAATATCTGCCTACTCCTTTCTTACAAGGGTTAGCTGTGTATAGGCACAGTATATATGGTTGTCAACGACACACGTCCTAGCAGTTTTTTTTATCAGTGACTGCTGACGTATTAATGTCGTTCTGATGACCGAGCGTGCAGCACTAATTGTCGCAAATAAAGCGCTTGAAGCGCTGTAACTGCTTTACTGATTGATTCTTATCGATATATTTGTAGCTGAACACGAAGCGGAGTACTTATTTCTAATAAAATATTTTAACAGTAGACGGTTGCAAACAAGCAAGCAGCTGAATTTGCTATAATACCGAAGTGGTCACTGACCATAGACATCGGCAAGCATAAAAAAGTTAGCGAAAATACTTATTAAAAAGAAAATTTCCCTTTCTTATACATTGGTGTAATATTAAGTTATAGAGTAACCAGCTGTAAATATAGATAGGAGATTTTCTTGCTCCTACTTAATGCTACTTAACCGAAGTGGGTGAAATTACCGGACAACTACATTTTGTCAAGGATCGTTGTAATGAGTTTATAAAATGACAAAAGCATATAAGCACAAAAAGTCCTTTATCTAATCCATAGTACTTGGAGATCAGTGATTACCATAAACAGCGTATTTTATTTATTAAATAACTATTTTCTTCTTAGACTATTAATACTCTACGTTTATAGACCGCGACCTAGCGTGTCACCGAAAGGGACAAAATATATAGGACATGTTTATATATTTCACTGCCACTTTTACACCCCAAAACACTACAACGCACCATGTTTATGTGAAGTGACATTGCACTAATAGTTCAAAATTTGTTTACAATAAGAATTGTTAACTTTTATTTTTCAAAAATGGTAATAAAACGCTGACTAAAAATACACTTTCAGCATAGTAAAGTGCTGCCATATAAAAAAACCAGCACGCGGGGGAAAAAGAAGATAGTGCATTCTATCTCGTTCTTTAACAAAACATGGAATTAATGGCCTTTTTCACCAACAATCCCTAAATTTAAGGTAACCCTTAACGCATTTTAAATGTCACTTAACACTACTTTCGTTTCCACCAACAGTTAAGTGTCACTTTAGACTTCAAGCGATCCGTTAGATTTAGGGAGACCCTTAATCAAAAAGACATCTATCTAAAACTACTTTAGGGGTTGGTTGGTGAAAACGGGCATTAGTCCTTCTTTTTCTTGTATGAATGAGACAAATATATCCAGCGGTCTATGTTTTCTCTGTCTATTGCTTGTGTTTCGATCATAAAAATATTAATTTAGATTGCACATTAAAAAATGTCATTATATATCAGCACATCTGTTTAACTTTTACTCTTAATTCGTTACAACGTAGACGACCACTTTCATACTTAAATTAATATCATATGCATCGAAGTAATTTATGCTTAATTTTGATTAAAATAAGCTTCATAATTGCTTGCGTTAATTATGTCTTAACGAAAAGCTTTGCAATATTAATTTGAACTTTATTTTGTTTGTATCAAAGTGCATTTTAGATGAGTTTATATTTAGTCGCTGTTTGTGTTTACAGTAAAATTAAACTCTTGAATTGATAGTATGGAAAGGGCTTTTCTAAAGCAAGCCATAAACTGCAATAAACACGGTCTTTATCGTATTTCAGGTACGATGTATGGCCGTCCTTAAATAGTTTGCGGTTAATTATTTATAGTTTTAAACGTGTTAATCTAAATATGGTATTTATTAGTATCAAGAACTGTCAAAATATTTATAAATACTGTGTTAGGGTCGAATTTTCAAACGCCACTCAGATTAAGAGCGTCTTAAATGTTAAGTCCACACTTAAACTCCAAATTCTACGGCGATCTCGTTTAATTTTGACACCACTTAGATTTTAAGCGACGCTTAAATTTAAGTGGCGTTGGAACATTCGGCTTTTAGATAGATCTGTCTCTCGCAATACTCAGACACATTTAATTGTTAATTAGCAGTCGTTTAGTGTTGGTTTCTCTTACTATTATATACTAACTTTCCACGCGACTTCACTTGCGCGGAATAAAAAAAATAGCTTATTGCTTTTTCAGAATATGTTATTAACTTATATCAAACTTCGAGATCCATTGAGGCGTTTTGGATATACATGTCTTCGAACATTTATCCATGTAGCATTATATTATTTTACTAGTGACCCGCCCCGGCTTCGCACGGGTTCAATTATTGTTAGTATGGCTGTTATATACAATGTTCACAGTTTTTCTGTAGTGTATTTAGTATCAGTTTTGCGCCCGTGCGAAGCCGGGGCGGGTCGCTAGTTGCGACTATAATTTGAGATTTAAACTATTCTATCTCTCAAGTTGGATCGAACTGCACATGGTGTGCGAATTTTATTGTAATCGGTTAAGTGGTTTAGGAGTCCATTGAGGACAAACATTGTGACACGAGATTTATATATATAAAGATAGTTAAGATTAGATTAAGAGAAGAGATTAAAAGCAGATTTAATTTATTATTAATGAAAATACAACTAATACTTTGATTTTAACTATGAAATAATTTTGGATATTTAAAATACTGTTAACACATTATAAAATATTGTCCACTTTACTCTATAACCGTGAAGAAAATTAGCTAATATTTTCTACTAATATATCCATTAGTGTAAATTATTTAACTTCAAAGAAATGAGGCGAAATATCAAAGGTTGCATGCAATATTATAAAATAACATAAACAAATAACGCACTTAGCACGTAGTATATTAATATAGAAATAAGGCATATTGCACAATCCAATAACATAAGATAACTAAATCTAAAAAAACTCATGGCTGTTTCAATCTATATCTGTACCAGTGGCGTGGGGTGAAAAAAAAGAAAGGTAAAGCCGGACCAAAAAAACGTCTAACGCGTGAATTTTCACAACGTCATATCTTGTCAAAAATAAATTACATTCCTTAAATTAGTGTGTGTTAGTTCACCTTTCCAAAATTACGGCGAAATGTTTTGTATGGACTATGGCGTTTACGTTGCGTTGTTTACAGTTTATAACGTCTATAATCAATTTTAATATCGAGGCGAGCCCGTCCACCGTTAATTATATATTTTTTAGTTTCGAAAGCTTGTTTTGAAAACAAAGTTAACTAATTTAATAGGTAATCTGTAAAACAACAACCTATTTGTACTAATTCCGCCATTACTAACCTAACAGTCTAGCCTACGTGAAACAAAAAGAAACAAACAAACAAACCTTTACGATGAAAGATACGCAATATACTTCTTAAACACAACACTTAGCAAATAAAATATCACTATTTCACTGTTTAAACTTCCGTGAGACATTATTATTAGTAAATATACACTCACGTTATTAAGATACGAACCGTTGCCAAATGCGCGTAGTAACAATAAAAAAACAATCGGATGACCGGCCTGCATGTCGCAAAAAAATACTCTGATTGGTCGACAAACTTCACGCAAAAGTAAACCTTAACACACAAAAAATAAGCATTAGAAGCCGTGAGACATTCGGCTTATTTCGAAGTGGAAAGCTTCAAACCAAACTCATCCTTAACGACCAACAAATAAGGTGTTATTTCGTAGAGAGGTTGCCAATGCATATCCGTTAGAAATTCTTTACATTTTAATAATTTAAATTCCCAATATTATGAGCGAGTTACCCCGCCTCCTACTACCTCGGCACGCGTATTACGATTGTAAAATTATGATCCGAGAATTGCGTGTTTTGTAACGCATATTAAAGAATGTTTTGTATAAAGCCCGCAATGTAACTAAATCTCTTGCAATACTCAGACAACGTAGAATAGTAGTTTTATATATTAGTATCTGAAAAGGTAAGCCGAAGGGAAGCCGGTGGGAATCGTGTTGTGTGGACGCTTCGCCACTGATCTGTACATAATATTGTAAAGAGAGAAACTTTGTATTTTTGTTTGTATTGAAATAACTCAAGAACTACTGGGCCGATTTTAAAAATTCTTTCACCATTAGAAAGCTACATTATCCCCGAGTTATATTGCTATATTAAATAATTCCAATATATCAAAGAAAACCTATTGTAGACGATAGGACTGTCAAAGCCTTCTTAATATTTTAGATATTCTACTTTGTGCTATTTTAATGTTTAATCTGTTTGAATGTAATAACTACTATTTGTTATCTATATAATACTGCATCCTACCAAGATATTTGTGAATAATGGTAGGGTTTTAAATATAAATAAAATAAATGATTATTGAGGGTAGACACCACTGGTAACAATGTCTGTCGTCGGACGCTAGTGGTGCGCGCCTGACCTCTCAATACGGTCGTTTTATTTTTTCACCAAAACCTCCCCTCATCGCCGCCATCCTTTACACCTATTAATTCGCAAATTCAGTAGAAGCGACAGTCCAAGGTTCCGCAATGTATTACTCTCTAATCCAAGTTTCTCGCTTATGGAAATCGTCCTTCGGGACCGTACGGTGACTCGCTTATAGAGGTTTCTCACTAATCCACTTCTCGTTTATCCGGGTTCGACTGTATATCTAATATTAATTGAACCGTTAATATTTAGGGACATTTTTATTTTGATCTAACATTAATTTATTACGAATGTAATTTAGTTTGAAAATAAACGCATCCATTACTGCCTTGCAAAATGGCGGATCAAACGATTAAAAAATATCAATAAAAGTAATAAATATACCATTTGGACTTAAAAGAGAATATAAATTCACTCTTATGGACGATGAGTATAAATTATTAATTAATGCTAAATATCTTTCCCTGATGTTTATACGGCCAGTTCTAAATATTATGACAGCATAACCTCTTTGATATCGATTTGACACTTATTAATAGTGATTTTACCGCCATTTCGCGCTTACCTAACTCAATGGCGGCTAAACACAACACGTATTTAGACAATATTTATACGTCCTGTCCACCATTAGGATACGTATTTTACTAATTTTACTAAGCGCGAAATAATCATAAATTATATTTTAATGTTTCCGGACGTTCGCGGCCGATGTTGCCGTATTAAAAATGAATAGAGGGTTCTTAAAGTATTTCGCACTGGCAACACTGACACCGTAGGAAGCGGATACGTCTATTATATCATCTGAGAACATGAAAATTTTCGAATAATGGTCACGAGGAAATTATAAAATGTTTAATTTATACGAAGTTTATTTGTATTCAACGATGTTTTCTTGTTTATATGTGGAGTTGTTAAAAACATATTGGCCGCGGTCATTAGTTTGAAAAGTTTATTGGACTATAAGAATTGGTTGAGCGCGTAAATACTGACGAGGGGTACGTTAGAAGATAATTTTGAAGTTTACGCAAATGTTCCGACTACCTACGTGAATTATAATATTCACTAAACCGTTTCTCTGAATTATTGGAAACAAATAATAAAATTGGTTTATTATTGAAAGGTTTATGTTTGTAGAACGACAAACTTCCTGAAACAAGTTGTGAAATATTTTTTATATCTATTTACATTCTATTACTAGCTTTTCCTCGCGACTTTGTTCGCGTGAAATTAAAAAATAAACTTATATCAGTTTTATTTTTAATACAAACAACATATTTTAAGTTTAACGGTAGATAATTTCTAAAATACTGGTAAATAAGGTTCAGAAAGCACTTATACAAAAAAGTTAAATAATATCACAGATAATATAATACTATATTGTATCAAATAATCAACTTTGTTATGTACCAAATAATCAACTTTGTTATGCTCTACCAAAATTAAAGTATTATAAGACCAATATTTAATTAGATATCTCTCCTTTGTTACAGTCAAAGACCATCTCCAGAATTCCGATATCGAAGCCGACGATGTTGAAACAGATGATCAAACATCCAACATGGATGATGATCTTCTAACACAATCAGACCTAGATGAAAACGGAGACCCTAAAAGTCCAATCAGTTCCAGCTCCAAGAAAGGCAAGGGAGGATCTTCGAGGGACTCAAAAGGGGGAACTAAGCCGAGACGAGCAAGGACAGCGTTCACATACGAGCAACTCGTCTCCTTGGAGAATAAGTTTAAGACGACCAGATATCTGTCCGTGTGCGAGCGGCTTAACCTCGCTTTGAGTTTAAGTTTGACGGAAACACAGGTAATAAATAGTTTTATAGTCTTATATTAAGTGTACATATAAACCGTAAAAAAATATTTTCAGTCTGAATTTATAAATAGGGTAGAATCTATACTATATAAAGAAAGAAACTTTGTATTTTTGTATGTATTGAAATAACTCAACAACTTGTGGGCCGATTTCAAAAATTCTTTCACCATTAGAAAGCTACATTATCCCCGAGTAATGTAGGCTATATTATTTAATTCCAGGCGGACGAAGTCGAGCACAACAGCTAGTCATTATTAAATTAAATCATTGTAAAGATCATTTTCTTCCGCAGGTCAAAATCTGGTTTCAAAACCGTCGCACCAAATGGAAAAAACAAAACCCGGGGATGGATGTAAACAGCCCTACGGTGCCGCCGCCGCCCGCGGGCGGGTTCCCGTCGGGGCCTTACCCTGGGGGCCTCCTGTACTCGCATGGGGTTCCTTACCCGTTCACAGGGCCGGGGCCCTACGCGCCATACTTCCATCACCTCGCTGCCAATCATCACCACACTCATGGCAGTTTAGGGCACTCGCACACGTGATTGTGGCCCCGCCCTGCTGACGCTGGGGTAGAGAAAGAAAATGAAAGTGGACTATCAAATTAGTGAAGTGTGGATTGTTAATAGTGCAATTTTTTTAATATATTATGAATTGTGATACATATGATAAGGTTATGTTTATTTTAACGCCATATTAAGTTTCTAGCATTTTTACAAGATAATGTCCGTTTTCACTAAACGTAGACTCGTCCACGGACACTTAAATAAATTGTAATCTAAAATAAAAATAGTTTTAGTGAAATCTGACATTACATTGGTTTACCTTTGGGTTAGTTTTGCGGGTCCTTTTTTAAAAACGGTATAAACATTTGCTCGTGCTTTTTATTATTCGTAATATTTTATTTTCTACAGACCTAATTATAACGTTTTATTTATCTATACGATGACCGATTAATTAATTTTATATTTTAATCAATGTTGTAAATTAAAATGTGTCATCAGAAGCATTTGGCAGAAACTTAGTGAAACAAATATTTCAATCTGTCAAACTAAATCATTGTATAAATAATAAAATGTATAAAGATAATTTGTAAATAATTATAAAATTGTAAAATTAATCTAAGAAGTATTTTATTTATTATTTGTTAATACAAATAATTTATCTACTTATTATAAAACAAATAAGTAAATGATTTTGATCGAATTCGTTTTCTTGCGTTTTAATTTTAGTATAATACTGCTCAAATATTTTGTTTCCGAGTTTTAGAATATATTTTATCGCGGAAGAATATTTTTTTGCATTAAACACTTTTTGTCTTATTTTCCTATCATTTTACACCTGCCTGTGCTCATTTACTATACTTATTTGTAAATTAAAATATAATTATTGTTAAATATTGTAAAATAATTTAATATAAGTTTATAAAAACGGACATTGCGTAATATGTAAAGCCAATTATTTAGAATTGAGTTGCCTTGACTTTAAAAATGCAAAAGACCTAGTTTGAATTTTAACCCTTTATAATGCAGAAGGATTCAGAGGAATAAAATAACTTGCGTTTTTATTTTTGGCATGTTTTTATTTATATAAGAAACGTAAACTTAAAAGAAATAATAATAAGGCATTCCTTAGTGGCCAGTGCAACAAATTAGGACGCCTTTTTTAACTCACATATAAGCAAAACTTTTGTTGGTGTAAATATATCGCCTCTGAAAGCGTCGGTGGCTCAGGGGTTTAGCTCTTGACTTGTAAACTGCAGGTCCTGAGTTCAAATCCCGCCATGTACCAATGTGTTTTTCGATTTTCATATGTACATATTTACCCGACGCTCTTAGGTGAAGGAAAACATCGTGATGCAACCTGCACATATCGGCGAAGACATTCAAAGATATGTGTATTGACGCAAAATACGCGCTAGTCGTGGAGTTGCGGAAAATGGAGCCCATCATGGATCTAAATCTTTAACCTTTTATATCGCCTCTGTCTTGTAAAGGGTTAATTCTTAAATCATTATTAAAGTGTTTTCTAAATTATTTATGTAAAATAGTCTTTTTTACGCTGTCCGTTTATAAGTTATTTAATATATTGACGCTCAATGCTGTAAATACGAGTAGCCGAAGATTACTTTGTAAACTTGATGTTGATATTAAAATATAGTTTACAGTTTATAATTGTTTTAATTACCTAAAAATTACCGCTTTATTCCTAAACGAGAATCAGCGTTATTAATGTTGTATTTTCTACGTTTGGTACTGGTTCATTCATTAAATTTATTCCAAAATACGAAACAATTTTGTTCCTGGTACTTCTTTTGATACATAATTTGGTCCAATACCCCTGGTCTATCTTATTTAGTACCGAGTGTCCTCCAGTATCGTATAATCGACGACTTATTGATCCTCGTTTATCGCAGTACTTTATACATTTTTTCAGAATGATAGGGATTCAATGCTACTTCACTACTATTTTACAATTCACGGGTTTAACTTTAGGGTTAGAACTTTGACTTATATTAAAACCTCGTTGGCTGTACTCAAATACTATATAAAGGAGGGTTGTCCAAAGTATCTTTCGATTGACGATATCGCTGATGGAATCGAAAAAAAATGAATGAAACTGCCATGTGCTTGTCATGTGTTACATCATTGTCTGTTCCATACAATTTTGATGTTTGCTATCGATACGCTTTATAGCGCGTGTACTTTGGGTAATCTCCAAGGTCTATCTTAAAAGAACCGGAGAATAAGAACGTTTACTTATACTTGGTCTACTCTTCTGCTAAATGGGGTTACGAGTAATTAATATCTATATCTATACTAATATTATAAAGAGAGAAACTTTGTATATTTGTATTTTTGTTTGTATTGAAATAACTCAAGAACTACTGGGCCGATTTCAAAAATTCTTTCACCATTAGAAAGCTACATTATCCCCGAGTAACATATGCTATATTATTTAAATCCACGCGGACGAAGTCGCACACAACAGTTAGTTAATTATAAGAATTGAAATAAAAAAATGACACAAAGATAATATAATATTTAAATCCGTATTCTAATGTACCGTACATTACGAACCATTAGCCAACTTTCTTACATGTAGATGTACTCTTACTTCAGTATAAATTAGTCGTTATTTCTATTTATTATTTGGAAATAATATGAGCTGAGAGTTAATGGTCGACTGAGATGTGAAGCAATGTGACATAAGGACAGATTTTAGTATCAAGAACGGGCGTGATCCGATACGTTAATGTTTGTCAAACACAGCTTGGAATAGAAACTCTACGGTGATTAGTATTAAATTATTGGCCTTTGCATTATGATCATTTTATAGACAGAGCATTCATTTTAAATAATTGTTGTTTTTATTTATGAAGAGTAAAAAAGGCCTATCAAATCCGTGAGTTGTAAAGTAGTAGTGAAGTAGCATTGAATCCCCCTTATTCCGAAAAAAAAAAATACTGCGATAAATGAGGACCGATAAGTCGGCGATTATACGATACTGGAGGACATTCAAATCTAAATAAGATAGGCCAGGGGTCTCATTGGACCAAATTATATATCATAAGAGGTACCAGGAACAAGGATGTTCTGTATTTTGGAATAAGTTTTATGATTGTACCAGTACCAAGCGTAGAAAATACAACAGTAATAACGAAGATTCTCGTTTCGGAATAAAGCTGTATGTGTTTATATTTTTGTACTAGTATAGATAAATCTGTTACATATCGTGATAAACTAACCTCAATCTGGTAACAAAAAACAACATCATCGTCGAACAAACGGCTCCATAAAACTTCTTGATTGATGTGTCGCGACGATCGCCGGAATCCATCAAGCTAACTAGCTTAAAATGTGTCAACCGGTTTTTTCATCCTCGTTCCCGCCGGCGCCTTTTGAGCGCGCGAAAACAAGATGGCGACGCGTCATCTGTCATTTTTAATTGTATGTCAAACCGCGGGCGTTCGGAAACGCGTCGCTTCGCCGCGTGTATATTTAGTTTATTGCGTTATAAACGGGGCTATTATTATGGTCGAGACGCCCTCATTAGATTCGCATTTTGTTTGGCTTAAGTTACTAATGATCAAGACGGATACTGTGTAAAATTAGTGTGTTTATATCGCTTATGAATGTCTCCTATTTTTAATTAGGACTTTATTTTAAAATACATTATTATAACATTAATTTACGTCTGTTCCTTTTTATTCCTGACAATATTAAGATAAAAAGAGTTTCTGTCACTGCTTTTGTTTTTATAGATAAACAGGGTAGGCAGACATACAAATATTCCTATTTTATTAATCTTTCTTATTAAACTAAAAATAGCTATTAATTTAGTATTAAAAAAATCATTTTTCCGTTGCTTTACTGCTTTAGATGAACATTAATTTATATTGGAATATATTTTCGATAGAGACCCGCCCACGGGCGCCTAAATATTTATAAAAAGGATTTGAAATTGTTAATAACATCTAAATGGACGGACGTCACATGTTTTATAGTGGACGTTCACAATCCCCGACAAGCAAACATCAAAGCCGCTATCAGTGACGACGTATAAATAAGTCCTTTGAACGATATAACAACATTTCTGCTCCTTCTAATGTCTCAATTCCGTACAGACCGGCGTCTCCTCAACAGGGGACACCTTACCGCGTTTATTTCACAATAAATGAAATATATAGCTTCTGTTCGGACATTTTCGACAGCCAACAAGTGGCAATTAAAAGTGACAAATGGTATGAGTTATGTGACGGTAGTGTCGACGCCGGCATGTTCCACTGCGTCGACTTTGACAACGCTCAAGCCGTGCCCGCCTCTCTCTGATCTCTTCACCGTCCGCTTCATTCTTTACCAGTCACAATGAGCTTTTAAGATTATTACAACATTTAAAGCAATATAGGCTTTAAGTGTTGATAGATAAAGGCTATTTGGTTCCTTTATGCGTATTGCTAGTCGTTACTCTTTGACGGATGTCCGTTTAAAAAATAAAGATAAAAGCGAACATTTTGTGAGGTTATGACGCGTGACTGTTGGCTGTATAGCAATACGCCTTGTCGTCTAGTACATTAAAGAGCGATAAATGTTCTCGCAAAATATAAAAAAAGTGATTCAAACTACGAGAGCGGAGCGATATCGTTTGATTAGTGACATATGTCAGACAGAAATAAGCGACTCGGTTCGGAATACGAGGATATTATGAATTCGTACTGAACAATTATTAAATATGATTTTTGGAGTTATTTATTTGCAGTCGTTTTGTATAAAATAATTCGGTTACAAAAGTCGTAATGTAAACTTTGCGGATAGCTTTATCTGTTTCATTTTGTGCGAGTAATTTTCGTAAAACAAATTACTGTGCAGATTGAAGTCGCGTAAATAAGAATGTAATTGAATTCTTTCAAAAATAAAGATGCTGTTTTGTTTTTAAAATTTTACAATAACAACATTCTTTGTGTAGCATTCAAAGGGTTACAGGAACAAAAATATACTAGTTTCTCTCTCGATTTAGCACTACGAGTGCCCTGGTCGAGATTTTTAAAGCGCCCCTCAGGGAAAAATGCCTTAAGGCACCATCAGACATGGAAGCGACACGTCCGGTGTGTCGGTCTCAGGCTCGTTGTTGTTCACATATCCTAACATGAGTCCCATACCGACTAAACGGCCCTCTCTATAGACCTTTTGTACCTCCACGGTACTACCATCAAGTATTACTTCGCGGGGATGGTCTCAGCAATCTTACTTCGCTGTCCTGGGTGTAATCTATATACACAATTAGGGTAATTCTTAAATAATTCTTAACAATTTTAGTTCAAAGATGACATAAATAGTAACAATTATCCGTGTACGATATGTCGCCGGGATCAAAGTCTCCGTGCAGCCGTGACGACGGTAATGGTGGTAAATTTACATTTAATTAAACATAACACGCGTGCTAGTTACCTCCGTGTTGCTCATCAATTTTACACGTCTAGAAATTAAGGGGAAGTTCCACGAAGATTTATACTCTTTTAGATGTCGCCCGTGACTTCATCGGCGCTAAATTAAAAAGCTTAATATGTATTCTTGCCTAAAAAAAAATGAAAAACATCCATCCAACCATCTGAATTTTCTTATTTATAATATTAGAAAGATTTATTTATTTTAATTAATTGTCAAAAAAAGCTTTAAGGTTTAATATCATGGTACTAAGGGACTGTTTAAATAGCAATTGAATTACTCCGAGTGTGGTAATTAAATTTGTTAAAATCGACCTTAATAGGCCAACCCTTGGTACCAAAACATAATCCTGAATCTGAGTAAATTTTTAACAAATAACAAAATAATTTTATTAAAACAAATAACGTTAAAATTCCAGTGGAATTGCCCTTTATTTGAAGCATGTCTGTAAACGTTACGCTAGGATTACCTGTCTCTTTCCGCTTTATGTTAGAAAGAGACGCACAGACTTGAAGCGACACACAGAAGCTCTTTGATAATATGCGGTTTAACGCTGTTAGTTATGGACTACATTATGAATATTATACGATGTTATTTATAAGTAACTAGCTGTTGTGCGCGACTTCGTCCGCGTGGAATTAAATAATATAGCCTATGTTATTCGGGAATAATGTAGCTTTCTAACAGTGAAAGATTTTTTGAAATCGGCCCAGTAGTTCTTGAGTTATTTCAATATATACAAAAATACAAAGTTTTCTAAAATACAATATCTTAGTTGACTAAAGCATGAGATTATATTTATTTTCCAATACATTTAGTTGTAACAAACGTTAAAATGCTGTTACCTAGAATATACTGACCGATAGGATAATGCATTTTATTTATAGGTTATCTGTTTTACAGTTCAAGTAAAATATACCTTATTGACTTTGAATAAAGTTTATTTTAGCATAAATAATTGTAAGTATAGGAGAAGTAACAAAATGTTCAGTTCAGAGAATAAATAGGCGTTGATAAAGCATTTATTGTTCAAATCTATTTTACGTTATTGTCCTATTTGTATTAAAGCACGAGTCCAAGTCTTTTCTCGTTTTATTAAAAGAAACGTAGCATAGTTCCCTTACTAGCAAAATAAGAGGAGTATTTAAATTTTGCATGATATATCAAAATAAAAAGTTGATTATAAATCTATACTAATATTATTAAACTAGTTGTTGTGCGCGACTTCGTCCGCGTGGAATGTAGCCTATGTTACTCGGGAATAATGTAGCTTTGTAATGGTGAAAGAATTTTTGAAATCGGCCCAGTAGTTCTTGAGTTATTTCAATACAAACAAAAATACAAAGTTTCTCTCTTTATAATGTTAAGTATAGATAGGAAAGATTTGTATTTTTGTATATGTTTATAATATATGTTTGTATATAACTCAAGAACTACTGGGCCGATTTAAAAACTTCTTTCACCATTAGAAAGCTACATTACCCCCTAGTAAGATAGATTATTTTTTTTTTTCCGAAGTTGAAACCAACTGCTAGTAAAACTATAAATAAAAAAGGATATAAAAAGTTATGACGCTATTTTTATCTCAGTTTAAAAATCTATCTCAATTTCAAACGGTAAATATGAAGCGATCCCGCGCAAATATCTTATAGAAAAATGTAAACAAGATGGCGGACGGGTTGTGTTTTGCATGCGCCGTTAAGGACGTGATATCGAGCGTGGTTTCGTCACAAGTTGAATATTTGATGAACATGTCGGTTGAGGCTGCCCTGAGGAGGGAGTTGCCCCGTCTGTTACTGCATGTTTGTTACTTTATGATAGAACATCCGCCATTTTGTTACTACAAATTATTATGATGTCTAATATCATTCGAAATATCCATCTATCTAAAGAACTGATAATGAATTTCGTGTGAATATATCAGTAGTTAGTTTGTACTTCACATCTATACTAATATTATAAAGTGAGAAACTTTATATTTTTGTATGTATTGAAATAATTCAGGAACTACTGGACCGATTTATCATTAGAAAGCTACATTATCCCCTAGTAACTATATAGGCCGAGCCTAATAACATAATAACAATATAACCTAATAACAATAGGCTTGTAATTAATAACCATAGTTCTCGAGTTATTTCAATACAAACAAAAATACAAAGTTTCTCTCTTTATAATATTAGTATAGATAATACAAGTTGTGGGAACAAACTAGACTGGACTGAACAGGGAAAATATAGAGACTAGTGGAAGAGGTTGGAGAAGGCCTTTACCCAGAAAGGGGTTCAACTTATTCTATTACAAAAAGATGTGTTCTAAAATAACGTAATAAATATTTAAATGTAAACTCAGCTCTCCTCGCACTCAGAGAGCCAGTTTAAATAGGAGGCTTTAGCCGGCGCACAATCGGCACTTAAACGTCACGAATCGCCAGTAATTGAGTATTCAATTCTTTAATAAATTGCCGACAAAATCCTGACGTCCTTTGCTTGAACTGTTTCCATTGGACTCGCGTTATTGTGATAATGTTTGAAATTGTATGTAGATCAGGGGGTTAAGCAAAGTACATGCGCTACAAAACGATTCGATAGCGAACAACAAAAATGTATGGAACTGAAAATGACGTTCGATATCTTACACGTGACAAGCACATGACTTATATTATTGTCAGTTTCATACATTTCTATCGATTCCATCTCCGATATCGCCAATCGAATGATACTATACAGTCTCGCAGTTTAAATAAAATAATTAATCTATCAAAAATACTATAAGAAGTTAAAAAACAAATTAGATGTTAGAAAATTAGACATGTTGACCGTATAATAATTAGTTTTTAAATAAATGGCATTTCTGTTCTAAGTAACAAGAGATGGGTATAGAAAAAGAAAAGAGGTAGAGTATGCATGTAACCTATTTGTGAATGTACTTTCCCTTCCTATCTGTTTCTTAAAGGATATGATTGGAAGAGGAAGTGGATTTAATGGGGGAGGTGACGCATAGGAAGAGGAATTGTCCTTTTGCTGTGGGTCTCCTCCTCCGTAGATTAAAAGTAGGCAACGCATCTGCAATTGCAGATGTCTATGGGCAGCGATCGCTTCGCTATTTCAGCGAGTCCAGATTGTCGCTTGCTCGTTTGCCACTTCATAATAAAAAAAATGTGAACAGATTTTAAAAACATACTGTTCCATGATTAATCGTATATTTTTCGCGTTTTTTAAGTAGATCTGAATATTTTATCGTGTGACAATGGATACCAAGTCATCTAAGACTTCATTTAAAACGCCTGCATATTTAGGCGGATCTGATCGCGATTTAAGCTTTTAAAAAGAATAGCAATTGCGCACACCCGGTTGAAATGTAGACATACTCTACTCCTGTGTATTTTTTCTTTGCTTTACATAGAATACGTTTGAATGGGATAAAGTCGAAAACTTTTTAATGATTTTTTTATACAGTTTTCAATATGGATTGGTATATTTTATTTTATGAATAAGGTTAACTGAATATAAGTACTTAAATGAATACATTAAAGTCATACTTATAAGTATATACATAAAGTACATCTATACTAATATTATAAAGAGAGAAACTTTGTATTTTTTTGTTTTTGTTTGTACCGAAATAACTCAAGAACTACTGGGCCGATTTCAAAAATTCTTTCACTACTATAAAGCTACATTATCCCCTAGTAACATAGGCTATAAAATTTAATTCGAAATCGCGTACAAAAGTCTTTATGGTAAAAAAATGATCATTTTATCTTCATAATCTACGAGAAAAATCGTGCCTCTGTAGACCGTATACTTGATGACCACGACGAGTCTGAAAAGACTCAGACGACGAAGAATAATAAGAGTATTAGACATAAAAATAAGTAAGAAAAAAACAATGAATAAATAACTGTGTCCAAGTTTACCGCGGGTGTGCAAACGCCTAGCGCAGTAAAAGCTCGCGTTAAATCCCTATGAGAAAATTGCCTTCGTCGATTTGTTTTGTTATATAAGAATTTTAACTAGAAAAGATTTTCTAACAGAATTATAAAACAGTTTTACTAAAATCTTAGTTTCAAATTTCACATGTATGTGTTTAATAAACATAAAACACTAGCTGTTGTTCGCGACTTCGTAAAGTCTTGTTCGCACTAAGATGGTATTTTAGTCGAGTAGCAAGTAGCATTTATCCGAACAAAGGATTTACTACTGTTCGGAATCGTTTAAGCAGCGGATCAACTAAATTAATTGATCCAAAGACTATGGACATCTGCAATGCGAGAGGAACCACAGATTTTGCTACTTTGTAGACAATCTATAGATGGAAATTTCTTGATTTTATCTCTGTCTATCCCAGTTGATTGAAACGTGAGCGTAGGTTCATATATACTATAGTCATTGTGAATGAATAGGGGAGGTATTATAGTGACATTGTGAATGTCCCTTTATAATTTTCGGCTTTATTAAGTCATCATCGATGCGTGTAATTAAAAATTGGATCAGTTCTACGCTGTTTAAATAATACAAAAGAAGAATTAATTGACTTAAACAATGCAAGAGTACAATAATAAAGAAGAATCTTTCTTTACTTCCAACTACTTAAAGTAACAAAATACAGTCAAGAGAGTTCAAGGGATCGCGATATTTGTCTCGCTTAAAGAGTTTCCTCTCTAATCCGAGTTTTTTTTTTAATTGAAAGGGGGCAAATGAGCGGCTGGATCACCTCGGTGATCTTCGACGCCCATGGACATTTGCAACACTCGACGAACCGCAAATACGTTGCCGGCCTTTAAGGGATTGTTTCTCGCTTATGGAGGTAGCTCGTTGGGACCAGAAAATGACTCTCGCTTGTAGAGGTTTATCGCTTATCCAGGTTTATATAAAAATCGTATTTTGAGACGTTTCAATCGGCTACATGCACATAAATTAGTTCGGTGTTTTTCCGAAATATTGTTGGTAATTTTATACTCATTGTTGAAGTATGTAAACAGAAATCTGACTAATTATAACAACTGTGACCGAAAAGTAAAGCTTGTTTCACACTTTCAATTTTAACTGTTTCAGTTAACCCGAAGGTGTGTAGCGGGCTTAATCTGATATATTCCGGCATATAAATTAGGCATACAATAAACATAATCTATACATAAAATATAACGGGAAATGCCCGCGTCATCGGAAAACGAAGATTCGTTCCGCTCGCGCCAACAAAAGCCAATCCCGCTTACCCGAGTATTATTCTATAAGTACCCTCCCCCGTCCCGGCACGGAGCCCGCGTTCTACGGTATTAGCTGCTTACTCGGTCGTGTGATTAAAAATTATGCAAGCAATCGCTGGCGCTAGTGTCGCGTCATGGTCTATCGAATGTGAATGAACGGATATCGATTTACTTTCTATATTATCGATATAAATATTTTTCAAAGCTTTATCTGCTTTAGTGATTAACATTTGGACGAAATGTAAGCAAAAGAATGGCTATGTTCTAGAAAAAAGTAAGACTAAAATAGCTATCACTCTCCAATATTACTTAAATAGTATTTTAACCCGTAAGTGTGATTATAATAACATCGTTACAAAAATTCAAACGTGCTTAACATTTTTTTATTTAAATATTTTTATTTGTTGTTACTTTTTTCTTTTTTTCTACGCTAAACCTTCTAAGAGGTTTGTAAAAATATATTTAGACAGTTCCATGCATTATTTTATTTGAGAATACAGATTTAAAAATATGTTTTTGTAACGCTAACCCTATTTATTAGACCGAATTCCCGTTAAAAACGGAGATTTTGCTTCGGCGTAAGACCGTTTTTTGCGTGACAACGGTTCAATGAAGCTGTAGGGTTAAGAATATTCACGTTTACATCATAAACTTATCGATATAATGTTCTTATGAACATCACTACAAGCGTAAACGGAATTGTAAAGCGGGGCGCGCGGCGCGTGTGCCTGTTATTGCTTTAAAAGCTTTTTAAAAAGATAATAATGTTCGTAATAGCGCCGTAGCGGTTTTTAATTATATCCATTTGGGAATTTATCCGACTCGGCAGCAGTTTTTTAATATTATATTACTTACAACGAAAGACAGAATTACTGAATTTATAATGACTGATTTAATAGTAACAACAGACTTGTTCCCAAGATCTTTAAGCAGGCTACAGATGCTCAGTTTTAATTGTACAGTTAAAACCGACGTACACACGTCAATTTGAACTGCACAGTCGAACTGTACAGTTCTCAATTTTGAACTGTACATTTAAAACACTGAGCATCTGTAGCTGGCTTAAAAAATATCAAGTTTCAAGTTATCAAGTACCAATTTTTATTATAACTTCACTTTTAATTCCTAATCCTTAACAATTAACTTTTTGTTTTTGTTAAATAAATCAAAATAAAGAAATAATTCGTCTTAAATAAGTCAAAAATAATACGAACAGACATATATATATGGATAGGGGAAGGTGTTCATGCATGAAATGGATCGCTCTTGCCGTATATCGATTTGGGGGCTTAAGCCCTCCTGAAAGGCATTAATAGACTACTGAAGTACCAGGGGCGCATGACACACGACGAGATTCCCCGTTAACTTTGTTAGTGGGAACTGAGGCTTTATTGCATGTCTTGTATGATGTAACCGTGAGCTTCCACTATCGAAAAAACACAAGTATTGGCATTATAGCATAATAGCTGTTGCTCGCAACTTCGGAAGCGCGGAATTAAAAAATATAGTATATATTACTCGGGGATAATGTGGCTTTCTAACAGTTAAAGATTTTTTATAAAGGGCGTTTTTTGCGTGATATCGGTATAATGAAGCCAGCCCTACTAGGGTGAAAAGATGACTTCTTGTTAAAACGTGCAATTAAAATTAAATCAAAAGTACCAGGGTAGCATGACACGGTATGCAAAACAATAGGGTCTCTGAAACTTTGACGATCTTCAAACTTTCCAAGTCTTGTGCAAACAATCCAATTATGTAGAATTGCTGCGATAGCGACATCTGCCGGCAGAAGAGGCTCTCTACTCCGACGTTCGTCTTGATTAAACATTGTTCCAAAATAACTTTAAGTGTACCCGAAATTATAGAGACACTTAATTATTCCATATTACGAAACTACATTTGCATTAATAAAACTAGCTGTTGTTCGAGACTTCGTCTGGATAGAATTATAAAATATAGCCTATGTTACTCGAGGATTATTTAGCTTTCTTCTTTCTTGAAAGAATTTTTAAAATCGGACGAGTAGTTCTATGAGTTATTTCAATAATTATAAAAATACAAAAATGTTCCTCTTTATAATATTAAGTATAGCTACCTACTAAAAGATAAAAGTGACATTAAACCGTCAATGACAAAAATCATAGATATAGTAGATTTGGAATAAAACTTCAACAAAGCTTAAGAAAGCACCAGGACCTCAAAAATATAAGGCAGTGAACACATGCGGTAGTGATGGCTAGCTGCTGGGCTGTGCGGTGCGGTGCGGTGGAGTGCGGTGTTGTGCGGTGCGGTGAAGTGCGGTGCGGCGCCGGCTTTGTGATGCAGATCGCCGTAATCCCTGTCTGTCGACTGCCTGTCAACACCAGCCGCAAGCATACGATAGTATAATATAGATAAGAATTATTTTTTTTACTTAAAAGGGCGAATTTAATATTTGCTCCATTTCATTTACGTCTCAATAGAGAGCTTTTATTGCTATTCCATTTTTAATAATAATATAATATACTACTGATATTCAAAACTTGTAGAAAAGCGTAGCTTAGTTTTATCAAGTTAATAAGTTTAGTTTAATAAAATCTTGAATACTTAAAAACTAAAAAAACGAACTAGGGTGACCAGAAGTGGGACTTGGCCTCCGACAAGAAATCTCGCCAAACTTAGCGATCCCACGCCATCCCAACCCAATCGCGGACGTGGAGCTTCCTTTACGTCTTTTTCAGCCTCATCGATCCAGCGATACCTGGGAGTGCCAACCGGGCATACTTAATTTTAATAAATATTTTCGAATGTCACATCCATACAAATCCATCGTCTGACGTTACAAGCAACAGCGCGAAAGGATTATGAAGGGCTGAGATAGCAATTTGCGGTGTACTTAATTACAAGATAAATTAGTATGTAAATTAATCGTCGCACAGAGCGTCGTACACAGACAGACCGTCTGAG
Organism: Papilio dardanus tibullus; assembly: GCA_013186455.1. Taxonomy (NCBI): domain Eukaryota; kingdom Metazoa; phylum Arthropoda; class Insecta; order Lepidoptera; family Papilionidae; genus Papilio; species Papilio dardanus. Next base: position 135,515 of record QDHC01005455.1, read on the forward strand.
CGCAGCCGGGACTCATATAGATATAGTGTCGTGTAACTAACCTACATTAAATATTTATCTTTATTATAGTGTCGGTAATGATGTTAGAGATATAAAATATTAATTTAAATATACATACTTCTATGTGACTGTGGCATCCGGAATTGTTGGCACTAAGGGAGTTCCTAAGGGTAGATTGCCTTACTAGATCTATACTATTTAACAGTGGTAGAGCCTGCTTTAACATCTTCGCACGAATTAGCTCGCTCGGTGAAATACCACGACCACACAGAAGACAGGCGTCAAATGGAAGCTATTCCGTGTGTCGTCTGATGAGTGTGGTGCCGGAGGCCTAATTTTAGTCAACTTTTCCGGACAATCTTTTCTTATAAGGAAATCATGGGAAGGAGAAGTGGATTTGGCGGGGGAGGGGACGCATAGGAAGATAAATTATCCTCTTGCTGTGCGTGTCCTCCTCCGTAGATTTATGGTAGGCAACGCATCTGCAATTGCAAGATGTCTGTGGGCATCGGTTGCTTCGCTATTTCAGCAAAACTCACTTGGCCTTAAAACATAAAAACATACTTCTATGTAACTGTGGCACCCAGAATTGTTGTTGGACATAAGGAGGTCCCTAAGGGTAGATTTCACTTCAAAATCTTCTAAAAGATTTCACTCTAAAAAACATTTTAATTTTTCCCATGGAATTCAGTAGAGAGCTTTACTATCTACCCCCTACGTATAAACTTTTGTGGTTAACTTTAGCCCCGTGAAATAATAAAGGATAAAAGAAGAGCAATTACAAAAATTATATTTGTGCAATAACCCTCGGGAAGAACAATGTGTTTACTGATACAATATTAATAACAATTTGATTCCGTTATCGGCGGCCATGTTTGTTTAGCTGTCAAACACGCGCCGCGCCACGTGACCCATTGAAAAAGTTACGACGTAATAGGCTAAAGAATTCAGAAAATTATGCCACAGTAGACCGAAAAATAATATTAAAACTCAATTTAGATTCTAACCGGTAAATAACTATTTGAAACTTGAGATTGATTTTAAAATTATTTTAATTATTTCGTATGAAAACCAATAGTTATTTCATAGTCCACTAAACAATAGTTCCAAATTTTATTAATATTATCATTTGAGATCTGTTTATTTTAGATTAAAATACCGCGGCTAAGCAAAAATTATTCTAATATTTTATTACCCTATCAAATTACTTTAGATTTGATTAAAATTATTTAATACTAGCTGTTGTTCGCAAATTCGTCCGCGCGGGAATAAAAATATAGCCTTTTGTTACTCGAGGATAACGTAGCTTTCTAACGGTGAAAGAATTTTTGAAATCGACCCAGTAGTTTTTGAGTTATTTCTATACATACAAAAATACAAAGTTTCTCTCTTTATAATATTAGTATAGATATAGATTTGATTAAAAATATTTAATATTGTTTTGAAATACAACATAAAATAAATGTAAATTATGAAATGATGATATTATTAGTAAAGAAATAGGACTAGGGGCGATCGGAAGATATTAGATATCAAATCGCAATTTGGCGGGAGATGGTGTCAGATCGGTTGGCGATAACTCCTGGCAACCCTTGTTTGTTTGATTAGGTGTTTTTATCACGACAGGGGAAGCCCGAATATTATTTGCAGCCCGAGGAAATTATATTTGATTACTAGGGTCGCTGGTGACACAATAAAGTTTATGTTTTAAGAATAATACGAGGTAATAAGAATCTTTAATTGGATTTGACGTAAATTGTCAACAAGGAATCAAAATGTAGACATTTTTATTTTGGTAAATTGTATAAAAAAGTTTAATAGGAGTTAAAATTAGTACTTATGAGTAGCTCTTTTGTATGGGTTGTATTTATTTGTGTGTTTAGTAAAAAATTGTCTCTAGCTTTTTGTTGTTTTTAGTCAGTCTTTAATACAAATATTACGGTCATGTTAACCAAAATTAACTTGACGACTAATTAAATTAATTAGTAAGAAAAAAAACACTAATTTGTCTTAATTAATTAATCGATTAATCCTAAATCAGTGTTGCCATTGTTGTGCAAGTTAATTCAGAAGCAATTTGTAGGTCTCGCGCTGCGAACGTACGATAGCTTTGACATTTCTCTTTAAAGCATAATGGAATAAAGAAACGGTAAACTGGCAACCCTCGCTTGGGGGAGCACTTCGTTACTGGACGTGTACTGCGACCGAACAATATTGAGAATATCTAATAATATTAGATTAATCTTATGGCAAAATATTTTAAATAGGTAAAATTAATAAGTCAATCTTATTTATTGTTTAAATATACCAAAAAGTATTATTTAATCTAGTTAAAGAGAGATACACTTTACGAAGCAGTGATATACAGGGTGTCCCGTAAGTCGACGCCAAAACTGAAACAGGTGATAGAGGAAGTCCTAAGAGACACCAGAAAAATATAAAAATAAATCTATGTCTAATAGTTTATGAACTATAGCATGTTCTAAATTTTCGAAAAAAAGTACACCCTGTGTTGGTTTTCAGCCTGCAGTAGCTATAACTCTTTACTTTTTAAATTTTTTATTTTTCTTGTCTAATCTTAAATAGTGTTTGTATAACCTATTGTTTAAAATTATAAGCTAACTGCAACAGATTAGAAGATAATGGCACTTTTATCCGAACTATAACGGAACGATTAAATATTCGCCCAACTTTAAATGACTGTCCTGAAAAAAAAATGTACCAACCCTAGTATGGCACGTCGCGCGAAAAGTTAGCGCATTTAATAAGGATTCTAAAATGGTATAGCACTTGCTACATTATTTCTTACATAACAGGGAAAAAAATATTTTTCTTCAAAAATCGCAATTTTTAAAAAATCTTTTTATCTACTAAAAGTGATTTTAGTGTAACGAATGTCATTGAATGCCACTTCTAGTTTAAATGGAAGGAAGAGGCATTCCATCATGAGCGAGGGAGATAGATACTGACGTTTTCGAGAGTTTTTTTTTTGCTATAAATTTTTTCATATTTTTTAAACAATTATAATTGGGATGCTAAAAATGATGAAAAAGCATGTTCACTTTCCTTCAGCTCCAATACAACTAACAGCTTCCTTAAAATTACCGGTTCGCATATCGTTGTAACGATAAAGTTACAAAGTACACTTTGAACACACATTAAAGCAGCTGAGTAAATCAGCAGTGTAAGATCTGCCGATCTGGATGACGGCCACGAACAGACCGACGTGAAAGACATCGCTCGACCAAGCCAACGGCTCCAGAGATAGAAAAAATCTTAATCCCAGTAATTTTTATAGCAAGAAAAAAAACACTCGAAAGCGTCAATATCTGTCTTACTTGAACTTCATGGAATGCCTCTTCCTCCTATTTAAACTAGAAGTGGCAATACAATACAATTCGTTACTCCAAAATCACTTTTAGTAGCTAAACAGATTTTTAAAAAATTGCGATTTTTGAAGAAAAATATTTTTTTCCCTGTTATGTAAGAAATAATGTAGCAAGTGCTACACCATTTTAGAATCCTTATTAAATACGCCAACTTTTCGCGCGACGTGCCATACTAGCGTTGGTACATTTTTTTTTCAGGACAGTCATTTAAAGTTGGGCGAATATTTAATCGTTCCGTTATAGTTCGGATAAAAGTGGCATTATCTTCTAATCTGTAGCAGTTAGCTTATAATTTTAAACAATAGGTTATACAAACACTATTTAAAATTAGACAAAAAAAATAAAAATTTAAAAAAGTAAAGAGTTATAGCTACTGCAGGCTAAAAACCAACACAGGGTGTACTTTTTTTCGAAAATTTAGAACATTATAGTTCATAAACTATTAGACATAGATTTTTTTAAATATTTTTCTAGGGTCTCTTAGGACTTCCTCTATCACCAGTTTCAGTTTTGGCGTCGACTTACGGGACACCCTGTATAACAGTGGTAGTAACAGTGGTAGAGCCCGCTTTAAGATCTTCGCACGAATTGTCCGGCTCGCCCGGTGAAATACCACGACCACACAGAAGACAGGCGTCAAATGGAAGCAATTCCGTGTTTCGTCCACTGAGTGTGGTGCCGGAGGACTAATTTTTAATCCGCTTTCCCTTCCTATCCTTTTCCTACAAGGAAATGATGGGAAGAGGAAGTGGATTTTCCGGGGGAGGGGACGCATAGGGAGAGGAATTATCCTCTTGCTGTGCGTCTCCTCCTCCGAAGATTAAGGGTAGGCAACGCATCTGCAAATGTAGATGTCTATGGGCAGCGGTCGCTTCGCTATTACAGCGAATTAAGGTGGCCGCTTGCTCGTTTGCCACTTTTTAATATAAAAAAAATAGATATATATTTTTTGTCTCTATTCAGTTGTCTGCTACATTTTTTTATACATCTTGTTTTGGGATTTTGATATTAAGTACTTTAGCTTGTAACATTTAATCTTAACGGCCATTACTATTATTGGTCTATAGGTTGCAAAAATATGTGTGTGTGTGTTTTAAATAAATATTTATTCTAAGTATCAAACACATTGAGACAGTGTACAGAGTAATGCCAGCGGTAGCACCATTCATAGCGAATCACCGTACAAAATGATATTATTTGTAACCTAATCCGAGAACAACTACACGCTGGATTGATATTACACTGGGGTGATATTGACATTAATTTATATGGATACGCTTTAAAAATGTATAATGGATACGACACGACACTAATAAAGTCCCTCGAGGTGTCTCCCACAAGTGTGATGTTTGTTACCCAATTATACATGTTAGTCGTCAAATATACACTTTAGTAGTAGTACTAGTAGTAGTAGGGGCTATGCTTCCGCAACTCTACGACAGGCGTGTATTTCTTGGATCACTCCAGCCAACCCAGCTCTCCAAACCCCAGTACTTATACTAGCTGTTGTTTGCGACTTCGTTCGCGTGGAATTTAAAAATATAGCCTATGTTACTCGGGGATAATGTCGCTTTCTAATGGTGAAATAATTTTTGAAATCGGCCCATTAGTTTACTACATATAATACATATCATATTTTTTAATAATTATTTTTATTTTTGAATTGTGTCGTAGATAATAAAAGACCAACGCTAATGTCTGATGGTAATTAGCACGTGAATTTGGCTCGAAAACGTTCAGAAAATGATGGATCGGTTAATTGTAAAGAATGACGCAGAGGCGGGCGTCCGGTGTCGCTTTGTCATGATAAACATTTGCCCGACTCACGGGAGGGTAATGTTTTTTATCTGTGACATTATAAACCGCGGGAATTTGAAATAATTGCGGGTTAGATGACAGCTTGCAGCGTTGATTGATGCTCTTTTTGGTTAAGAAATAGAGGTAATTTAAAAAATAAATCTACTGAGCTTTAAAAATGTACGTACGAGTATGTTACTTATAATGGGACAGTTGTACAAAAATATGATTTAAGTAGGTAAGATAAGAAATTAATTACTCACACGCAACAAACCAATGTGGGTCGCCTTCAACATAAGCGAGCGCCATCGTCGCCTGTCCTGAGCTGTCTCCTGCCAATTGTTCGCTTTTAGCTGAAGACGTTGAGGTCCAGCTCCACGGCGTCTCCTCAACGATATCAGGGGCGGCCGACAGGTCCGCGGCCACCAGGGGTACAGAGGTACGCTAACTTAACGCTCCGATCTTCAGAAATAAGTATTTCAGTCTTTAGTAGATAAGCAATTATTTTTGGAAATTCAAAAATAATAATGATAGTGAGACGGTCAAAAGACTTATATACCTTAACTAAGTTGAAAATGAAAATGAAAAAAACGTTTATTTGCAAACTGTTATTAGATTAGTCGAAACTGTTATTTCCATAAAATAAAAAAGGAATTACCCAAAGTACATTCACTAAGAAGCTATTCTATAGCGAACATCAAAAACGTATGAAACTGACAATGACGTTCGATATTTCTGTTTCATACATTTTTGTCGATTCCATCAGCGATATCGCCAATCGAAAAGTACTTTGGATAGCCCCTATTCTAGAGATATTTTCCGTTGTGTTTTACTCTTCACCTACTAAGAGAAATAAAATGCAAGCGGTGCTAATTAATTGCTATTGTTCACGCACGTGACATTGTAAATAATATGCATTTTAAAACCATATGTAGCTACAAGCTTAGCAAGTTAGTTTAGCATTTAGTAAAGTTAGTCTCGCGTATTACATGTCATGCTAATTATATTTAGCGTATAATATATTAATTTTATAATAAATTTGAATAAACGATTATGCAAATATAACTATATACAATCACGTGGGCATGTCCGTGTTAAATAGCGTGTAAAATTTATCCCAGTCACCATTGTATGAGACAAGACGAACAGAGGGTAGATTAAAAATCGCCGACGAGCAATACTTTGCTATACGAAGTCAACTGCGTGTTAAATTAAAATAAACGACACTAGCGACATTCCAAATTCAAATTTTCGAACGCGGTTTATACGTCTTTATACGAAATGAGGGTATTAAGAAATTAAATACGCACGAATGGACGCTTTCATATTAAAATTAAACAAATTCAACCATTAGTTATGTACCTATAATAATTTATAAATTATTGTCGCATCGTATAATTGAATATAATTTTTTAAATTTTTCAACAAGTGCAGATAGTGCGTGCTGTTTGCGGAATTTAATTTTAGACATTTTCAAAGAATAAACTAAATTAAACACAAGACAATCGGCGAAAATAACATAACGGATTAAGAGTTTTCTTTTTACAGTCTTGAGAGACAAGTTTCTACATCTTACGTACACAGTCCAACCTAGATAAGTTTTTTAACTACTTTCCTACTAATTTTTAACTACTTTCCTTTCCTAAAATGATGGGAAGAGGAAGTGGATATTCCGGGGGAGGGGACGCATTGGGAGCGTCATCCCCTTTCTGTGCGTCTCCTCCTCCGAAGATTAAGTGCAATTGCAAATGTCTATGGGCAGCGCGTCGCTTCGCTATTTTAGCGAATCCAAGTAGCCGCTTGCTCGTTTGTCACTTTATACCATAAAAAAATATACTTTTATACTCAATTTTTACATAATAACATCTGTTACACGTACACAATAGGGACACAATGATATTAAACGACTAATTATCGTTGTAACGTTCAAAAACAAACACCTACCGATCCCGAGGCGGTCATAAATCAAGGAAACTGAAATGATTCCCCCTCGGGTGCTCTCCGACCTGTCAGTTGACATAATGGGGTCCTTTATATCCCTCGGATCTCGGTAACGAGCCGCCGAAACGATATCTATACCTATTGTATTAATGGAATAGTTGCTATACACAAGACCAATTTAGTAATATTGGAAATTTATGAAGTATTAGCCTAGCGTTTTGTAACTCTAGGTAAGCGTAGCAATCGCTACGAACGTCTACGACTTTTTGTAGCAAGAAACAAAGATGCTACGGTGTCGTAGACATGTGTTTTATTGTTTCGTCCCAGGTTACACAAAGTATACGCGCTGCAAAGTGATTCGATAGCGAACGTCAAAAATGTATGGCACCGACAATGACGTTCGATATCTAACACGTGACAAGCGCATGGTTTATCGAATGTCATTGTCAGTTTCATACATTTTTGTCGATCCCATCAGCGATATTGCCAATCGAAAGATAATTTGGGTAGGCCCCCTGTAAAACTCATCTAAATTCAAACATTAACAGTAAAATACTATAAGAAATAAAACTAAAGAAGCCCTCAAAACTCAAATGAAATCAGGTAATTAATTATATTTTTTTTGTTTGTTGAACAATTCTTCATAAAGGAGTTTGTAGTAAGCCACGTGGCGATGTAATTTTCCCCCCGCCTTAAGCGTGGACATTAAAATTCCCGCAGGATTAGTGAAATCAATGAGGTGATTTGGCGCAGCGGCCAGCCGATGCCATCCCTTCTGTTGCAGATCTCTACTCTCGTTAATGACATAGATTCGATACTACGGGTCTATCTGATAAATATTGTGATAAATAGTTAGTAATACAAAAATTGGAACAGCATTTTGTTTCAGTGTAATGCCCAAATACTGACGTCATAAGACCATACCTAAACTTTTAATTCCATAAAGTTTTGTGTATTATATTTTAAAAGTTGTTTACTTTATGATTCGGAACAGAATTATGCCAAATGTATGAACGTGGAGGGATACACAGGTAGAGGAAGGCGTTATTTTAGTAAGGGTTTGACGACTAAGTAGAGGAAAGAGAGATTCACGTGCAGGACAAAAACCTGGTGCGCCGACCCTACGGGAGTAGGATGAGGTTGTGGAGATGATGATGATGATCGGAATGTTGTCGAAAGAAAACATTATAAGAACGGAGATTTTTTTCAACAATAACTTGATCGCACCAGTATCGCAAAGACTTGTAAATGTAAGTGCAAAACCAACTTAAACCCTCAAAGCTCCTAACGCCATCTGTTGGTATTTGTAATGGTGATTCTGGTTTGAATACGATGACCGTAACTAGAAATCATTCGTTGCGTACATTGGTGACCGCATGCAGTCCCTTTGCCATTGATTTATCGTCCGGCCCACCTGTTAACATTGATTTGAACAACTTTACTTTGTTATATGTCTTTTAATATATAATTTTCGTTTAAAATTACAGCTATAGCTATACAACTACAGTCAAACTTGGAGGTCTCGCTTACGAGAAACCTGTATTTAGAGAGAGCCCTCGCGGTCCCTTGGAGTCTCACTTATCGAGGTTCGACTCTATAAGCAAAAGTTATATGTGAAATTTGGTTTATTCCTATTTTGTAGTAGATAGTGACATATTTTTGGTACAAGAAAATGCTGCTTATTTTATATTTCGTAATTATTAAATCGCTTAGAATCATAAGATTACTCGGAGTTCTTCCCGAGATGCTGTATGTTAATTATATTTAGCAATCTATTCTTATTCTTATATTATAAAGAGGAAAACTTTGTATTTTTGTATGTATTGATATAACTCAAGAACTTCTGGGAGGATTTCAAAAATTATTTCACTCATAGAAAGCTACATTATCCCCGAGTAATATAGGCTATATTTTTTAATTCCACGCGGACGAAGTCGCGAACTACAGCTAGTTATTTATACAATGATATTATAATAGTATTGGATACTTGCAAATATCAGATTTGCAGTTAACCCCACCGGGACACATCGGATAGAAATCGATTCCGTATTCGAATAACTATTTGACTCTGACCACGAACCCACATCGAGTGTTTATACACTGGCTAGTGTGACCAATATGACCTTATTTTACGGGACATTTACAAAAGCAGGGGTTACAAATTTATTTCCTCCGGTCGTTGCACCTCATACAACTACGGATGACATTAATTTAACAATATCTTATTGAATAAATGAAAAAACTAACAGACTTTATGGTCATACTAGCGACTCGCCCCGGCTTCGAACGGTTGCAAATCGGTATAATGCTGATACTAAATACTGCAAGCGTTTGCAATGTAAGCGCTAAAAATGTGTTAATTTACGACATCTTATTAAAAACCTCTAAATTATCAGTGTTACTCTACTATATTGTGAATGTATTATACATTAAAACCTTCCTTATGAATCAGTCTATATATTTAAAAACTATTAAAAAACCGCATTAAAATCCGTTGCGTAGTTTTAAAGATTCAAGCATATATAGGGACAAAAAAAGCGTTATTGTTTTATACTATGTAATTAAAGGATTATTGTATTTTCTAATATTAGTTCTGGATAAAATCTAATAGCACTTCATATCCGGTCAAGCTGACTAAACTCGATAAGTCGACGCAGCGTGGGTAGGCCTCCCTGAAGATGGGTCGATAATCTAGTGCACTGGACGCGGGCGGCGCAGGACCGGACATTGTGGCAATCGCTGCGGGAGGCCTACGTTCAACAGTGGACGACAATAGGTTGATGATGATGTTTAAACTCCGGCTTGGTACTATGGATAGATGATACACACATATTTACATATTTATTTACAAACATATAACTAACTAACTAGGGTGACACGATGACCCGAAGTGGGCCTTGGCCTCCGACAAGAAATCTCTCCAAACTTGGCAATCTTGCGCCATCCCAACCCAATCGCGGACGTGGAGCTCCCTTATGTCTTTTTCGACCTCATCGATCCAGCGATACCTGGGACGGCCAACCGGGCGCCGCCCACTCGGCCGTCCCAAATATGCGCGTTTAACACTCCGATCATCATTCATTCTTTCTAGGTGGCCGAGCCAGCGGAGTCTGTGCGTCTTTATCTCTCCAATGATGTTTGGCTCCGTCACCAGCTGCTCAATTTCGGCATTCTTTCTTATTCTCCACGTTCCATCCTCTTTTTCTTAGGATTTTGCGTTTACAAACATATACAAGAGAAAAATCCTCCTATAAGTCAGGTAAAATAATTTACGTCTATTCAAGTCGCTAAATCAATATATCATAGTTCAATATGGTCACCCTACATTAGTAAAAGAGTGTAATCGAAGATATCGGACTTGTTTGATCTGCTGTTAGCATAGGAAAGTAGAATTTAAACTCGACTAGAATGTTTGTTAAAACTTATTTAAATTCAATTTGCATGTACAAATACTATTACAAAATATTAGGACATAAAAATAGTGTTGAAATTTAAATATTTTGAAATAGATTATAAATATCTTTTTCAAAGGAAATAGTTAATTTTACAATTACATACCAACCTAATATACTTTCTATTTAATTAAAAATTAAATAATTAAAATCTATATCTAATTATCATACAAAACCTTTAAAAAATAGAGATCATAAAAATCCTATAATTATAGTTAATTAAAGTAGTTTTAAATAAACTAGACTCCTATTGGACCTTGTCTATTAAATATCTAGCAAAATTACTAACGAGTGAGTTCTCTGAGGAAAATTTTCAAACCACGGTATCACAATAGCTAGACTAACAACTTTAATACGGTGCAAATCCATTGCAAAACTTTCCAGGAAGCCACAGAGGCGCGGGGGGCGCAGGGGGTCGGCGCAGGGGGCGCAGAGGGCGCGGGGGGTGCCTGTTAAAACGTTAATCGAATCTGAACGTAATGGGATTTCTTTCTTGAGGGGCGCATTGCTAAAGGATTAATTTATATCAATTTAAATGGGTCTGATGTTTACAGGATGTTCCGATTTACTTCATAATTTTTATGATTGATTTATTGTAGTAGTAGGGGCTATGTTTCCGCAACTCCACGACTTGGATCACTCCAGCGAGCCCTGCTCTCCAAAGAACTCCAGCAGCCCTTTTATGTTGCTGGTGATTTCTGGGATTGTATTATTGTTTTAATTTTTTTTTTGAAATCTTTAGTAATTAACCATTTAAATATATTGTGTCACGCATGTAAAATGTCCGAAAAATCATTAGACACGACATCGTAGCGAAATCGAGAGACCTTACCTTATTGTATTTATCCGAAATTGATAACTAACACAAATGGAAGTAAATAATAGTCATTAAATATAGGGTTTTCAGCTGTCCATTTGTGACGATGATCACCTCGGTATCCACGCCGCCTCTTCTATTATAAAACGGTGACTAAAAAAAATAAAAAGGTGGGCTATAAGAAAAGTAAATAAAACATGCCGTATAAGGTTCGCAGACCGCTCTTACGGGCCAGTCTAATCCCCTGCGTTTGTTTGCGTCGATCGTAATGTATGTGGGAGCGGACGCACGCGGACAAATTAAGAACGAACGGACCTGTTTGTCCGTTCGTTCTTAATTTGTAAAAATAAATATAGATTTTCTAAAGGGGGCATATGAGCAGCGAGAACACCAAAGTGATGATGGACTCTTGACGTTTTGGGACACCCGCAAGAACATAGGAAATGCAAATGCGTTGCCGGTCTTTTAGAAAGATATAATCTCGCTTCTTGAAGGAGCATAAATCGTAGTGTTTGGAAATACCGCCGAGGACAAGCCGTTCCACGCCGCGATCAAGCGATTGTGTATTATTTTATCCCGAAAACGACTACAATCACTTAAAACTATAACCATATTGTCCCTATTATTATAAAAAGAGACAAAATAATTTAGTTAAATATCGTTCAATTCGATTGAAATAACGTATCCTAAGGTTTTTATTTGTGTGCGGGCCGCGCGGATAGCTCTTGTAATCTGCCCTGGACAGTTTTTGCTCGTCCGCCATCGCCGCTTACAAAGCGACCAATCCTATCATCCTTCTTACATACGAACTCTTTGCTGGTATTACCAGCCAGTGATACTGTGGAATTTATTTTAAAATCAAAAGAAAATACACAGAGACACGTAATTCTTAATTAAGCTATCACTGAGCGTAGATTTATCAGTAATTAGCAATTAATTAAAAAGTTAATTTGTTAGTACTGGCTGGACTGGATTTTTTTTGGATGTGTTTGGATCTACAGACTTTAATTAAGGAGAAACAGGCGAAAAATTAATTAAGGTTTTATTCCTTTTATTTATTTAATAAATATGTTTATAAAAGTTATTAAAAATACCTTTCTAGCTTTATCGTAACGAGCGAGGGAGTTTACAATTCAAAATGAAAAACTCGAATAAATCCAAAACGATCCGATCCTGTTTGCGGATAGAAACAGGAGCTATTTATATTCAAAGAACATTGACACTTGTATACTGGAAATGGCAAGCAATTATTTTATTAAGTAAACGACACCAAGAAGTAAAACTTAAATGATAGTATCACTTGTCTGGCCTGGTTGCAGTGCCGCTGTTGATTAAACTATGACACACATGATTGCACATAAAAAGCTTAAATTAGCGAAAATTTAATCCAATGAACCAGATAACTTTGTCGGCTTAGATGTGTATGTGTCACAGTAGTTATACAAATACATGGATTGCTTAATGTTATACATTACAGACCGATAGTAAGGTATGAGTGAAACTAAATTATGCATATTTTATACATAATTTAGTCCTTCTTTTAATGTCATTTTCTGTCTCCATGTAGGTTTTACATATTCTCTGACAGAACCAACCGATAGCAGCACCTCTCTCGCCGAGCAAGACATCCTTGTAGCAATACCTAACAGTACAAGAACAATCAATGTCACTTCTAGAATGAATAGTTCTACGTCCGAATGTCTGTTAAAATATTGATACAGCACCGCAGAACTCGGCCGAATACGCTCAACAGATTTACCAATTAACAAAACTGCGGTTTTTCTAACAACATTTCCAGATCTGAAATGTAGATATCGACTTTCATCTAAATCTATAGTAAGGTAAATGTACCAGTAATTGATAGTGACCCAGTAATTGATAATTTGGAGTTTGACATCTTATAATAAAATATCTGTTAATTTTATTCATGCTATTTACACATAAAGTTATAATAAAACTATCTGTAATTTGTATTTAAAATCAAAATCAGTGATTTCTATTCATAATACTTATTTATTAATATTATTGCATTATACGGCAGTGCGCGCTCCTCGTTTGTCACTTTTCTTACGTGTTTTGTTAAGAGAGCGTATCGCTTAGCGAGGGTTTAGCATGGAACCAACACTTTTGAATCGAAAAATATTACCAGAACTACATTTTGTTATAGACGTACTCTCTATTGTCTAATTTTCTAATCGATTTTTGAATTATTTATTTAGTTATAACGATTATCAATTACTAGAACCAAAATTGGTCGTTTTCTAGTAATTGATACCCCTTACTAGTTGCATGCTATCAAAATACTATGGAGCGCTCCCGCTATATAAAACATTTTTTGCCTATATTATATTTACCAATATGAAGATTTGTTTTGAACAAATTTATGTTTTGTATAATATTTTATCACAAGCATACTTATGTTTATTATGTATTGAAATATAATATCTATTGGACTTCAATCTTTCTTAATATAATAATATTAAGTTGGTTAAAATAAGAGCAATCGCCTTGTCAATTACTGGGCCACTGTATCGATTTTGCCTTGTCAATTACTACTGCAAACAAAAAGACGCCTATCAATTACTACTGCATTTTCAGAGGTTTGGAAAATAAATCATAAAAATTATTAAAAGATGAATTAAAATAATTTGAGGTATATTATAAGTTGCTTGAAGGACTGGTTAATATTAGTAACTTTTACAAAAGTTTCTACTAGCAATGGATTAAAAGTGACGAAGAAAATAGCGCTTTTCCGCCACTATAGTATCAATTATTGGTACCTTTACCTTATTCCTTTTATTAAATCGTATATTTAATGTTCAAACTATTTTTTATAATTTCGTACTTATTGATTTCAAATGTAGCGCTTTTAGAACAAAAATATAGACTTTCCTTTTTCTTATGGACAGTCAGCATAGTGTCGCATACTATCTCCATACATCTTCGTCAACTCTCATATTTCTGTTGTCCTGCTCCTTAACAAATAGTAAAAATGATCATCATCATCATCATCAGCCTTTTTCTGCCCATTGCTGGACATAGACCTTTTCCAATGCCTTCCACAAAATACGGTCTTCCGTAAATAGTAAAAATGTAACTCAATAATTATTTATAGAAAATTAACAATCATACTGGCAACACGTACGAGTAGCAATCGGCCATGACGGTTCGCTGGTCGTTGCCTAGCAACGCGGCTAATTGGCGGGAAATCGGCAAACGGATTACTGTCACGGGCCGGCGACGCGTGAACCGAATGAATTTCACTCATACAAGCGGCCATTAAATAATGCTTTTATTTACTGTGCGAATTGATTGCGAGCTGTACAAACAATTCAATGACCGTAGGATAAAAACATTTTTGTTATGGCAACATTTTTCGTTTAATAGCGCTAAGAATAATATAGAATAGCTTTGGATAAGTTGTACATATTTTTGAGTTGTATTTCGTTTTGTAGTTTCTGGTGATTTTTTTAGGTAGAAGCTTACTTGTTCCTTTAAATTCTTATGTAGTAAGACCTTCTAATGATATAACTGGACAAAACAATTGCTATTTTGTGTCTTATTGCAAAAACAAAAAAACAAATCAAATATAAACGATTACAAAACAGGTGGCGACATTTGCAATAAAATTAAACGTTCCCTTTTGCTGCCACGTGTCGCGGTCTTTATGTCAAAAACCTGCATATCAGTTGACAATTGGCGCATGTCATGGGGTTGCCCGCTTTGTAACATTGACACCTGCTACAGATTATAATTATAGCATTAAAGTCATCGACTGCGTCAATTAATAAGGATTATAAAATGTTGCCCTTTTCGTACTTTTTATTATTAAAAAAGGCGCAGTAAGTAGGTTAAATTGTTCTTTTAATATTTATTAATGATAAAAAGTATAGCGAGAGTCTTTTTAATACACTAAATAGATTTAAGAGAATTTATTTCATCCTTTTTATAAAAATAAGTAACTAAAAGACCTCAGAAATATATTTACGTTTATCATCAATTTAAACGTTAAAACTTTACAAGATTTCGTAGACAATAAACAATATTGCCAGCCAGTGACATGTGTAAAGTTTTTCTTTCATAGAATTTAACTTTAAGAACTGAAGATTTGTATACATTTAAACAGTGTCTATAACATTTGGCTTATTAACTGGACTATCATAGAGTCCTGTTGGCTGGAGGCGGAGGGGGGAGACGACGTTATCATGCCAATTATAACTCACCGGGCAAATGACGCCGTCATTAACGACCGTTCATAACCGGCTTATCCGTGTAGCCGGGTACAATAAAAGTACCGACATCAAAACAAACAATAAAATTATTTGTTAAAGTATTTAAGATAAAAGGTGAGTGAAAACATATTGTCATATTTACTGTTAATAATACAGTCTACAAACATACAAACTTTAAATCAGAGGCTCCTAAATTGGTTGGACTTATTAACATAACCTATATCTCGACAACCTCGTTATGTTGTCAGAATGGATATAGACAAGAGGACTGAACATTTAAGTATCTGACAGCACTTAGTGTAGATTCCATAAAGTATTTAAGACCCTCTTAGTGACTTTTTTATATTAAAAGTGGCAAACGAGCAAGCGGCCACTTGGATTCGCTGAGATAGCGAAGCGACGGCTGCCCATAGACATCTGCAATTGCAGTTGAGTTGCCTAGTTTAGTCTTCGGAGGAGGAGACGCACAGCAAGTGGATAATTCCTCTCCCTATGCGTCCACTCCCCCGGAAAATCCACTTCTCTTTCCCATCATTTTCTTATAGAAAAAGATAGGAATTGAAAGTGGATTAAAATTAGGCCTCCGGCACCACACTCATGGCACGAAACAAGGAATTGCTTCCATTTGACGCCTGTCTTCTGTGTGGTTGTGGTATTACACCGGGCGAGCCGGCCAATTCGTGCGAAGATGTTAAAGCGGGCTCTACCACTGTAATGACTATGCAACGAAGAATAAAAATAACAGTAAATGTGATGTCTTAAAGAATTGAAATATTTGTTATTAGTATTTTGCTGTCTGTACTGAAGTGGGTGGCACAGTATCTGACCCCACCCACCCTGTTAAACAAAGGCAGGCCAATTATTATTAAATATTGTACGTTGAATTTACGAGCAGCCAAGTTGGTAATTGTCGTCCGGGACAATGCAGCTACGTAATAGTCTATCGAAGTTAATTAGTGTAATTAATGAGTTTACAATCAGAGTAGATAATAAGCGGACCGGTTAACGCTTATCTCACAAAAACTGATATTTTCGCATATTCATTTTAAATTAAGCTGTATAATTCATAAAGGTTTAATATGGATTAAAACAATGCTCAATTTACTGATGTTGGGGTGAACTCTTAATAGTCAACTATTGTGGCTTTCGCCTTTCGTAAAAATTTTGAACCTAATCGAAGGTCGATTGTTCAAACGCTTCAAATCATCGCTTAAAATCTAAATGGTGTCGAAATTAAACGAGATCGCTGTAGAACCTCGAGTTTAATGGACTTAACATATAAAGACGCTCTTAATTTTCTTTAAATTTTGGTCGTAACCTAATATTCCGTAAGAAAACACAAATTAACATGAATAAAACCACGCAATTATAAGCTTTGAAAACGAATTAAATTGCTATTAAAGACTCAAATACTCCTTTTTTTCTTATAATACTATCACTAATGGGACCACAAATACCAAATTAAGTTTATCTTATCACAACAATACTTTGCACAAATGCCACCCTGTAACAAAAAGTGGCATATGGGTGCGTTGTAAATGCCTGTCATTAACAATGCCTCTGTATGGGGTGTACTTCGAATGCCGTTTGTAGAATTCTCCAAGGAACGCTATAGTGTAACATTTATGGCCACTCGTTTATTTTAAATGATGTTAAATTGCGAATTATAATGGATAGGACTATTGTCAAGATAAATTCTACTATAAACAAAAGTTACTGACATATTCTAAGTGATTTTTTTATATTATAAAGTGGCAAACGAGCAAGTGGACGCTGCCCATAGACATCTGCAATTGCAGATGCGTTGCCTATTTAATCTATGGAGGAAGAGACGCACAGTAAGAGGATAATTCCTCTTCCTATGGGTCTCCTCCGCCAAATTATAAGATACTTTATATTTTTAGGCCCCCGCACACTGCAAACATAAAGTTGGCCGACTTTTTATCGGCCAACAAGAAGTCTGATGGGCGCGCAATGCAAACTAAAAGTCTACGACAGAATAAAAGTTTGATAGATGTGCGCACTAACATTCATGAGGCTTGAGACAAAAATTCGGCAGACAAAAAGTTTGCAGTATGCGAGGGCGCTTAGTTTTAAAAGAAAATCATTTATAACAGCGTAATTCCAGTATTAAATACATGTTCTTAGTTGCCCTAAATAAATGTTTTTACTCTATTTGTAATCCATATTAATGATCGAATGTAAACTAACCTAAAAAAGTAGCTGCAATTGTTATAGATCAAAGCTTGATAAATGATCGTAAAAAAGCTTTGCTAAATTTGCAATAAGTATTTATATTTTAATACTAAATAATGATATTGAAAGAATTTATAAAACTCGCTGTCGCTTCCGAGTCCGTCCGCACGGAATTAAAAAACTTAGTGAGTAGCCTACGTGTTCCATCCAGGCTATATTTTACAACTGTGCAGAACATCGAGATCTATTCAGCGGTTCAGGGGGCTACGCAAAGTAGTTTTCGATTGGCGATATCGCAATTGAAACTGACACTGACATTCGATAAGTCATGTGATTGTCACGTGTGAAATATCGAAAGTCATTGTTAGTGTCATACATTTTTGACGTTCGCTATAGAATCGCTTCGTAACTTTGGGTTACCCCCCTGAAGTTACCCTCAAACAAACATCCAACAATATTCGCATTCAACAAATTTCGCATTTATAATACTAGTATGTTTAATACTGCAAAGCTACTTGCATTTAACATTAAAATTATTCAACATTCTAACCTACAAAACTGAGATGTAATTAACAGTTCCAACAGAAGGTAAAATTAAGACATAGTACGTAATATAGGCAGCGTTAGCTGGAGAATTACCTAACAAATCAAAGCCAAGACTCCGCTGCCCCCTACCCTGCAATCAGGGTAACGACAATGTACTGAACTTACCTTAGACATGGCAACACAATCACATCTATGCATCTCTAGAAACATCAGCCAAAGTAACTCCAACCTTATTACAAAGAACTAAGAACTAGTTTTATAATTGTTAGGTACAGAATATTTGGAAGACGGTGCCGCCACTTCATTTGCGAAAATGTTGGCGCGCTCGGCTTAAGTGTTGCACGCTGTTAAATTAATGAGCCAATCTCCGAGCTGGGGTTGCCAGCTCCCGGTGTATTTTACAAGGTGGTAATGTATTTTAGAGCAACGGCTAAGTCTCGATACGAATAACAAAGCTATGTTAATATTATTTAGTTAACAAAGTTCTTTATAAAAGGTACTTGTGACAAATACAGACCATTTATAGGTTTGCGTTGGCAATTTTTAAAAAGAAAATGTCAGCTCATAGAAGTCAAGGTAACTCTAGTAGTCCTAGGTGATCGAGCCTGTCCTACATTAGCAGGAGATTATGCCTTAGTCAACTACGCAGATGGTTTGGTTGAATATACATTTTTGTTAAATATACATGTATTTTTAGATATTCTAGTCTTCAACACTACTCTACTCTTATTTGTGTTTCTCATATTATGCCCACAAATCTTATGGTGATAATGATGAAATCTAGTCGGAACAAATTCATTCCCTACGGTTTCATTAACCCGATGTCACGCAAAAAACAGCCTTACGCCGAAGTACAATCTCCATTTTTATCGCGAACTCGGTTTAATGAAGCATTAAGGTTATATAAATATCAAGATTTCTTCCAATCTTTCTCGTATAGTCTTAATATATATAAATCTCGTGTCACAATGTTTGTCCTCAATGGACTCCCAAACCACTTAACCGATTACAATAAAATTCGCACACCATGTGCAGTTCGATCCAACTTGAGAGATAGAATAGTTTAAATCTCAAATTATAGTCGCAACTAGCGACCCGCCCCGGCTTCGCACGGGTGCAAAACTGATACTAAATACACTACAGAAAAACTGTGAACATTGTATATAACAGCCATACTAACAATAATTGAACCCGTGCGATGCCGGGGCGGGTCGCTATTTTATATAATTTTCCTCTATTATATGTAACATCCGTAGGAAGTAGGGGGGATGGTGTAGTTGTCGACCTACAAACGTGGCAATTAGTCGCTACTGCTGAGTAATGATCATCGGGCCGTGATTAAGACGCCCTTCAAGATATTAAGACCCTTATTACGTGTGTGAGGGCGCGGCAGTGCCCCCGCTGATTACATCCGAGTAGATTATTATTTAAATCACGGGAAAATAAAAACAATCTAAGGTTCAATTGATTAGAATCCTTTTTAACCGACTTCCAACAGAAGATGGTTTTCAAGTCAATGAGTTTTTTTTTATGTATGTAAAAAAATTACGCAGCGAGTTGTGATCCGATTTACGTGATTCTTTTTTTATTCGATTCAAAAGAGCTGCCTTTTTTTCTTGAAATATGTGGAATTTATGTGTGAATTCGCGCAAAATACGCGCTAGTTGAGTTGCAGAAAATGGAGCCCATCATGGGTCGAAGTACAACTACAATAATAAAATTCTGACAATGATAGAGATTACTCTTCCATCGCATTACAAACACGTAATAGGACCACGGCACCTCGTCAGGGGTGCGTAGGTTGATAAGTGGCAAGGTAAAATCTTATTTGTTCACCTTAAACAACAGTTTATTTAGTCCGACCACACAATTAATAAAGGCATCGAATAGATTGGCCTATTCCGAATACGAGGGTAATTTTGAGGTTATTAATCGTCCTCAGAATTTGGTTTCGAGAAAACATTTCACAATATTGCAATGTTTTAAAATAAAATAAAGATTAGGTCTAGCTCAACATATCTAAATACTTATTTTGACCAGAGATATGATGTTTTTACAGACTATTTACTATAAAAAAAGGCTTCAATAACCACTTTTACATTATTCTATATTAATTCAGAACATCCTTGGCTTTTGAAACTTGATTCACTTCCAAAAATCAGGTAAACAGAAGTGATATCAAATTCTCGAATTTGTGTAAAGTAAGTTGTACTGAAATAACATTTTGCGGTTCGTGAACTGATAGTCACTTCTAAAAACTACGACATAAGGTTGAAAATAGCTTGGCAATTGTATACTTTGTACGACTTTAAGGTATTTGGGGGTAAACTCAATCAATTTACAAGTTCTATTTACAGAGGCGAGGGTGCCTTCGGTTCGGAAAACTAGTAAGCGAGTTAGAGAGGTGGTATTTTGCATTCGACTGACTAAATCGATAACTATCAATTGCTGCTTAAGCCTTGTACACATCAGGGGGTTTTCTAAAGTACATTTGCTACGAAACGATTCTATAGAGAACATCAAAAATGTATGGAACTGACAATTACGTTCGATATCTCACACGCGACAAGCACATGACTTATCGAATGTGTCAAAGTGATACATTTTTGTTGATTTCATCAGCGATATCGGCGATCGAAATGTACTTCGTAGCCCCTCTGGATAGTATTTTAGTCCAGTTTTTTATTCCGCGTAGACGTAGTCGCGTGCAACAGCTAGTAATTAAAATTAAAATTTGTATGAACAAAGTAACATTTGTCTCTGCATTTTGTGTCGCTTCAATAATTAATTTGTGAAGTGCGAGGCATCAAAACTGCTTACTGAAAGACACGACTCGAGACTTAGTAGGGTGACCATACAACAAAACATTACTTTTGAGTTTTTTCCTGATTGTAATATTGGGTTGTTCGGAAAGTAATTTCGTTTTTTCCCGTCAGAGGACTTAATTACGTTTTTTCGAAACGAACTTCACACTTAAGCCGCATAACCATTATATGTCTTGAGAGCTGATATTGCAAGGCTTGTGTGTGAAAAAGTTCTATTAATTCTACGCAGTAGTTTTTGGTTGGTGCCCTTTTAAATATGGAGAGCAATAAGCAGCATTTTCGTCATATTTTACTTTTTTCCTTCAGAAAAGGTAAAAATGCTGCCCAAGTGAGAAAAAAATTGATGGATGTGTATGGAGAAGGCGTGTTAACAGTACGTGTAAATAAGACATGGTCACACTATTTGCGCGGTTAGTAATAATATATGAATGCATTACGCTACACGTGTTTGTATGTATTATTCATACGGAACTTCGCAAATGTCTCGGCCGCGATTCACACAAACATACACAGAGAATAATAAAATCTAGACGAAACAACGTAGCAATATATCACTAGATTTTAAAGCATGTTTTAGAAATGATAATTTTCCCGCCTCCTTAGAACTGTCGGAACTTAAATATTTCACTAATATGTATAGAAAAATATCCTAAAGATAAACACAAAGAATTTAAAACTTTTAATGAACCAAAGTTATTAGAAAAAAAACACGCATCTGCAATTGTAGATGTCTATGGGCAGCGGTCGCTTCGCTATTCCAGCGAAGGTGAAAGCTTCGTCGTTTGCCACTTTTATAAAAATAAAAATAAAAACTTTTCATAATGAATTATTAATATACTAACACTTTAAATGCCGATTATTTTCGTGTAGTAGCGTTAACTTGCAGTCGATAGCAGTGAACGTGTTAATTCAAAATTGAAATGGTATCGAATATATCAAAGCGTTGTTGGGCGACACCCTCTTAACTCTATCCGGCACTTAGTAATTTCGTCTAATCCGATACACAAGTTTTAATACCCCGGCCCCACTCGGCCGCCGGGAAAAAAGGGACTACGTGTTAAGTCCTCTCTGTGAAAAACTGCATCAATTCACACGCTCGCATACATACGTATAAGTGTTTGAATTTGAAAAGAGTTTATTTCTTTATGATTTTTATTATTTAATGAGTAAAATTGATACAGTGTTTTAAGTCGGCAGATACAGATGTACAAAATGATACGGCAGCACGGCAGCAGCTTATATACGAGTACATTTAATCGTTGGTAACTTTATGCATTCTTAAAACTTACTTTACCTAAACTATTTACATATTTAAAATTAACGTAAATATCTTTATGGGATTACATCGTTATTACATGTTCTCGAGCGATTCTCTTATGTCTTTTTCACTTAACTTTTTTATTAATAAAAGGCAATCGTTGTATGGCCATTATGCCGCCAAAGAGTTCCGATATTGACTGAACAACAGATGTGTGTCAGTTTTAACTGCGGAGTCGAACTGTACAGTTAAAACTGGACTTTTGTAGTCGGCTTAATCTTGCGTTTACTTTGTTCCTTATCATATGTCTGCAAGGAGCTTAAAGTTACGTGGTAAGTTTTTGCGTGTGTTAGTACCATTGTACCATGCTTGTACCCTGTACATTTTTTTTAAACGTCAGGAAATGCATTTATGCACCCCTACGCCGGGCTGTGCAATGGCGTAGAGAGTGTGGGACTCGCCGGCCACAGAAGGTGACCAGAATACCCACTAAAACCTGACGGCCCTCACACGTATTACGGCGGGGTCGCGGGCACTATATTTCGTCCGCGACAAAATATAGTGCCAAAAATATAGTATGTACCCTGTACATAGTTTAAGACCAGGTATATGTATTTTATGCTAATTTATTAATAGAGTAATCAATAATTTCTTGTTTCATAATTAATTAATAACTTACTTTGTACCAATCCCGTCTGTAAAGTTAAAAATATAACTCCCAAAGGCTTTGGGCCGAAGCATTCAAATCAGGGGGACTACCTAAAGTAATTTTCGATTGGCGATATCGCTGATGGAATCGACCAAAATGTATAAACCTGACAATTATATTCGATAAGTCATATGATTGTCACGTGTGAAATATCAAACGTCATTGTCATTTTTATACATTTTTGACGTTCGCTATAGAATCTCTTCGTATCGAATGTACTTTGGAAACTCTGTACGAAACTCCTACGAGTACGATTACAATTGAAGTCTGCCTAAACTCCGGTGTCGAAAGTTAACAATGTAATTTTTCGTATCGTATAAACCGTAACCGCGATCAACAAAAGAAACAGAACGAAACTTGAACCTCCTCCTACACCCTCCCCATAGGGAGGAGGGAGTCGCTCGTTACCATTCATAATTCAACCAAAACTCAGCGTACGTTTTCCCATTAGAAAATTTTATTAGGTTTTTATTGTTGATAGGGATGATATAACAGATCTCTATTTTAGATATTACTAGCGACCCGCCCCGGCTTCGCACGGGTGCAACTGTTCTTAGTATGGCTGTTATAATCAACGTTTATAGTTTTTCTGTAGTATATTTAGTATCAGCATTGTACCCAGGCGATGCCGGGGTGGGTCGCTAGTGTATTATACATGAAAACCTTCCTTATCACTCTATCTATTAAAAAAAACCGCATCAAAATCCGTTGCGTAGTTTTAAAGATTCAAGCATATATAGGGACAAACATAAAAAAGCGTTATTGTCTTATACTATGTAAGGATAAGGATTAATCAAGTATTAAATACCAACTTTGATGGCTCCAGATTTCTTTTGATGTAAATTTAGGAAGATAACAAAGACGTATTTTAGTTTTTCAATTTTCCTGTTGAACATAAACCAGTATTACGTCCATATAATTTTTTAACACATTTCGATTCTTCCTGGTACATCACTACGCCAACCACCCTAGCGTCAAAAGTTCCCGCGCTGTGGTATTTGACAGGTCGCGAAAAAGGGAAACAGGATGCGTTCGTGAAACTCGTTTTGCTTTTTAATAATTTAAAAATAAGTCGCGATTGCAACATCCAGTTAGGAAAATGTTAATGTATTAAAAAGTTTTAACCCGCATTCGTTCTAGGTTATAAAAAGATAAACAATTTTGTAGAACATACTTTTTATCTATAAAGAGGTGCATTTGATAAATATTCATATAAAACGACAAACTGTTACTTGTAATTTTAATCAATAGAGGGACAAACATCTAAATTAGGTACCTATCTAGTCCTTATCCTTATCCTTACATAGTATAAAACAATAACGCTTTTTATGTTTATCCCTATATATGCTTGAATCTTTAAAACTACGCAACAGATTTTGATGCGGTTTTTTTTAATAGATAGAGTGATTCATAAGGAAGGTTTTCATGTATAATAAATTCACAATATAGTAGAGTAACACTAATAATTTAGAGGTTTTTAATATGATGTAGTAAATTAACACATTTTTAGCGCTTACATTGCAGACGCTGCAGTATTTGCTATCAACATTATACCGATTTGCACCCTCGCGAAGCCGCGGCGGGTCGCTAGTTTTTGATAAAGTAATACCATATTGATAATAATATTTTCAATGTATAAAAATAACATTTCATCTAAAACGCTATTCTAAATAAAGTTACGACACTAAATTTATATTTAATACAAGTTGAAGTACATTATTTGTAATATTCCTTGCCTTAGCTTGAAGAAACAAATTAGTCGGAAAATGAAAACGGCGCGTCCTTTGCGGCCGAGAAGTTAATTTGTGTCTTGGAACATGGTGTCAAAGATTATTGTTATAATAAAACGGAATGACATTAGGTATCATACTTCCTACAACTAACTCCCAAATTACCATTTAAAAAAATGCTTTTCAACTTAATAGTGGTGACATTGATTAGTCTAAATTTTATACAAAAAAAAAAGTAACAGTTTTGCCTCAGATCGAGAGGAAAGAATCTTTAGACTTTTTTATGTATAAGGAAGTACTAAACAATTTAATTCGTTGTTCGCATTTACGCTCAGGTATCTTTAAATAATCATATTAATACTTTATTTATTTAAAACGGCTAAAAACTCAAGTGTAATTTTCGGTGAACGGTACCGACTAGTTTCGAACTCTTCGGGAGTCCATCATCAGAGCGAGTAATGTCTCACTAAAGTTTTAACAATTTAATCATATTAATTATAAAAAGTTATCAAATTGTATATTATCTGGAGAAGCTAAGTGAAATTTCAAGTTCATAAAAACAAAAAGTAAAAACTCATCAAGTACAGTTTATTTTAAACATACATAACCTAAAAATAAATAAAAAAATATGTAATTTAAAACGTGTAAATGTTGTTTAATCTTTGACGCAATAGGTAGATGTGGCAGTCGAGGGACTTGCTCGACTTGATTACACTAAATTTTGGCGAAATCATTCTCGGAGAATTTCCAACGCGACTAACTTCAAAAGGGACGTTGCGAAGTTTGATACCGACAGACATTTCTACAAACTTTACTTTACTAAAATAATATTCAAGTTATAATATCAAAATATTAACAAAACTCTTTAATGAAATGAAGATTAAAATTACATTAGGTAACTTATTCCATTTCAAATAGTGTTTAGGAACACGAAATCTTAATATTCATGAAATAAAACAAAACGTTATATTGTCTTGCCACAAATTGTTTGGTATCTGTTAGATTAATAATTAGTATGCCTGCTTAAAATTAGTGTCATAACCTCTATTGTTTAAAAAGGTGTCAACTACAAAAATGTATAGATTTAGAAACATCCCAAGCTTAATTTGAAGCACAGCTTAAATTAAGGTTGCCTGTTAAAACAATGTTTAATTTGAAGTGTGTGCTATTATAATTTGTGTCAACCCTGACCGGCGAGCTCTATTAATTAAAACGCTGTGTAAACCGAGCTTTATCGTGCGGCGGCCGCGGCACCCAATTAGAGAGCGGCCAACGCGCGCCAAAAATTACGCGCCCTAACGACTCCCGCTTATTTTGACAAACGACCGGACCGAAATCATAGACAATCGACTGTGACAGATTACACTATTATAAAATATAGATATTTTATACGATTGTCTATGCTTTTAAATTATTGTAATCATCGTTATGCTTTGTTTTCTGTGTTCGTTTTAAGTTTTTAAATGACATTGGAGTTTTGTTATTTTAATAATTTCGATGTGTTCATTTTATAATAAGTTTTAGCAATTATCCGATTTTATAAATCTCAAGATAACTGTTTAAATATAAGTTTAAGTTTGACTATTGTGTTTCATATCATAAAATAATTAAATTATCGTCGAGTAGACGGAAAAGAGCTACCTGGATTATGTTAATACATGCTTATGTTAAAAAACCATTTTATGTGTTAATATTCCATTACAAAAATGACGTATTAGAATGTAGAGATATGATAAAATATTGCTTGTTTAACGTAATAACATTCCATTCATCAGTTGAGACAGTGCTAAAGACCGACGGCGGGCGGAGGGCGGAGGGCGACGGGCGACGGGCGACGGGCGACGGGCGACGGGCAGAGATAACCGCGCAGTAAACCCACGACAATGCCGGCCTCGCACTCAATAAAAGATGATAACACATGAAATATGAACTGACGACACCCCTCACACCATCTCACAACACAAACACAAATATCCACCTTAACACCAGCACCTAAAGTACAAAAACCTTCACCAATCTCTTCCTATTAAGACTCTTCACAAGGAAGACTCTCACAAGCATAATAAACTAATGCCAACGAAAACAAACCACAGCCCGATCATGAATACAGCGAATTTCGCCAAGGGAAACAATCCAAGTTACAACGTTTTGGAACGCAGCCGGCACGGCGCGAAACAAAAGCGCGGGAAGCGACGCCATTGGCGGAGGAGGTAGGCGGACGCTCGCATAATATGGCGGAAATATTACCGGCCGAGGAGGTGTTCAAGGTGCAGTAGGGGGAAGGGAACGGGGGGCGAATGGAGGCTCCCCAGGAGAGGTTAATTACCCACCGGCCGATAAGGCAGCGGATCGCTAATTACGTACTTATGGCGGACTGAAATTAAGTTATCGTTGCCGGGAAAACGACGCTCGCTTTGTTTGCGTTCCGTTTTACGGATAGCGTGTAGTCTGCGGCGCTCCAGAGTAATGGAACAAAATTGGCGGCCGTTCAGTTTTATCTTTCGAGTCTTAGAATGTCGCGCTTCTAGATAATGGTATCATTGTTCGAGCGAGCGGCTCCCGGGGCTCCTTTTAATCGTTTACTTAATTCTCCCTTTGTTTCCTATTCAAGGATCTCTTTCTTGAATTGAGCGTTAATCGTATTTTATATCTGAGATAAAAACTTTATTCGAAGACAAATCGCATTAAACAAATTAGCATTTTGAATTATGTAAGAGATATTTACGCATACGGGAGACGCGAAAAAGATATTTCTACGGCCACAAACAACACGGCTGGCAGCTGAGCTTCCAAATAAAAAGTAATAAAATGAAAAGACTCCGTCGACAAAACGTAGACGCTTACATACGCGTAAAAACTCAATCGGAGTCAATTTTTTTACAGATCGGAGTTTATTTATAACAAAATAAGGTTGAAAATCGAATGAGATGCGAGTTTGTTGACAGCAGATTGTATTTTTGTAGGTTTATACATATTTACCACAAAAGCGGCTCAGCGAGAGATCGCGGGATCCGTTCGCCGGTTTTATTTTTCCAAGCTCTAAATGGAGTCGGTGGAGCATTTAAATAAGCCTCGCCGCCTCAAGTATGGTAATGTTAGTAATACTCGGAAAGAAACAGCGCGATGTCGTTTCAACTGACGGCCATTTTGAATTTTTTTTGGTAGACTTTGTCTTCGCTGTTGGTATTTCTTTAAAACCGTAGAATAAAGATTTTATTATAACTTTAATAATCTTACAATTACATACTTACCTACATTCTTCTTTTCACTCCTAGTTATAAGTAGGGCTGACAGGGCACCAAAAAGTTATTAAGGACATGGGAGTTACCCAAATTAAAGCTATAAAGCGATTCAATAGCGAACATCAATGTATGAAACTGACAAACATGTTCGATATTTCACACGTGACAAGCACATGACGTATCGAATGTCGTTGTCAGTCCCATACACCTTTGTGGGTTCCATCGGCGATATCGCCAATCGTAAAGTGCTCTGGGTAGCCCCCCTAGGCGGGTTATTCAAAGTATCTTTCGATTGGCGATATCGCCGATGTAATTGACAAAAATGTATGAAACCAACAATGCCATTGGACGTATATGCTTGTCACGTGTGAGATATTGAACGACATTGTCAGTTCCATACATTTTTATGTTCGAAATCAAATTGCTTCGTAGCGCATGTACTTTGGGTGACCCGAATATACTATTAAAACAACGTAAATTCCAATTTACTATAATGCTCTATCTATATTAGCACTAAGTCTGTGGTATTTAATTTTTAAACTATCAGATTAATAATTAAAAGATAAAGATAAAGATAGCTTTATTTCCCTTTACACACAATAATTACATTACATTTGACAGTAGAATTAAACTTATATAATATATGTGAACTACAAACTAATATGTACAAACAAAATTATAACTTAAATTACAGATTTGTTAGTTTTGTTAGTTACTGTATATTAAAAAATTAAGAAAATAGTATGAAAAACAAGTATTAGTATGGTTAGTGCGCGTCTTCTGTATTCTCCTGTCCGAGGTCAGTCTGGTCCAGCAGGGTCCAGCGATCTTTTTAATATCGTCGCACCACCTTAATAATTACGATAATTAAATAAATTATAGTATAACCAAAAAAAGTAGAAGTAGCACTTTTAATTGGTCTCATTCTATAGCCTTATTAATCAAACATGTGTTAAGAAATGTCACCATATGCTATACAAAAGGAAGCCGATAGTTTTTGCTTATTAATTAGTTACAAATTATGAAGAACGAAAAAACGTTGTCTCGTAAGCGGCATCTTCAGATCGGTGTGGTATGGTTACGCATGACCACTTAAAATGTGTTGAAGATCTTCGTAGACTGTAATTTGTAAGAAAAATGTTAGGAATTTCAAGATTTATATTTAGTAATTTATTTTCAACTAGCGTCGCGTTCGCAAGGGTGCAAATATTGTTAGTATGGCTGTTATATACAATGTTCACAGTTTTTCTATAGTGTATTTGGTATCAGTTTTGCACCCGTGCGAAGCCGGGACATGTCGCTTGTGTATTATAAATGAAAACCTTTCTTATGAATCACTCTATCTATTAAAAAAACCGCATCAAAATCCGTTGCGTTGTTTTAAAGATTCAAGCATATATAGGGACAAACATAAAAAAGCGTTATTGTTTTATACTATGTAAGGATAACGATGAGACCAAGGCACCGTATGCAATAAGCCAAAAAGTTGTCTATACTAATATTATAAAGAGAGACACTTTGTATTTTTATATGTATTGAAATAACTCAAGAAGTACCTATTTCAAAAAATGTTTTACCATTAGATAGCTACATTTTTCTTTTAACATAGGTTATATTATTTAATTCCACGCGGACGAAATCGTGGACAACAGTGGTTTATTAATAAATTACATAATTTTCGCAGCTATTCCTAGGCGATATTTGATTCATGACCTTATCGAGCTCAAGAGCTTCTACTGTTATAAATTACAATACAATCCTTAAGCAGAGTGTATGTTTAAGTAAAGGAAAAAATCAAAAATAAGATGCAAATATACACTTTTAAATAATAACCTAGCTTGTTATACTAAACACTTCTAAAAATGTATTTATAGCGCTACTAGTGGCCCGTAAAGAGCGTTCCATCCCACGCTCACTTAATTAGCTTCCGTAAGCTGTAAATCTAAAGCACCACGCGCCGACATCAACGCTATGCTCTTTGATCGCGGTGCAAGTGAAACGGAACGTTGCAGCGAACGAACCAAATGAACGTTCCATTTTTGAACGCAGCGTTTAATGTCAAATGTGGCGGCAATCGGGCCGGTTAGCGTTAATTACTTCATTATGGGACAGTTGTTTGCGATTCGAGATTAAAATATGTACATATACGTACTTTTAAAACATTTCTTTAGCAAATGTTATTTTTAAACACAATGCGGACAGCTCGGGACGAAACAATACTTTCAGCAAAGATAGATAGAGGTAGATGGAACACTCGAAGCCTAAAAGTAAGGCATTTTCTTTGACCTCCGGAGGTCTCACGTAGGGAGATTTCCCCTAGTGTTGACCTCTAAATTACATTTGCCGACATAAAAAGTCGACGGAATGTAACCTCTTTTCCCATATTTAATTTTTATTTCATAGTATTTACTAAAGTTTAATATTATAATTAATCGAGACATTTTTAAAACGCTTATTAAAAATTTATGACAACCATAAAACAAAAATGGTCTTTGTTAAAAATTGTTTGGATTTAAATTGTTTTAAATAAAATAATAATAATAAAAATCAATAATTAACGTTTTAATGAATGTTTTAGTTTATTTTACTGTTTATCTTTAAAAAAAACACACATTTTCCTAAACTTGGGAATCTTTTTCATGATACTGAAATTAGATATAGATAGAAAGTAGTCATTTGAGTACCCGTGTTCATAAGTCTGTTGTAATTGGATATCACATTTCAAAACTGAAGCATTGCAGAGATCTAGTATCGGACAATTGTAATGCAAAATCCAATGGCAAAGCGTTGAACTAAATTAGACCACTACTATTTTATCAACTCGAATATATTACTCGAAAATAACTTAGCGATTGTAATAACGTAGCACTTTTGTTAGTCAAGCTTTGATAGCTATATTTGTAGATGAATGCTACTTTTTTATATTAAAAAGTGGCAAACGAGCAAGCCGCCAACTTGATTCGCTGAAATAGCGAAGCAACCGCTGCCCATAGACATCTGCAATTGCAGATGCGTTGCCTACCCTTAATATACGGAGGAGCAGACGCACAGCAAAAGAATATATTTCTGATCTGGTTATCACGTGGTTGAAGGTCTTTGTTCTACATCTTCCTACCCATTAAGATCAATATAATTGAAAATTATCACTAAAAGATTAAAAAAAAGGTTTTGACCCATGATGGGGTCCTTTTTCCGTAACTCCACGACTAGCGCGTATTTTGTGTGAATACACATACAATATCTTTGAATTTCTTCGCCGATATGCGCAGGTTGCATCACGATGTTTTCCTTCACCTAAGAGCGTCGGTAAATATGTACTTATGAAATTCGAAAATCGAAAAACACATATTGGTAAATGGCGGGATTCGAACTTGGTACCTTCAGTTTACAAGTCAAGAGCTAAACAAACCCCTGAGCCACCGAAGCTCTAAAATAATCGCTAAATAATTCAAATCTTTATAGATGGCGATAAATTCACAACTTAGGTAATAAAAATATACTTAGACATTTTACTTACTTTAAAATCATATCTACTAAGTAACAATTATTCAAGATGCTCTACTGCTTCCCTTGTAAACTGGCCATGTCTCGGCACTACGAAATGTTTATATAAAAAAAATTGTTCGTGGTCGTTTAGACGTTTTAGAAGCTCTCACCTTAAGTAACTCTGGTCTAATATAATAATACAGTACATATCTGCGAAGAAATTCAAAGATATGTGTATTCACACAAAATACGCGCTAGTCGTGGAGTTGCGGAAAATGGAGCCCATCATGGGTCGAAACCTTTGCCTTTTTTTCTTTACAGTACAAAATATTTAAAGGTACATTATTTAGTATTTAAATCAATGGTAAAGCGTAGCGTAACTAATTAGTTCGGTTATCGCACGCGACGCGGCGCTGTAATCGTCCTATCATATCAATCAGTCGGCCAGAAACAATCAATTAGAAAACGATCCCCATTCAATTATTTCCCGCGTCCCAATATCCCGGTAGCCCGCTATCTGTGCGTAATTGCCTCGCACAGACCTAGGGGCGGATTGGAGGTGACATTACGTGCTGCATTACTACATAGAGTAATGTCTATTGCTATCAAAATATAGAATAGAGTTCTCAATTCATGAGAAATAGGATTGAAAAAAATGCTATCATTGTGATCAAATATCGGTTTTATCAGAAACTCGTCCGCGTGGAATTAAATAATATAGCCTATGTTACTCGGGGATAATGTATAATAGCTTTCTAATAGTGAAAGAATTTTTGAAATCGGCCTAGTAGTTGTTGAGTTATTTCAATACATACAAAAATACAAAGATTCTCTCTTTATAATATTAGTATAGATATAGATAACCTTAACCAAATATATCTAAGGCGGCAATTGATTGGCGAACTGGATAAGATTTCGACCAAAATTGTAACCAGTAACTTACAAAACACATAAACTGGGGTACAAAATACGTAGATTAAAAATGTTTAAAGTTACACTAAATATGTCTTTTACAAGATAAAATTGTAGATAGGAATTCTTCGGTTAGTTTATTAAAAGTTACTCTATGGTTGATGGAAGCTATATTTAGTCTGCTATAAATATATTGCTATGAGAATACGTAATAAGTTCCATCAAGTCTCGTCACCTGAGTCGCGGACAGGCGTGATGGATGACCGCCATTGATGGCTATTCTCAATTCCTACGCTTTGTATTTACTATTGCGTAACAAATAAGGGGAAATAATTACATAAAGATTACATAGTATTACAAATGTGTCTTTTTTATCCTATTTTAAATTCTAAATGTAAAGTAAATGATATTTTGTAATGAAAATAATAAGTCGCTATAAAAATTAGATAGTGAAAAGCACAAAGTCTTAATTTTTTTTCATGTTTATTAGAAATAACTAAAAAACTACTTTATAGTTTTTTTTTTCTAAATTAAAATGGGACTAAATGGCAGCTATTTTGTATCAAGACAAAAAAAGAATCACGTAAATCGGATCACAACTCGCTGCGTAATTCTTGTACATACATTAAAAAAACTCATTGACTTGATAACCTCCTTCTGTTAGAAGTCGGTTAAAAATAGGTAGTCACAAAATTTAATGTAGTCTTAATAAAACTAATCAACGCTAAGCACTGTTTGAATAATTTAGACGCTCATATGCCCTACAAGGGCAATTTACTTTCATTAAGCCGAGTTCGCGGAAAAAGGAATAATTTGCTTCGGCGTTTGGCCGTTTTTTTGCTTGTCATCGGTCTAATGAAGCGGTTTTATACGGTTATTATAATGTAACTTTTTAAAGACATGTAAACTTTTTACTAAATAAATAAAACAATAATTATGTCATTGTCCGTCAAATAAATAGATAAAAATATTTAAAATGTCACTGTTAAATCTCTGTTTAGGTCACAAAAATGTATAAGTTCCGAAATATTGAATTTTAATTGTATGCAAAATAGAATGATAGACAAAGTTCCTTCAGGAAATGTACACGGCGGTCGTTTTAACCATCGGCTTGATTATTGTTCTGGCTATACTCTTCTTTAAGCGGTCCCCCAAAGAGGTTCGAATATACATTTATTCTATAGCTCATTAAGCCTTGTTGTTGATAGTATTTTAGTCGAGCAAGTAGTAAGTATCGGAACAAAGTATTTATTAATCTACTAAAATGTTGCTGTTCGGACACGTATAGTTACTAAATTACTTACTACTCAACTAGAATACTATCCTGGTGTGTTCAAGGCTTTAGAACTTGCTGTCGCCCTCGAATCCGTCCGCGTGGTAAAACTTTATAAGTAGTATGTGTTCTTTCAGACTGGTCTCTACATCAATACCAAATTTCACCTAGATCCGTTTAGCCGTTTCGGAGATATCTTCTATCTATCCAACCATCGTAATTTTGAAATTTATAGTATTAGAAAGAAGTATCTTTGGTCACAAATATCGTCCATTTTAATTTGATTTTCATTATACTTAGCATGTGTTAAACATAATAAGTACTTTGGTGTTTAGCCAACTTTTTCTTACTAAAGGAAGTAAACGAAGAGCGGATTGCCTAAGTAATGTAATTGATCCTTATGTCGTGAACCTGATGATAATTATGTCGAATAACATCTATAGATTCTGATTCTAAATGAATTGTATATTGTGTTAGACGTAATCATCCCCAACTCCCACTACAAGTGCTAAAAATGGGGCCGTAGAAATGTGGCCACTTTTCCTCGGACAAACTGAGGTATCTAATCTCAATACAGAAATCTGATCATAGTTATATTGGACCTCTATATGACCTTGTTAATCTTTACACAAAGTTGTTGTTCTCAGGAGTCACCCCGTGCGCACCACGTTCCGCGCATAGAGCCGACGTTCACGCCTAGTGCGCCCGTACAGCTGGTGCACCGGCTTTGCCCCCATCATAATGTGGTGCAGCGCTTCGCCGTCGAGCAGAAAGACAGCCTCGATGACCACCTGGACGTGCTAACACGCAAGCTTGCCGAGAAGGTAATATTCTTAATATGATAAGAGACAAACGAGTTCTAATCCTTAGAGATCATTGTCGTCCACAGACATACGCAGTACCCGTGGAGAATATGGATTGGCAGACATTTGATGAGGTATGCTTCGTAGACTTCACAGCACGTCGAGCACAGATTTCACAGCACGTCTATAAATTGTTACATAATTGGTAACAAATGAGCAATCGACCTGCGTTAATAATGTAGCAATCGGTGCCAAAATTAAAACTTTTTGATCTATTAACTATAACCAATTCTTGCGTTTCCTATTATAATATAATAGTGTTCAATGTAGGAAACGAGTAACGCGCACGCGCGAGGCGTACACTCACGATAGTGCCAGTTTCGATACGATCACACAGTCTCTACTGCGGCGATTACTGACGAAACTGAATTTTCGATACCTTACGACGTTGCTCAACTGTAGATTCAATTATTTACGTTTGGTTATTTTGGAAACTATAAGGAAAAATAATTTTTTTATTTACTCATATGAAAATATAGGTCAAAATAAGGTTTTTAAAACAATAAAAAAAATTGCGATTTTGCACTATCGATACAATACGTAGGCGCCGTCGATATGTTAAATAAAGAATGTTATAAGTAATCAAAGATATAAATGGTGAATTCACCAGGTGATATAAATAATAGCTACCTACACAAGGTTAGTGTTGCCAGTGTTCATATCAGAGAACTTCTGGGGACTTTGTATGTTACCAGGAGGGAAAACTGCGGATATCAAAATCGAAAATCCGCGAGACCCAGAACGAGATCGACAACTTGCATGCGATAGACCACCACGTGCGTCAGAAGTACCGCGACGTCATGGACTCTCTTCGCACGGACCTGCTCAACAACGAGACCGAATGCAAGCGGATACAGGACCAGATTGAGTGGGTCTCGCACAGGAGAGCCGAACTGCATGACGAGGTGACATACGAAAAGAATTTCTTCAACTTTACGTCTTCATTAGACCGATGTCACGCAAAAAAACGGCCTTACGCCAAAGGCGGACCTCTGTCTAGTGAAGCCATAAGGTTACTGTACCTAATGCACTGATCTTTACACATGGATGGGTTATTAGGTGTAGTATTTCGCCATTTTTGCGCTAAAGGTAATAGTTTGGCGGTAATGAGGAATCAAACTAATAGAGATTAAACAACTGGCAGTTAAATCAACAGGCCCGTTAGTCTGATCAAAGCAGAAAATGACATCTATTTATAGAGATCAGTGCCGTAATGATGTGCTCATGTTTATTATGTAACTTCAGACTATTTGGAAATGTTCGGGGTATTTTTAATATTTTATATAAATATAGGTATGATGATAATAATGTGGGCAATACTTTAGGAATCGCAAGACCGTCGGGGACAGAGCAATCAGCGTAAACAATATCAGGATTTAGATGAAATTTACAGGTTAATAATATTGATTGGTATATAATATATTGACGTTTGAACTCATCGACAATTTTTTACGTAAGAAATATGATTTCTAGACGATTAACACGTTTACTGCGGCGAGTAAAATCATAAGTACCGAGGCAGGCCGATATCGGCCTGACACGCAGTGAGCGTGTTAAATAGACATTTCTTCAATGCTTTTTAGTTATGAATTCTTGAGTTCATTTGAGTCTCAACGTACAATCATAGGCTACATCATAATTTAGAACACAAAATGATGCAAATATTGGCATTCCGAACTCTAAAACTATTAGGAATATTACTACTGCTCAAAGTCTTTAGGTGGTCACTAAGAAAGCCCCTTATCGTAGATTTAGTATGAGATATTTAAACTAAGGGGGAATTTAAGTAACCATTAAAAGACTCTGAGTATGAGAGGTGATTTATTATCTACTTATGTATAATTTTAGGTCCGGCGAGGTCAAAAGCTCTATGGTGAAGCTACCCTCAAATTAGCCAGCAACTTGGCGAATATTCAAAAGATGCGAGAGCTGAAAGTGACCGACAAGCCGTTCACGAGGGGCTCCAGTGAGTCGCTCGTTCAGAGAAAGGAGATGCACATCCCCAACGCATGTTCAGTAGCTACCACTATAGTAAAATCTAATCCTTCGACACCGGAACCCTTCCCACATTTCAATATGTAAAACTTGACAGTTAAAAAAAATACATTTTGGAATGATTTATATTTTTGACAAATTTTATTAATTTATATATCATATTTTTTATTTATAAAACTATTAAAAGGCATTTTTGTAATTGGTTTTTATTTGTAGACTTATCCAGCAATATGAAGATCAGTTTTGCTAATGTTAGTTGGTCTGTAAAAGGCAAAGGCCATCTAATATCGGCCGATATGCTAATTTGCCTCCTTATGCTATCAAAATAGGTAAACGTAAAACTTAAATGTGATATTTTTATAAACTCTACACAAAGGGGAAGCTTACCTAAAAAATTAGCTAGCCACGTTAATACCCCAAATGTATCCGAAGAGAGACAACAACCGCAGTCCCTCCCCCCTTTTATATCTCGTTAATTCGGAGGGTTAAAATCCCCGAAAAAGTGAGCACTTGCCTTGTTTACAAGGTTTTAGATTTTAATTTAGATTGGGGTCGATGTTTTCGCGCGCAAAATGACGTAAGCGTCAGCCGCCATTGCTAGTGATTTGGGTTCTTTTACGAGGGCGTTTCGGTCGCTGGGTTTTTTATGAGGGGTTCGTGGAGCGGTATCCATTAAGATGGCATTCGTATGTGATCACCTAATACAATATCATCAAGTCCCCGCCAGGGGGCGCTTTGTGAATAATTTCGCGGCAATCTGGCTCGCATTTGCGACGGAGTTTTGATGATTTTAATTTCATAATTATATTGTATGAATGTTACATTCACACAATATAATTGTTTTAATTTTTTTTTTATAAAGTGAAGTGCTCGGTTTTGCATAATTTTAAGTATAGTCTTTTGTATGAAAGAAATATTACCTTACCGTTTTCTACTAATGAACATGGTTACCGTCGCGTTCTGAATTCCATTGGGCATTTTTGAGGTTATAAATAAGTTTAAAAATAATAATAGGCTTAATTTGACGCAAAATACGCATCACTCATGTAGTTGCGGAAACATAGCCTCTACTACTAGGTTTTATGCGCGCCATTTTTAATAAAAAAAATTGCAAAATTAGTAAAATGGCGAATTAAAAGAAAACAATATAAAAAACGCAAGGCAATCAATTAGCATGGACATTGCTTACCCTATTGACATACAAGCTTGTTTGTCCAAGCAATCTAACAGCCACTCGGCCCCCGGCGAAACAAACAAGCGCAAAGAAAAACAAACAAACGAACAAAACTCTATTTAATTTGTTTGAACAGAACAGATGTGATTGTGGCCCTGTCTACGAATTGACTGATGGCTATTTTAATTTAAAGGAGATGGATAGAGAAAAAGAAAGAGAAATAAAATATTTTGATACTGTACGGCTCGATTAGACCGAATTCGTGATAAAAAAAGTAGATTTTGCTTCGGCGTAAGGCCTTTTTTTGCGTAACACCAGTCGTAATGAATTCGTAGGGATACAAATTGTCTATGATAATACAACTTCTAATGAACTTTAATTAAAAATTATCAATTTACATAGATGGCAGATTTCGGTAGCTTATAAGATCAAACAAATCAAATCATTAATAGAAAATTAATTAAAAATCTAACTATAATGAACATTTTATTTTATAGAATTTGATGTCCAGTATAAAGACTGCTAATCCTGAAGACGACAGCTTCAATAATTTTAATTCCCGAAGGCAAAGGGTGGAAGTCAACAAGCCAGAAAAATTGAGCCCCGCTAACGATTTCGATTAGCTTAACAAACTCTTAAGTAATTAAGATTCCGTTTACAGAGTCAATTTAATTAATAATATCTGACCTGGATAAGCGAGAATCCAAGGGACCGTTGTCTCGCTTATAGAGGTTTCTCGCTTATGGAGGTAGGTCGTCGGGACCAGAGAATGAATCTCGCTCATAGAGGTTTCTAGAGGTTTATAGGCTTATCGAGGTTTGACTGTTGAAATAATTGTATGACCATGATAAATAAAAAATAATAATTTGATTCTGGTCTCTCTTATATAGAATTTCGATTTCATGGGACTTTGGGCATAATTATTGGCTACTAACGTATTGGTCAAAAATGTTCCAGCAATTTTCTTAAGTCAATGCCAGAGTTCATAAATCTTTCGATTAAAACTTGTGCCCTTTATAATTTGCAATAAAGAAAGATATAATGTCGGTTATACTTGTGAATATCGTTGAGACGCAAATAAAATATGAAACAAGAAAAGTTTTTGTACATAAAAAAGGCGGCAAACAGCGAGGGGACGCCACTCGCCTCTACTAAGCGACACACCACCGAGTGGAATACCGGGTGGACTTTTGACGTCTCTTTTGTTTTTTATTTACTTTTTTATTTTATTACATGCCAGTTACACTTGACAGGTAACCTAAAAAAACGCTAGACTACTCGTACTTACAAAGTTAGTACCGTACTATATATTGGCTTATACAGAAATAATTACAAAATTTGAGTTGTATTTTATTTAAATAGAGGTAACAGAATTGATAATTAAATAACGGTATAAAAATAATTTGTTATTTCCAAATACATATGTATTATTAAATCAGTGTAAACCTGTGGAGATATAACAGAGTAAATAAAATAAAAATGTAAATACTTCAGTCATGCTCGCGCCATGTTGCGTGGACTGACGACAGCGCATCTCAAACTTTAAACAAAATAATCTGCGGATAAACAACGACGAAAAATCCTTAGCAAATTAAAATGTAATGTTTGTTTCGGATCTAGTAATATTTAACATCGATTTGCGGTTGCAGGAAAACTCTAGTTATCAAAAGTTTTACCTTCGTATATTTAATTTGTTTTTGTAGATGTATTCAAAGTAGAATTTACTGTTTTCTTAATATAAATCACCATATCTCCACTGCCTCATCCTATTTCCGTATCTCCGTCATCTTCCGTCATCTCAGTCGTCACAACCTTGTTTATCATATCACCTTTCACGCAATCTATCACTTCCAATTTATAGATGACTAATTTCTCTCCAAAATATAGATGACTAATCAAAAGATATCAGAATTTAAAAAGCATAAAATAATTTATAATAACATTAGAAACTTTGAGATACACTATATTTTTCCCCACTCGTAATAAGCGCATTAAGGGTGGAAAAATTTAAACTCTCCGCGTCCCGAAAACTTTTCGCGTTTTCTTTTTACATTAAGGACAAAGAGAAAGAAAAAAAAGATCGCCCACTTAGAAGGGTGGCGCAACTTTTAATATCCCCTGCTGAAACTAACGTACAGAGAAAAATGCAATATTCGTCCTTGTCACGTAGTACTAAAGTTTATTTTTCTTTAATAAAATATTATAGGAAAATGAAAACAAGAGATGGTACATTTTAATATAAGCGCACTGTATATGTGAGCCGCTTAGCGAATTTAAAAAACCTGATAAGAATCGTCCGCAGGGGAGTGTTTTACGCTCCCGTCTCTTATTGCTATGTATTTCTTACAGGCGCTCAGGCGTAATGTTTTTAAAATTTGGTTAAGGGAGCAAATATCTTGCTATGATGTAAATAAATTATTATTAACCTTTTTATGTACAAAATGGCAATTGTCTTCTATTTTTGTAGTGTCTTAGAGTATTTTTTATCTAATACAATAGAATTTATACTGTAGCTTCGGCATTCCTCTAAGATATTTCTCGTTTTGTTTCACTTTATCTTTCACTCTTCGTTTTATACCTACTATCCATTATATAGTTGTTATATTTGGTAATCAAACATATAGATATTTTAAAATAAAACTCTATTAAAAATATAAAACGGAACCACACGAGCAAAGTTTCAAAACTACCCTCCAACTATTTATAGAATTCGAACTCGGGACCTGCAGTTTACAAGTCAAGAGCTAAACCACTGAGCCATCGACGCTCTTAATGTTTTGTTTTTTAAAAAAGTTTTTAGTAGCTAGGTTAAAATAAAACACCAATAAAGATTTAAAAACGATTTAATTCATCTACAACTATAACATATTACACACTAATTATTAAGCGTAACAATTTTTAACATAATTTTATTCATAATACATATATTTATAAATGTTAAATTATGTTAAAACCAAATAATCTATTTCCAGAGTTTCATACAAGTTTGAGTTAAATTTCTAACATTTTGTACTGTAAATAACAATGAGGAGAATTGCCTCAACAAAATGCCCTCGAATGCCTTTTATTTCGCCTTAATTTTAATATATTAGATATCTATATTTAAATAAAATATTCAAATTTCCTTACAATCATACTAAAATTTTATTATAAAAGCTAATATATTTTATAATAGATACTTTATAAGTGTACGAATATTTACGAGATTGTCGCTTATATCTTGGCTTCATTAGAGCGAGTTCGCGATAAAAACGAAGATTTTGCTTAGTCTTAACTCTATTTATATCGCGAACTCGGTCTAATGAAGCCGAAGCATTACACTTAAAAACATTTTAACTCGATTTATTTTAAGAAAGAGATGCGGTTAATAATGGTTTTTGTGTTTCATCAGTAAAATACAACTGTTACAATATACTAAGCAATACTTATTAAATGCTTTATAAATATTATAAAGAGGGAAACTTTGTATTTTTGTATGTATTTAAATAACTCAATACTGAGCCGATTTCAAAAATTATTTCACCGTTAAAAAGCTACATTATCCTCGAATAACATATATATATTTTTTTTAATTCCACGCGGACGAAGTCGCGCACAACAGCTAGCAGATAAGATGGATTTCTATGGTTTTTCCTTCATCAGTAAAATACTAATATATTAACTAAGCTATACATATTAAAGAAAATATTTATATAATAAATTAATGTTATATTTCTTAATGTTCTTTGCTGTCATCGTCTTCCAATGAAAAGTCGTCGTCTAAAATTACCTGAATATAAAAAAACAATAATAATATTTTACTAATATTATAAATGTGAAAGTTTCTATGATTTTTTTTATATTACAAAGTGGCAAACGAGCAAGCGGTCACCTTGATTCGCTGAAATAGTGAAGCGACCGCTGCTCAGACATCTGCAATTGCAGATGCGTTGCCTACCCTTAATCTACGGAGGAGGAGACGCACAGCAAGAGGAAATCTCCTCCACCTATACGTCCCCTCCCCTGCCATATCCACTTCCCCTTCCTATCTATAAAACTAAGGTATCCTCAAAATGACTTAAGATCTTGATGAAATCTTTAGACATAAAATACAGTCTGTAAAGCCTCGTTCGCACCAGGATAGTGTTTTAGTCGAGTAGTAAGTAGCATTTATCCGAAAGGATTTACTACTATTCGGACTCGTTTGAGCCTAAATCTACGCACTAGGGTAGTAATTTAGTAACTAAACGTGTCCGAACAGCAACATTTTAGTTGAGTTGATTCCTAAATCCTTTGTACTTTGTTGATACTTGCTACTCGACTAAAATACTACCCTGGTGCGTACAAGGCTTAAGAACACATAAGCTAGCCAAAAAATAGACTAACAAAAGCTAGACAAAAGCAGCTAGCATATCTGTACCGATATTATAATAATGAAAAAAAATGTTTGTATTGAAATAACTCAATAACTGGGCCGATTTCAAAAATTCTTTCACTCATAGAAAGCTACATTATCCCCGAGTAACATAGGCTATATTTTTTAATTCCGCGTAAAGTCGGGAACAGATAGTAAATAGAAAAAGTACTTACAGCTCTCATATCGGCCACAGCTTGGTTAGTCTCCTTGTCGCTATCGCCCTGCTCCAGGTCCTGCTCCTCCACCACCTCCATCTCGCCTTCACCCTCGCCTTCCTCTATTGGTCACAATAATAAAAGTCACAATTTAATTTTATATCTATGTGTTTCATGTTTTAGGAAAATCATATTTTTTTACATTTTAAAACTAATTTTTTATTCGGCCCATGATGGGCTCATTTTCCGCAACTCTACGACTTGCACGTATTTTGCGTATTTTTTTAATTAGTCGTATTTTTTTTTAAACTCAAAATTATTTATAATATATTACTTTATCACTTTTTGAATTGCCCCGCCCCCTCTGGTGATGTTTTACATTCAGACCCCTTTCCCTTGCCC